>CM051234.1:525709205-526114205 GCA_027917425.1 Gastrophryne carolinensis
TCACCCTGTCCCTGGGGAACTGGCCAACGAGGAAACATGGTAAACCACCTAAATAGTTTTTAAAATAAAGAGGTTTTTTGAAATCTCCTACCATGCAAGGAAAAAACTTGGGTACTTGGGAAGAGCTAAATGAAGGAGTCCTCCCTTCCCCTGCCCCTGGAGGTCTGCCAAGGTATTCTGATTTAAGGCCTTTTGATCTGTAGCTGAATACCTTGGTTTCTTGTTATCTAACCTCTGAGTGGACCCTGGTGCCCTTACTCTAATTGGAAACTTATTTCCTTTTTCCAAAGAGAAAGAGAAAGAACCGAATCTAACTCCGTGCCAAAAAGATTACCTTCGAAGGGAAGCCCACAAAGGTGTGACTTAGATGCCTGGTTTCCCTGCCATGTTTTGAGCCACAGAGCACGCCAAGCTTTTCACTTTTGCTCTAATTGCTTCTGCGGAAGTGTCCACAATAAAAGATACGGCTTTAGAGACAAAAAGTAAGGCATTTAAAATCTCTTCCCTGGGAGCTCCCCAAATAAGGGCACACCTGAGACTGTCAATCCACTTTCTAACACACGGTCCACACAGTCTGTGGCAATTAAAGGCTTTAGGAGAAAGGCATCAGTGTGCCAGACTCTTTAGAAAAATATCTTCCCGTTAATCTATAAGGTCCTTTAAAGACCATCAACGCTAAATTTTGGTCGCTTTAGAGATCCCTTCCTAGTGTGTCCTTGGGGCATCCAGAATAGACATGCCTAGTTGCACAACACTAAAACTAACCTTTCCTTGCTCCAACGGCACATTCACAGTCTCTTGTCCAACCAAAGCCCCTTGACTTGACTAGGTCATTCGGCAAAGGGCTCTGATCACCGGGAAGCACGCGCTCCTGCTCCAGTCTATCTGAATGGCTATGACAGGAGCGTGTGCACGCCGCCGGGGCATGCCCTCCATTGTATACAATCAGAGCAATTTGCCAAAAGGCTAAGGCAAGGTACAGCCCTGGGGGTTTCACACAGCGTGGCATCCGGATTCAAAAAGCCCCAGGGAAAGGCCAGCGGCCAGCCCTAGAATCTGAATAGATTCCAGGCTGGCCACTGGGGGGTTTTGTTCCACTTTAATTGCCCGAGACCAAAACAAAGATTGACAAACTGAACAAATACAAGAACTAAGAAGGTTAGACATTTCCAGACATGGGGCATCACAGGGTTAGGTCAAAAGGCCAAACAAAAATGATTATAAAGAGAGAGGTGGACAAATCAATGGCCCCGCAGGGAGACATTCTTTATAAATGACAGCAGAAGGCACTAAGGACATGACTGGACAGAGTGGCACACAACATTTGCACAGAGACACCGAAAGCAGGATTTAATCCCACCAATGCTCGCAATGGCATCAATACTGATATCAACAGGTGTGCTTCCTGTGATTTATCCTACCTGCAACAGGAAGCTCTGATCATAGTATTAACCAACAGGGTATAGTAATGGTTACCCAAACTGCACAGGACACTCAGCAGAGAACACTGAAGGTCATTGAAACAGACCTAGGAACAACCATTTCCACCCCCCACTGCACAACAACATTGTCTGCCAACATGGCACTAAATCATAGCATACAATTTGCTTGAGGAGAGGCACAGACTTCACTGGAGGTTTTCAGATAAGTGCAGGGGGTATATGAAAATTATACACAACGGGGGAAGTTAGGACATATGGAGGATTTTATGGCTACAGTAGACGGCTCCTCTCTAAATCCATAAATCACAAGCCCTCAGACTTCCAAGAAGGACACACAAGTGAGGTTTAACCACTTAATGCCTGGAATCTATGTACATTATCCATATTTTAGGAATTAAATCTGATCTTTGATGAAACATCAGAATACAATTTGATCATTTAATCAATATTTATGTGAAGGCAACAACAGTTTTCTGCACGAACACAAAGAACGTGTTGGAACATACCAAAACTGCCAGAACAAAAACACGTAATCATGAGCCGTCCTAGGGAAAGATTTCTTCTAGGTTTATCCGATTTATGTTAGCTTGACTTTAGTGTTTTTACAGCTTTTTGGAAGTGAGCCTTGCTGTGGAAACCTTTCACGCTTTGGAGGCGACATAGAGCCGACTGTTCTCTAAATGTCACCCTGTGCTAGGATTTCCCTGACTAATTTCTCAGACAACGTCATGCCATAGATCACACAACTCTGTTAGGTTTGCCATTTTAGCTTTGTACTCCACATGCAATTTTTATGCAAATACTGATGGTTAAACAAGATCTTTACAACTTTTTACTTTTTCAGCTTTTGAAAGATCCCCCCCCATACATGTTAAAATACAGTGTATTTTCCAGCCAAGTACAATGGAACTTTAATCAGTTTCAGAAAGGAAACTATTTTGTTTTAAACCGGACCTTTAGCACGATTTATTGAAAAGCCCAAACCCTTAAAAAAACGATTCCCCAGCATCTAAAATTAATATATTTTAAGTTTTTTTTATCACTTACTTATTACTCTTTCCCCTAACTAGGGTGGCAATCTACCAGTGTTAGATCGCTGTTATCTCACCACATGAGTTAAGCCGCACACACTATGTTAAATTGATAACTAAATTTTATTATAATGTTAAAGTGGACCAACACCCAGGATTTTGACTATCCTGGGTTTTGGTCCACTTCGGCGGGGCTGTGTGAAACCCCCCAGAAACCCCAAAAAACTCACCTCTCAACGCTCCCACGTGAACGCCGCAGCCAATCCCCGCCAACGTCCAGGCGGGGATCAGGAACGTCCAAGCCACTTCCGCCGCCGCCTCCCGTGCGTCACTCTTGGCGCGCGCGCCCCCGCCGGCCATTCACAGAGGGCCGGCGCGGGCACGTCTGGAGGGGCGCGCGGGAGGCGGCGGCGGCGGATCAGGTAAGATGTTTTTGGGGTTTCACCCCGCGGGACATCCCGATCTCGGATGTCCCGCGGGGTGGGAGGTGATCGGCCCGGGAATCTTATAGATTTCCGGGCCGATCACCCCTGGGTGTTGGTCCTCTTTAAGTCATAGACACATAACATACAGTGACAACATAACACATGATTAAAAATATATTTACAAAAACCAATGAACGGGCACTATAGGTGAACCATACTGGACTATTGAATGCTATCCAAAATTTAATGTTAGAATAAATTCTGCTCCAAGATATGCCAGGTATATGAAAGTCAACTGTCTGAAAGTGAACAGTGCATGTGAACATATACCTTTAGTGTAGATGTGTATAAAAAGCGTGACCACACAGATTGTGGATATAAAAGATGTAAGATACTAAAAAGGAGAACTACAGATATTCAATAAATGAGCAGAACCCCAGTAAGATACTGGGGCGCAAAGTGCACAGTGCAGAAAGTGACACAGCAGTGTCTTAACAGTAGGACCGATATACCATGGCATATACAAGATAAGGATAACCTCACATAAAAGTAAAGGTAAATAAATAACTGTCACCAGTTAGTAGGTCCAGGTCCCCTATAGACGCCCGTTCACCAACACCGACGCGTTGCGTGATCGATCACTTCCTCGGGGTGTTGTTCTAATTCTATTCTATTACTCTTTCCCCCTGCAACTCTGTTAAGGGCTTTAGAATACGGGCACCCAGCAGCTGGCATGGAATCTAAAAGATTCCGAAATGGAATGCCCAAGTGTGTGAAACCCCTCAGGGCGCAGATACTCACCTTTCCCCCAGTCCAACGGCACATGTGCAGCTCCCATCCAATCAGAGCCGCTTGCTCAAATGACGCGATTTGGCAAATGGCGCCGATTGTTGATAATGGGCAGCTGTGTACCCGCCGTGCATGCACGGGATGCAGGAGGGCACACTCCCCATTCATCTCAATCAGAGCCTCTTACCAAATTATATCATCCCAGCAAGCAGCTCTTATTGAAAGGGAGCCTGCGCACGCGCCCTTGGACCGAGACAGAAGTAAACAGATCACGTGATTTGGGGGTTTCACACAGCGGGGCATCAGAATCCTGGAAAGTAAACACATTTGTTCCACTTTAACCTTTACTGCTACAACAGTCTCCTTGTCTTTTATCAGTCCTAGGACTCCTACTCTTCTCAGTCTACATCTATGGATTTTGGCAAAGTCATTTGGCTTCTAACAACGGATGACATGCGGATGACAAATACATCTCTCAGGTCCAGGCCTTTTATCTTGTGTTCCTGTCTAACAGCTCTCTCAGCATTTAGATCATCTCACTCCTCAAAATGGATCATAGACAAACAAGAGCTTGTCATTTTCTCACTATTCAATTCTGTCCCTTTCTCTGAGGCAACAATGTCGTCTTCTAATCTCAGGATCACTGCAGCTTCCCAACCTCTGTGTCTTGGCATTCCTGAACTCCTCCCCTCTTATTCACACCTTACATTTAGTCACTAGCCACCTCCTACTCGAACATCTTCTGCACCCACCCCCTCCTTCCACCTGATCATTTCTCTACTAGACCACTGAAACCTCTACTCTATGGTCTACCAGACTGGCACTCCTCCAACCAGTTCCCAACTAATCACTCCTCTGGCTTTTCCAATGTGGCTCCTCTGTCAGTCCTGGCTGTGACTAGATTGACAAATTCTAGCTTTAAACCGGACCTTCAGCAGCATTTAATGAAAA
Organism: Gastrophryne carolinensis; assembly: GCA_027917425.1. NCBI lineage: Eukaryota > Metazoa > Chordata > Amphibia > Anura > Microhylidae > Gastrophryne > Gastrophryne carolinensis. The sequence continues at coordinate 525,713,844 of CM051234.1, forward strand.
GTCCAAACCCTTAAAAAACTATTTCCCAGCATCTAAAAATAATATATTTTATGTTTTTAGTCACTTGCTTTTTATTCTTCCACTGGGCTGCAACTCTGTTCAGAACATTAAGATATGGGCGCCGCCATCTTCACTCACACATACTGAGGAGAGGAGAGTGGGATAAAGTGCAGGGGGGCCAGTCATAGCAGTGCTTTACACAGGCAGAGCAGAGCTGAGGTCAGGAAAAGTGCAGCAATCCCAGAATGCAGAGTGGCATAGTCAGAAGACACTTCCTGTCTGCAGGCTGCCTGATGTTCCATGAGCCGCCATCTTGGATGTTTAAAGGCTCAGAATACAACACTAGGTGCAGGTAGGATGATTTTTAATGATGGCATTCTGTATGTAAAGGGTGGCAGAAACATACTAGATAGGCTCTAATTCGGGGTGAAGGTCCGGTTTAACATACAAGGCCCTCTACAGCCTAATTCCCTTCTACATTTTATCCATTGTACAAAGATGCCAACACAGATGCAGCATCCGCTCTTCCCGGGAACTTTCAAGCCTCTAAAAGTGCTATTTAGATAAGTAAATCACATGGCTTCATCTACCCACCATAGAGTCTTGTCACCAATAAGAACACATCACCATGCTACCAAGTCACCAAGTACATACTATGCATCACCCAACCTATTGTCTCCACTCTATCCTTTACGTAGTAAGCTCACATAGTAAACTCTAATGTGTATTGTTGCATAGATGTCACATATGACTAAGACCATGTGTATTACTCGTTTTAGTCCTATAATTTCTACCTTGTACAAAGACACAGAAGACTCTTTAGGAATGCTGCCGCATCCCGGGCCATGCGCGTTCTCCCGCTGTATTCCCGCTGAATTGTATCTGAATTGCCAGGCTCTGCACACAAGTGTGGGGCCACCTCTCCTCCCCTGCAACATGCCCCATCATAAGCATGAAATACTAGATCTTTAAGACAGACTAAAACCCAGACAAACCCGCCCCCCATCCTAATTTGGAATGTTGGAAACCTCCTAGCTCCCAGTTACTTAAACCGGACCTTCACCCAGAATTAGAACCTCTCTTATATGTTCCCCCACCCTGTACATACAGATTGCTCACATTAAAATCATCCTACCTGCATCTACTGCATGTTATGAGCCTTTAAACATCCAAGATGGAGTCTCAGCCTGGAAGTGTTTTCTGACTCTGCATTCTGGTATTGCGGTTGTTTTCCTGACCCCCGCTCTACTCGGATACTGAGGTACTCAGTAACTCGGTCCCCTGTACTTTTTACCCCCACTCTCCTCAGTATGTGATGTGTCTGAGTCAAGATGGTGGCGCCCGTATCCTAGGGTGCTGAACAGAGTTGCAGCCCAGTGGGGGAAAGAATAAAAAGTGACCAAAACGTAAAGCTATATTTTTGTTTTGTTTTTTTGGGACTAAATGACGTTGAAGATCTGGTTTAACTCAAACTAGCCATTCCATTGTGTACCTGCAGGCTTCCCTGCAACAGAGGGTCCCACACATGGGAGTGCTAAATCAGGATGCAACTGGGAAGGGCTTTTTAGCACCTTTGAGCGCTAGTGTCTGGATTCTAAACAAGCTTTTCCCCACAGGCTGGCTCAGGAAAGACAGATTGAGGTTAGAAATTCTGCCCTGTAAAAGTTAAATGGTGCTTTTAAGAGCCGTCACCCGTGGTTTTTATTACTACAAGTAGGAAAAAAAGCACACACTGGATGGGAAATGTTTTTCAGTTGGGGTGTGTAATTATAAAATGACCCTGCTCACTATTAAGCATTTTTATAGGGATTTGACAATGTTGTGATCAAGCTCCTTCAGGGACTAGATCCTCGGGTCCCAAGTGGTAATACCTGAACCACTGGTGGTACACACAGGCCTATTAGGAGGAGTGGTATGAAGCTGCACACTAATCTCTAGTCCAACCAGATCTGCTGTCATCCATCATTCACCCAAGCCTGGTTTGCTCTATGAATACAAATCTGCTTTGTATGTGTGTTTGTGTTTTCAGCACAATCGAGACGTGGGGTTTGATGGCCGCTGCACTAGATAAATTGAAGAATGTTTTTTTTTAAAGCAATTACTGACAGTTTTTTTGCAACAAATTAGGTAACCAAAGTCTAGCCTTCACTTTAGACATTTACTGACTGGTAAAACATGAAATATCACCTTAGCGTCCTAGTAAAAAGAATATGCTTAGACAACCACAAATGGCTTTGAGTTTGAGTTTTCCTCAAGCTTTAAAAAAAGAGAATCTTGTTGCATAACCACTGATGATCAGTGAGTCCAACACTAGAAATCTTGATTGATTTTTTTTTTTTTTTTTTTTTTTTTTACACACGGGAAGATTGTTCTATCGCTACAAGATTTTTCAGCACATTGGGGAAAGCGATTTATTACATGCAAGAATTACTTATTGGCTACAGGTACTCTCATATAAACCAGATACTCTAAGTTACGCTTACATTTGGCAGCCTATGCTGACCCTGGATAAAGAGGAGTATTGATAGTGGTTATAGCAGGATCCAGGGCAGAAGCTTGGCATTTGGCATATTAATAGAGCCAAGGTACAGCAACCATGCTCCATCCTCTCCAGCAAATTGTCTATTTATCTTTCTACACTTAACTGCTTTCTCAACAACCACCCCCCACCACAGCATTGCTTCATTCTTGAAAAAAAAAAAAAAAAAATCTGTGAATCTGAGAGAACACACTCATTAACAATGTATATGGCTTACAAAATCAAATTATGCTGCACTCATAAAGGGAGGCCCAATAAAGTGCTCAGACATCCCCTGTCTATTGACCACCTAACTGAAGCCTCCTAAAAGCAAAAATCAATAAAGAAACCTTGAGAAACAGTTCCTCCATTTTACCAGAAGTACGCCTTGCTGGACAATCGTGAATAAAACATGCATGGCTTTTAGTTTTGATGGTTAGTTCTAAAAAGGGACAGGTTCTTTTTTCGCTTTATATATAGCGAGAAATATATACATATATACACACACACTTTGTAAGGAGTTAAATAGAAGCATTTTGACATGTGTGGGTGGAATCTGCAGTTCAAGGTTTCTAAATGTAAAATCATGCACTAGGAAAAAGAACCCCCCTGCTAAGTGGTGTTGGGATATATATTATAGTGAGCTTGATTTTTACTATTAAAATCACTTGTATGTTAGGTTTTGTTACTGTTTTTTAGCAGTCCCCTGTATCGAACTGGAATTTGTTTCTTAACCTTACCTTCTGCCTTACAGAGTGGAGGTTTCCGCTCCCTTACAATTTCCTATATGAAGTGCTCTCCTCACAACCTTTACAATGCCAACTGCCATCCTGATTGTATGCTGACTTCTCCTACTTTCCATTTCCTTTCAGGATTTCTCTCCCAACCCCTAACCTTACTGTCCAATATGTGTATACCTACTGGTCTCACTTTTTGCTCTTTCTGGACCATGTGGTACCTTGGAATGGCTGTTTTTGCGGGTAGCTTCTTGTAAAAGGAAAGTCATCCCTTCCCACTCCAACCTGCTATTGCTAATACTGCTTCTTGCTCATGTCCCCAGAACAAGAGGCTTATGGTAACATCTCTCTAGCCACTCCCTCAGTGTCGTCCCTAACAAGCCATAGTTGCCCACTTGTCTGGGCGAAGATCCCCCCCCCCCCCCTTCCATGATGTGGCACCACAGAACAGTTTTTAAAAACAGGATTGCAGCTCCTCCTCCCTGAACATACTCTGGCAAGGTGTGCAGTAGGCTGCTGTAGGCCCAACAACGATAGTCGACCTATTAAAATTCCAGCAGCCACAAAGTGTGGTATATAAAAGTTCAAACTTTGTATTTGATTCCATCATTAAAAGTCTTCTGGAGCCAACAGAGAATGTAACAACAGTCCCACAGCTGACGACTCAGGGGACAGACCCCTTGATGATGTAACTGAAAGCAAAGTTTCAACATTTATATAGATCACATTGTGGGTAGCAATAGCTGTCAACCACAAAGTGATGTATAGGAAAGGCAAAACCTAGCTTTTAGGAGGTGGACAATTAGCACCTGATCCAGAAAGAGCTCCTCCGTTCTCTCTTAAATAACCTTCTGCTTGTGTTACACAATCCAGGGCATCCTGGATTGGCTGCATGGGAAGAGGGCCCCTGGGAAAAGAGTTCTTAAACACTAAACTGACATCTGCCCCCTCCCTAATTGTATTTACCTTGCATAATATACCATTCCCATGAACAATAATCTTGGCCTCCCAACTACAAGGAATTATTTATATGTATGCATATATTTTTGTATTCACTGCAGCGGCGAGGGGGTTCTTCAGTCATTGATGCAAGGGACTCCTACGGCCTATTTAGTCAGGAAACTGGTCTCATCTTCCGTGCCCAGTAATTTTTGCCCGGCACAAGACAAAAGGTAAAAATGGACAGGCCCTTAAAGTCAGAGCAACAGTGGCATCCTTGTTGAGCCACTAAAATGGCCCCCAAAAAACTAAAATAAGGGATTTACCTACCAATTTACAATGCCGAAGTGCTTCAGCCAGTGGCCAACTGGCTTTAATTAGCCCAGAAGCAGGGCGTGTGGCCAGAATACACAGCAAAGGAGAAAAAAAAAAAAAAAAGGAGCACGTTTAAAGTCTCCATTAACCCATTAGTGGCCCTGGTAATCCCAATCAGGGACTCCCTTTGAAGAAGCAGCAGTTGAGAGGGTGGGGATCCACTTTAGCTCATTGCTGCTGGTCTGAAAAAACATGTTTCCTTAGGACTGCTGGCATCAGAAGACGGAAACCTCTTTTTCAGTATGCTAAATGCTGGATGATCTTCCTGGCAGGTACAAATACACTTTAAAAACAGAATGGATCAAGGTAAGAGGGAAAACTATGATGCAATGCAATAATCTATTGTCAAGTAGCCCCATAGGAGATGAGCACTGCATCTTGAGGCAGTGTGAACCTGCCCTAACAGTGTGGCCCAGCAGTGGGGGAAGCAAAGGTGGGATAAATCATTAATGCAGCCCCACCCCAGAGCTTTAGGCTATGCTTACACCAAAATGCAGAAGTTATGGACATGCAGGTCCATGTGCTGTGGAGTGAACACATCCTGCTGGGCCATAGATATAGCCACAGTTAGCTTTGTTAAATGAAAACACATGGAAGAGAAACCAGTGTGAACCAGCACTCACTTGGTAGCCATCTAAAACACTGTGCCCAGTTTTGGAGACCTCAAATCAGATATCAACGAGATAAGGTGCAAGTTAAATAATTGGGCCAGTTCAGAGAAGATTTATACAGACTTTATAAGAGGTCAATTTGGTTAGGCTGTTCTGTGTGCGCGCTCATTTATCATTTATCAGTCCCAACAACCAAGCTCCTCTGTCCTCACGGCAAGGAGATCCTATCCAATACCACCATTCAGAAACACCAGCTGCTAAAGTGTGCTCTGTGGTTTCTGTTCCTCTTACAGAGAGGACCCACAGGGAGTAGGAAAGTATCACCTCACTGATGGTTTGGGGAGAAGGATATATTTTCTCAAAGGACCTAAAGGGTTGTAGGTCCACTCTCTGTCATTAGTAACAGAGAAGACAACCGTATTTTGCAAAATCTTTTGTTCTCAATAGCACAAAAAATATATTTCTATGAATCAACTTCCTCTGTCCAGTGAGCACATGTTGGCAAGATTCAGGTTCACTGGTCCACAAATCTTCAGAACTTTAAACCTGTAAAATGGACCAACCACTTGTTGTGGCCCCCCTGAAGACTTTTACTGCTGTTGATCAAGTAACTTTGGAGCATCCGGATTCATCAAACATTCATTCACCTTTTCTTTGGCTCCCACCACACGTTTACCAGCTGAATCCCCGCATGGGATGGGGAAAAAGGTGATTTTCCGGGGCGAACTGTGGGATAGTGAGAATCCTGGGTTTTGGTCCACCTCAAACATGCTTCTATCCATGTTTAGGCAGTAAGGGCACATTCATCGGGATTGCAGAATCGCTTCTGCACCAGCCTCCAAAATGATTCAGGCAAAGTGTTATGGATGTGATTGCAATCACCTCCCTAAATGTGCCCATAGCCTAACATGGGCAGTGTTTAAAAAGCACTTGCCTTGAATGTGCAATTTCCCGGTAATCACCTCAGTAGGAACGGGCCCCTAGTCTTAAATTTTCATAAAAGTAATATGCACATGGAGGAGTTTCAGTTTTTAGAAATTGTACCGCAGTTTTGCTTAGAAGCGATCAGTCGGTAGAAATGTACGGACTCCAAAAAAATACAATTCTGTGATTACTCACCTGTAGAATTGGTATTATGAGTATACAGCACGTCCTGCTCCAGAGATATGTCCTTACGTTTGGGTTATACATCCACAAGATGGCGCTGGACTGCAGAGACAGCAAAAAAGCGGCTCCTCCCGGCCCCTTATATTCCAGGGACCTCCCACAAAATCCCCAGCATTGACAAGCAGTTAGCAAGAGGCCGGGAGAATAACACCCATAATCAAACAAATGTAACCATGATAACCACCATACAGAGGCACTAAGAGGCACTAAGAATAATAACAAGGGCAGGGTGGAGCAGGACGTGCTGTATACGTATAATACCAATTCTAAAGGTGAGTAATCACAGAATTGTATTATTCTAAGTATACAGCACGTCCTGCTCCAGAGAAAATTCCTTACGTTTGGGACATCCAATAGCAGTGTCCGTAAGGTAGGATGGGACCCCCAAAAGTAACAGCATGCAGATTAAACCACTGCCGCCTGCAGAACTTTGCGGCCAAAAGCAGCATCAGCTGAGGCCCTAACATCAACCTTGTAAAACTTTGAATAGGTATGAACAGAAGACCAACTAGCGGCCTTGCAAACTTGTTCAATAGAAGCCTGGTGCTGAAAAGCCCAAGAGGCACCAATAGCACAAGGGGAATGAGTAGTAATGCGGAAGGGAGGATCCTTCCTCTTAGCAGAATAGGCCTGAATCACAGCCTGACAGATCCACTTGCTCCTGGTAGACTTAGCTGGAGCCAGACCCTTCTTAGGACCAGAAGTGACCACAAAAAGAGCATAAGTCTTCCTGAAGGGCTCAGTAGCCACCAAATAGAACTTCAGGTTCCTAACCACATCTAAGGAATGTAGGGTTACTAGGATTAGGGCACAGAGAAGGCAGAACAATGTCCTGATTGAGAAGAAAAGCAGACACAACCTTTGGCAGAAAATCTGGTTTAAAGCGAAACACCACCTTGTCCTGGTGTCTCAAAGTAAGGAGGCTTGATGGAAAGCGCCGCCAAAAAGACTACCTTAAGGGTAAGAATGGACAAAGCAACCTCATGCACAGGCTCAAACGGAGGTCCCTGGCAGATAGGACCAAGTTCAAGTCCCAGACTGGTAACATAGACTTACGTGGGGGGCGCACATGGGTAACCCCCTGGAAAAAGGACTTGACCAGATGATGCTGAGCAAAAGACCTCTGAAAGAAAACAGCCAAAGGCAGACACATGACCCTTCAGAGTGCTGAGTTGAAGCCCCAGATCCAAAACATGTTGGAGAAATTCCAGAATCCTAGGAATAGAAAACACAGGGAAGAGACTTAGCCTCACACCAGTCAATGTAGGTACGCCAAACCCTATAGTAGATGGAAGAAGAGGAATTTTTTCTAGCCCTGATCATGGTGTTAACAGAGGCAGGCAGACCCTTTTCAATTAAGATGGAGGTCTCAGCAGCCAGGCCGTTAAAGCCAGCGTTTGTAAATTGGGGTAGCGTAGCCGCCCCTGAGTGAGCAGGTCTGGATCCCTGGGCAGGTCGTACTGATCCACCGCCAGCTGTACTATGTCTGCAAACCACACTATTCTTGGCCAACGAGGGGCCACCAGTATTGCCGGCACCCCTTCCTGAGCCATCTTTTGCAGAACCCTGCCCAACAGGGGAAACGGGGGAAAAACATACAGAAGCTGAAAACCCTGGCAGGGCATTGTCAGAGCATCCATGGCTAAGGCCAGAGGGTCCTGGGACAGAGACACAAAGACTGGAAGCTTGTAATTGTGATGGGACGCATACAGATCCACATCTGGCTGACCCCAACAGTGACACAGAGAGCGAAACACCCTGACACTGAGGGACCATTCCCCCAGGCGAGAAGTCCCCCTGCTCAGAGAGTCTGCCTCCAGATTCTCCACCCCCGGAATGTACAGAGCTGAGATGCAGGAACATTGTCCTCTGCCCAGGACAAGATCAGAGACACTTCCTTGAGGGCCCCCTTGCTCCGGGTCCCTCCCTGATGATTGATGTAGGTAACCGCCGTCTGGTTGTCCGAGCGTACCTGAACAGCCCGACCCCGAAGCTGCGGGGTCAAGCGGGCTAGAACCAACCCGATTGCCCTCAGTTCCAGAACGTTGATAGGGGTGTGGGCCTCCTGAGGGCCCCACTGCCCCTGGAATGATAGGGATCTCCAGAAGCCCCCCAACCTGCCAGACTGGCATCCGTGGTGACTGTCTCCCAGCAAGGGGCCAGAAAGGATCTGCCCACCAACAGGTTCCTTAAGTCCAGCCACCACAAGAGGGACCGCCTGGCTAGGGGGGACAGAACCAATGCCTGATCCAGGGACACAGGGTCCCTGTCCCATACAGACAAGAGGTGGAGTTGAAGAGACCTCATCTGAAACTGAGCATAAGGAACCGCCTCGAAGCAAGACACCATCAGGCCCACCAGCTGCATTCCCTGCCTGATGGAGGGATGAGGGCAGGACAGAAGGAGCTGAGCTAGCGCTTGCAGACTGTCCACCTTCTGCTGAGGAAGAAAAATCCTGGCCCGAGCTGTATCCAGATTCATGCCCAGAAAAGGCTTCACCAAAAGGAGGAGACAGGAAAGATGTGGAATGGTTTATCACCCAGACGAATGACTCCAGTGCGGTCACCAACCGCTGAGTATCCAGCTCTGCCTGTTGGAAGGACGGAGAAGTGATAAGAATGTAGTCCAAATAGGGAAGAATGCGAATGCCCTGAGCTCTCAGCAGAGCCATAACGCCCGGCAGCACCTTGGTGAATACCCTGGGAGCCGAAGTAAGATGAAGGGCAATGCCACAAACTGGTAATGCTGATCCTCCAGGGCGAACCTGAGGAATATCTGATGGCCTGGAAAGACTGGAACATGGAGGTAAGCATCCTGGATGTCCACAGAGGTCATGAAATCCCCTGGGCGTAGTGAGCTTACAACAGAGCGCAGAGTCTCCATGCGAAAATGCCTGGATCTGACAAACTTGTTGAGAAGCTTTAAGTCCAGAATGGGTCTGACAGACCCATCTCTTTTGGGAACAGTGAAAAGGTTGTAATAATAGCCCTTGCCCCTTTCCCTTAAGGGCACTTGGCAGATTACCCCCAGCTCCAGTAGATTCTGCACAGCAAGCAACAGGCCCTGAGCTGACAGGGGGTCTTGAGGCATCCGGGATCTGATGAATCTTGGGGGCGCGGCCAGGCAGCAAACTATCTTGTAACCGGAGGACACTACCTCCTGAATCCACCGGTCTGAGACATGAAGCCTCCAGACGTGAGCAAAGAGCCGAAGCCGTCCCCCCACCCGGATGGGTGAGGGCTCCCCTTCATGCCTGAGGGGGCTTGGGGAAGACTTCGATTTGGAACCCCAGGAGGGGCCAGTGCTGCCACGTCCTCTGCCCCTGCCCCAGAAATCACCCCGGGCCCCTGCAAATGAAGCTCCCCTTCCCATTCTGGACCCGCGGTAGGAGGGAAGAAAGGAGCCTGAACCACGAAAGGGCCGAGATCGTCTCTTGCGCTGGGGTAACCTGCCTCCCATAGTAAACAGGTCCAGGCGATCCCCAAATAGACGCAGTCCGTTAAAGGGGAACCCAGTGAGGGCCTTCTTGGCAGGGAGGTCAGCTGCCCACTGGTGCAGCCAAACCGAGCGGCGTATAGCCACCGCCAAGGCAGAAGCCCTGCCACACATTCTAATGGTATCATCCAAGGCAGAGAGGACATATGCAACAAATTCCTCACAACGCAGAAGGGCTCTATACTCCTCACTAGCAGCATCAGCAGAAGACCCATCTAAAATACTCCTGAGCAGAGTCCTAATAGCCACAGCTGTAATGGCAGAGGCACAAACCGGACGCAGCACGAACCCCACACAGGCAAAGGCATGGGAAGACAAATGACCCAATGGTATGTACCTCACTGGGAGTCAGATGTAAGCGTGGGGGAGTGGGCGAAGCCACACGGGGCACAGGCCCAGCCACAGGGAGCCCAGATTGCAGCGCAAGCACCCGCTGGGCACAGGGTACACAAACCCGCACATTGTCATCATTTGTAGGGGACACCCCACACGCCACGCACAGCCGGGCTTGTCCCGAAGGAACCCCAAGCACATTATCCTGAGAAGCCTCCATATTGGTGATTATCGTGGCCACCGGCCAATAGGGGTTTATGCAATAGGCCACCCGGGATGCCCCAATAGCCCGCTAGGGAAGTGGGAGGTAAAGGCAGAATAGGACTCTAATAGCAAAACTAAATAGAGGGGATAGGCCAGGAGAAACCACAATTAAGTTTGACCCGCCTGCAAGACATAAACAGAAAAAGTCCCATAAGCGGTATGCATACACAATATATAATATAAAATAAGCCAGCCCGCAGGGGCACTTACGGGCCGCGGTAGGTAGACGCCAACCACACAGCACAAGGAGAGCAAAATGGCGCAGCAGATACCTCGATGGGCGGGCCGCGGAGACAGTGATGCGGAACGCGCCATCCGCAAGGCCCGCCCCCCCGAAGAGCGCGAAGGCGCCCACGAGACCATGTCAGCCAATGATGGCGCAGCAGAGCCTGAGGTAATGTCGCCGCTGACAGCGGAGCGCCCTATAAGCGTGCGTGGCGGCAATTTTAAAAGCGACAGTGCATACCAAACACGCGGCAACACAAGCCAAGCATACCACAAAAAAAAAAAAAAAAAAAGAAGTGAAGAATACAGATACTCAACACACACACACCCCTCCCAGAGAAAACGGGAGAGAACGAGGGAGGGCAGCGGCCAACCGAACAGGAGCTCACTGATGGACAGGGGCGAGGGGCAATAGTGCGGGAGGGGCATCCCATAAGGCTCACCATGGGCCTATACCGCCTACCCTTTGGTGGGGGGATTGCGGTCGGAGCAGCGCTCCTTAAGCACCTGACAACGGTGCTGCCTACCATCACCCGACCAGTGCAGCCAAAGCTGGGAGGCAGAATAAAGAGGAACAGGTGGGAATAGTCCTACAGGGCCACAGGCTAATAGCCCCGCTCACCTGCGAGTAGAGAGTCATCGTCTTGCCATCGCAGCGCCGACTGCAGAGAAGAACTGGGGATTTTGTGGGAGGTCCCTGGAATATAAGGGGCCGGGAGGAGCAACTTTTTTGCTGTCTCTGCAGTCCAGCGCCATCTTGTGAATGTATAACCCAAACGTAAGGAATTATCTCTGGAGCAGGACGTGCTGTATACTTAGAATATATTTTAAAAAGTTAACCATAAATGTATTTTATGTTCAATCAAGGTAAGGCCTTTCTTATAAAAATCAGTGATAAGCAGCAGCAGGATGTTTAGTGGTGATAGATAAGGAGTTCTTATATTTCCCCTATTCATTTTACTAGGAAACTGTATTCCTGAAATGGTCCTGCACATGCTCAGTGGAAAGTTCGTTCTCTACTGAACAGAGGAAGTTCATCACCAAGTGTGTCTGCAGTCATCTCTGCAGTCATCTCTGAAGTGCTAGACAGAATAGCAACACAGTAACTTCTAACTTTTCAACAAGCTCAATCAATAGTCCAGTGTGTTTAAACGAGGAACAACCCCATTTCTGGCCAATGTATTACTTGTATCTGGCAGTTTTCCTGTATTCTTGCTGAACATCTACTACATACATGTCGGGTGGAGACTACCTACTATCCAGGGTACAGAGAAAATAGGAGGGTCTGCTGCCAAATATTCTCTTATGAATTCAGAATATCCCCAAAATCATGAAGAACATTTCAGTAGCAGCAGCTCTGCAGTCTTGCTTGTGTCTTACTCACACACTAATGGGTAACTATTAATTATTGACCATTTATAAAGGCATTGGATTCGTAGAGGAGTCTGATAAAATTGTTGGAATAGTTGGAACTTTGGCTACAGCCAAAAGCACACCCCCAATTTAAGCTGCAGATTAATAAGGAAAGCAACCCGGCATTTTGTTTCCTGTGGCATGAAAATCTCATGATGCGTGTACAGGCTTATCTCCAATCAGCGTTCTATCTTTGCATATTTAGGGGGCATCCTAGAACGCCAAATGGAAGAAAATATAGTGGCCACTCCCCTCCAGCTCTGCGTATCCACACCAGTCTTTTGATTCAGGTGGCCTGAACGCAGGATGAAGAGCACCGTGGCCCACACAAGCGCCATGGGATCGCCTGAAAGATGGTAAAGATGGCAAGATAGTGAATCAATGGGGGATGACATGCATGGACAGAGAGACCACTGGCCCTCCCTAGTGTTATAAATTCAAGGTTAGAGGTGGCCGTTTATCTTATTATTTTCGTTTTAAACCGTCACAACAAATGTATTTGTTTATTTTTAGCTTATGTCACCCTCTTAAGTGAATATCACACAGATCCTAGTCAGACAGAATTGAATACAATATTGAATACAAACAGGACTGGCTGGTTCTGAAATCACAAAGTAGGCACATTCTTAAACAGCTTGCAACAATTTTTTTTTTGCTCATTGAGAGGAGAAGAGCTGGGACAGTAAGTTAAACCGGACCTTCATCATGATTTATTGAAAAGCCCAAACCCTTATAAAACAATTCCCCAGCATCTAAAATTCATGTTTTAAGTTTTTAGTCACTTATTATTCGTTCCCTCACTGGGCTGCAACTCTGTTCAGGACTTTAGGATATGGGCGCCGCCATCTTCACTCAGAAGCATCACACTTACTGAGGGGAGGAGAGTGGGATAAAGTATAGGTGGACAGGTTATAGCTGTGCTTTGCTCAGACAGAGCAGAGCTGGGGTCAGGAAAAGGTCAGCAATCCCAGAATGCGGAGCAGCACAGTCAGAAGGCACTTCCTGTCTGCAGGCTGCCTGATGCTCCATGAGCCGCCATCTTGGATGTTTAAAGGCTCATAACATGCAGTAGATGCAGGTAGGATGATTTTTAATGTGAGCAATCTGTATGTACAGGGTGTGGGAAACATATAAGATAGACTCTTATTTAGAGTGAAGGACCGCTTTAGAGTGGACCAACACCCAGGATTTTGACTATCCTGGGTTTTGGTCCACTTCGGTGGGGCACCCCGATCGGGGGTGCCCCGCTGTGTGAAAACCCCCCAGAACACCCGGAAACACTCCCCTCACTCCTACGTGGGCGCTCGTCCAATCAGAGCGCTCAGAGCCGCTGTGGTATGCACGTACAAGCGGCGTCCAACCACAGCGGCCGCGTCTCGCGCTTCCCTCTAACAGGGAGTGCACCCGTGCCGGCCATTCACAAACGGCCGGCGCGGGTGCGCGCCCTGATAAAGGGAAGCGCGAGACGCGGCCGCGACCCGTGCATGCGCCGTTGGAACAGGGTTAAGGTAAGGTTTCTGGGCTTCCTGGGGGGGTTTCACCCCGCGGGACATCCCGATTTCGGATGCCCCGCGGGGAGTGATCTGATGGGCCCGGGAATCTTATAGATTGCCGGGCCTATCCGCCCTGGGTGTTGGTCCACTTTAAAGTCACTGAGAAGGAGCGGCAGCATAATATATAGGAATAACTTGCTAGTAACAAAATAAAGTGCATGTAAATTGTTAAAGTGGACCAAAACTCAGGATTTTAGCAATCCTGGGTTTTGGTCCTTGCCCCGGGGCACCCCAATAGGAGGGCCCCGCTGTGTGAAACCCCCCAGATCGCCTGAACAAACTCACCTCTTCTCGGTCCTACGACACATATGTTGTCCAATCAGCACACTCGGATCTGCAAGAGCGCCTGGCAATCTCAGATTCCGGGGCCGATCTCAGTGTTTGAACCCTCCCCATTTACCCCATTAGCTTACCTCAACAAAGACCCCATGGTGCATGCACAGTTGGCAGCAGCATCACTCGCATCCTACTAGGGCTGGGTGTGGCCACGCCCGCCATATCTGAAAGGCTGGCGTGGCCATGCACAGCAGAAAGATATGAGTGATGCCATATGCCTTTTGTCTGTGCGGCTGGGATTCTATTCAGCTTGTAGTTCATGGGAGCAGCCATGATGGGATTACTGCAGCTGCCGCCCCACTGACTTATATTGAGATGTAGGAAACAAACCAATTCCCTCCCACTTCTCTACATGTCTTTTCAGTCACCCAAATGGGGATGCTCCTCTGTGTTAACCCTCCCAAATTGCCCTTCCCAGGGGTTCCCATTCCATGCCGAATCCCCAGCCGCCCTGTAGCTGAAGAGTGCTTCCACACCCAGCCATTCTGATCGGATGGGTGCGGGAACGCACCTCAGTCCAGAGACAGATTTTGACTATCCCGAGTTTTGGTCCATGTCCTGCTGTGTGAGCCACCCACCCAAGTATAATTCACCTTTCTCACGTGCGCAACCACTCTTCCAATCAGTGCGCTCAGATCCGCTCAAGTCAGCTCATCCAAGTCTCCGTTACCCACTTACAGGGAGAATGCACGTGCTGGCCATTCTCAAATGGGTTTAGTTCCTGTGGAAAGTGTGGCAAGAAAAGAATGGATGTACTCTAGACACTGTGAGGGGCAATCATTAGCCATTGGCCAGCCACATCAGCAGATAGCACCAATAAGGAAGGACAGGCTTGCCTGCCATCTAAATCAATCCCAGAACCTGGTGAGTTTTATACTCCCAGAGAAAAAAATGCTGCAGGGGACAAAAAGACATTTTTTTACATTTTAATTGCAAGGACAGACTAAGATGGCCACTGTGTTTGGCTGAACCCACACCAATTCTTCAGGAGGCTAGCAAACAAATGTCACAATAAATGGAGTGTGCTGCTTCCTTTATTGTCGCAGTAAGGGCAAGCAGGGCACATCATACCCTATACCCACAGATGGCCTCTGGGACAGAGACCAATCACCAGAATAGTCAGAATCCTAGTGATTGGTCTCTGTCTCAAGGGCATCCCCATGTAGGATACCCCCATGTGAAAGGCCCCAGATTGGCTACTTTCACTCACCTTGCTTCCATTCCCATGGCACATGCATGGGTGCTCGTCCAATCTGCACTTTATGCAGCACATACTAATGCGCTGCATAAAGCCGCTGATTTGAACTGCGCCTCGGCCGCAAATGACAACGAAGACACCGTCGCAGGACCCGCCGGGAACAGGTAAGATTACAGGCGCCCCGGTGGGTTTCACACAGTGGGGCATCCAGTATAGGGACATGCTAGCGGCTGGCTCTGAAATCTTTTATATTCCAGGATGGCCGCAGTAGGTGACTGGACCACTAACCAAGGAATTAACCCTTTCAGTGCCAAGCACGTAGATTCTACGTGCTCGCTTCCACTCCACTTAAGTGCCAAGCACGTAGAATCTATGTGCTTGACTTTTCCCCCTGCTACAGTAAAAGTAAAATAACAAAAACACTCACCTGACCCCTTGTTCGATCCGGCCGGGTCGCCTCTTCATCTGGGGGGGCTTCGATCCCCCACCCAGGCCGGAATAGCCGGACCCCCCCCCTTCAGCAGCAGCCGAAATACATGTAAAAAAAAATAGTAACAATAATAATAATAATAAAAATGACATTTACTTACCTCAATGCTCGATCGCTCCCACAGGTTCTCCTCTTCACCAGGGGGGCCTCCGATTGCGCCCCCCCCCCCCCCCCCGGCTCTCCGAACCTCTCCCTGTCCTCCTCGAAGGGCACCGCCATCTTTGGGGGTGGGGCTTATGACGTCACTCCCGGGTGTCGTCCTGGCTCCGGGCTGTCATTTCTGACACTTGTCATCGCTGGCCACAGGAGGAGGAAGGCAGGTGATGATCTGATCGCCTGCCTCCCTCCTCCACTGGCCAGCGATGACACCAACTGTGTCTTTTTTTTTTTTTACACTTAACCCCTTGTGAACTGGTAAGGGGTCCAAGAGATCCCTATACCAGTTCACAAGTGGGGGCTGGCAAGTCACCTTCGGCTAGCGGGTGACTTGCCATTAACCCCCGGCACCCCCAATTACCTGCCTCCCCAAAGCCCAGGGGGGGGCAGAAGAGCCCGTGGCCATGGGCTATGCGGGCTTGTAGCCTGCAGGGCCAGGGGCCACAAAAGCTGGCCCCTGCACCCTGTTTCTACAAGCCCTGCATAGCTGGTCCCAGGCTGTTTTTTTCGGTTTTTAAGGGTTTTTAACCTTTTTTTGAAGCATTTAAAGGAGGGACTCAGAAACTACTAGACTCCCCCCAGCAGGGCAGTCCGGATCAGACTCCCTCCGCTGTACATTGGCACCACTAAACTAGAGAAGAGGGCAATCTGGATACTCACCTCTTCCAAGATCTTTTCACAGCGGCCATGGAGAAACCAATAAGGCTCACACGTCCAGCAAATGTACAGTAAAGTGGCCCACCAACATGATGAGCTACTCTGGGACACGTGGGAACCTAACCCAGAAGAGGAGAATATCTGGATGGCCCCATTCTATAGTTAAGTCGCACCAGTGCACAGTGGGGGGAGCCCAACCTGGCTGCCCCATGCTGCATATAAAAGAGGGAATCTGGTCATTTATGACTGAAGTTCCTCTGTGAGGTTGAAATAAGGGGAAGAAGATGGCAAAACAAAAAGAAAACTGTTGAAGTTTCTCATTTTTAAGGTATTGTTCTAGATGCCAACAAAGGGAAAGCCAAATGTTGCTAAGAAATGTAAAATTGAGAAAACAATGTACGCAGCTTTTTAAACAGCAGTAATCAGTTCTACAAAAAATGGAGAGAGGAAGAGACTGAACTGTGAGGACAAACAGGGCTAGAAAAAAATGGAGCTCATGAATGTGAGCAACAAAATGTAAGACCCCCCCCTAAAAAAATTAGTTTTTACGGGTTCCCTGGGGGTCGTTTAGACAGACCGAATCAGGATGCCCTAGGGATAAGCCAGTAGCAGGCCACTGAAGCTTTTAGATTCAAAGCAGGCTGTTGGTGGGTTTATTCCACTTTAATGGTGACAGATTTACTTTCAATCCAGTGCTGCTACTTTACTGGTGCTCCTTTTACCTTCTGTTAATTCTCCCAGGCGTACGGGGCCAGCGATTCCCATGGCTATAACAGAGCTGGATTTATCGGATCATTCGTTTTAAAGAGACAACAGCACTGGGTGATGAGACTGTCACTAATGCTCTGCAGCAGGCTGGAAGATGAGAAGCGGGAACTACAGCGGAATGGAATCAGGCTCAATGGCAAATAAGTGATTTTGTTTATGTTGTTAAGCGTGGGGAGGGGTCATCCAATATTAATTTTAAAAAAATCAAGCCCCATTAAACATAATGAAATGAAACCAACAGCTAAAATAAAGTGACTTTAGCTATAATGACCAACCACCTGTACCTGCCATTGTCACCTGTGCCGGCTCAGGGGGCTTTAAACCAGACCTTCAGCATGATTTAATGAAAAGCCCAAAACCTTAAAAAAAAAAAAAAAAAAAACTTTTCCCCGGCATCTAAAATTTATATATTTTAATTTTTTGGTCACTTATTTTTTTCCTGCCCAACGGGCTGCTAGGATAAGGGCGCCGCCATCTTGACACAGAAGCATCACACATACTGAGGAGAGGAAAGCGGAATAAAGTACAGGGGGCGGGTTATAGCTGTGCTTTGCCCAGACAGAACAGAGCTGGGGTCAGGAAAAGGACAGCAATCCCAGAATGCAGATCGACACAGTCAGAAGGCACTTCCCGTTTGCAGGCAGCCTGGTGCTCCATGAGACGCCATCATGGATGTTTTAAGGCTCATAACATGCAGTAGATGCAGATAGGAGGATTTTTAATGTGAGCAATATGTATGTACAGGGTGTGGTAAACATATAAGATAGGCTCTTATTCAGGGCGAAGGCCCGCTTTAAGTATTAGCTAATTGAAGAAAAGACACCAAGCCATATCTACTTTATTGCCAGCCAAGTTTTTAGCCCCGTTGATAAATGGGTTAGCGATTGCAGTGGAAACCTGGAAAAAGAGTGTGCACAAAGCACTCTGTCTGGCTCCCTCTACATGGTCTCACTTGCCAAATAGGATTGCCCCCCTTGGGACATTGAGCAGTGGACCAAAAGCCTTTGGGTCCACTTTTACATTCTTGGCATATGCTACTCTGACCTAATGTGGGCGATTTCTTCTTTCCCTTATTTACACGCAAGTCCAGTTGAAATAAAATCACCCAAGAAAAAGATAAATTGGAGCACTGAGCTACGACAACTGAGCAAACCTGCCGCACTGACAGCCATGTGTTCCAAAACAGGTGATACATTGCTCGCTGCTATAGGCAAACATGAGCTACAATTGTTACAGTAATGCAGGAGCTCTGTCTCAACTCACACCTATGTCATTCAGCAAACGACTGATTGGCGGTGGGAGCGTGCGCACCACTGGGGATGCAACCACTCTTGCTCCCCATTTAAGTCTATCAGAGCCATTTGCCAAAGCAAACAGCTCAGATTAGATGAGATCCCGCCCATGCACCATTGGTCCGGGAAGAGGCAAGTTTTTCTGGGCATTCTGGGGGGTTCACACAGCAGGGCATCCTAATCTGAAATATTCACCGAAGGTACAAAACAAAAAACTCGGGATAGTCAAAATCACAGATTTTGTTCAGCTATAAAGTGACACTTTAGTGTCCCTAAACCAGGTCTAAACACCTTTGAAGTGGACCAAAACCCAGGATTTTGATTATCCTGGGTTTCAGTGCTTGCCCATGCGATACTCCGATGTGGAATGCCCCGATGTGTGAACCCCCCCCCCCCAGGTCACCTACTTCAACTCACCTTTCTCCAGTCCTATGTCTGTGCCATCGGATTGGGGAGAAGTATAGTTTAATGGCCCACCTGGGGGAGGGGGCAGGGGGGGGGGGGGGAGTGGTTATACAGCGTGGCATCCCAAACCTGGATGCCCCGAGGGTAGGGAGCATGCCTGACCTGCAGTCTCAGACTCCAAGATGGGTTTTGGTCCACCTTAAAAGAACCATCAAGAGTAGACTATTCTGGTGATAGGTCCCTTTCCCTGTCTGCTGTGTAAATCCCCCCCTCTCACACAACTCCACAGTGCATGTGCTGGTTCTCATCCAATCAGTTCTTTATAGAGCATTTGAAATGAGCGCCTGCATAGGGAGCAGGAGCATCCCCGGTTCCCCTGCGCCGTGTGACGCGCTCCCACATGCAGCCTATCAGAATGGCTTGGCATGAGAGGGTACATGGCCACGGTGCACAATCACAGGACCACAGAAAATGTGAGTGACCTGCGTGGTGCTTTCAGAGTCTTTGCCAGTGATAGGTCCACTACAGGAATTCATGCTTCCAATTACTCAGCCAGCATAAACTCAGCCTAGGAACCTGAACAAGGGGAGAGGCGAGTATGTTTTCTGGCTTCTTACATCTTAAAGCTGAACAAAACCTTGAAGCACAAGCCCCGGTTTCTTAAAGATTACCGGATCGGCTGATGGCCTTCCCCCTGGGGCATCCTAAACTGGGACGCCCTGCTGCATGAACCCCCCCCCCCCGCTCCCTCACCATCGCAGAAGCCCCATCACCGGAATCTCTAGGCTGATGCACGCTCCCACATCCAGCCATTCATCGGTATTCGTCTGCTTCCACTCCTGGTTGCAGAAGCCATTTGTCGAGCATTAATTTACGCATGCACCATAGGACTGGGGTAAAGTGAGCTTTTATGGGTCGATCTGGGAGGTCTCACACAGCGAGGCATCCAAAATCAGGATGCAATAGGGGCAAGAATTTGACTTTCCTGGGTTTTGTTCTGTACCACTGGGGCATCCCGAATTGCTATGCCCCGCTGTGTGAAACCCTCCAGTCTGCCCATAAAAACTCACATTTTCAAGCTCAAACTGCACACGTGCGGCCTCTCGTCCAATACGATATGTCTGTTGTGACTGCGTCATTCGGCTGGTGGCAGCTGGCTGAGGCAGGGAAGCGGGCACCACCAGGGGATGCAGGGAATGAGGCAGGGCACTCTCCCCACTCAAAACAATAAGAGCCGCCAGCAGAATGACATAATCACAGCAGTCATCTGTCATTGGACGAGAGCCCGCACACGCACTGGTTTGCGCATGAAAGGGAGAGTTTTTTGGTGCGAACTGTAGAGTTTCACACAGTGGGGCATCCCTATTCAGGATACCCCAGATTTTAGATTTCAGCCCAGCCACTGGGTTTTTTTTCCCCGCTTTAATGTGATCTTGTAGAAGTGCTAATTACAATTTTCAGTTGGAACAAATGTGGCTGGAAAAACTTGACAAAAATTCAAAAAAAGGCAAAAAATCGGGAGGACCCCTAAACTTGGCAAAAAGTGTAGGCATTCTATCAGCACAAAAGTGTTTTGGATTAATTTAATGGCCTGGACAGTATAGGATCCCTTGTTCTTAAAAAGTAAGAATTCCCGGCAAATAACTGTCAGCGGAAAGGTTCCAATGCAGATAAAACAGGGCAATGACAACAAACATCAGAAGCAAGCAAGCCTAATGTAACACAGCCCAACACAGCAAATGTAACCAGCAAACATGTGACAAGATAAAGGTGTAACAATAGCAGAAAGACTTCATGTATCAATCCTGTGGATACGTCACTAACAACACAACTTCCTAATTACCATGTGACGGAACAGCCAATTACAGCATAAAAACAAAGCATGTGCAACACAACTGGCTGCCCCCTACAAAGAGCTGAAACCAGGACAGCCTACATGACCATTCTACCCCCACACACCTCATGGATACAGACTAGAAATGCCCATAAAAATGCCCCAAATGCCTGTGTGCATCACATGTGGTGACCATTAGGCTGGTTTCAGAGCAGCGTGATTTTGGGATGCTTTTGGGCGCCATGCAATCGCCTGTGAAAAGTTGCCCATAGTAATCTATGGCTAATTTCACATAGCAGCGTCTTGACAATGCAGCGTTTGCGATTCCACTACATTGAGCAGAGAGAGCAAATGCTAATGACCTCCAGAGGCCAATATTCGCACTAAGCACCCCTTACAATTAGGGGTGGCCCGCTGCCTCCCCGCACAATTAGGGGTGGCCCACTGCCTCCCCCCACTCCCCACACAATTAGGGGTGGCCCGCTGAACTAGCACCCCCCCACACAATTAGGGGTGGCCCGCTGAACTAGCACCCCCCCCAACACAATTAGGGGTGGCCCGCTGAACTAGCACCCCCCCAACACAATTAGGGGTGGCCCGCTGAACTAGCACCCCCCCAACACAATTAGGGGTGGCCCGCTGAACTAGCACCCCCCAACACAATTAGGGGTGGCCCGCTGAACTAGCACCCCCCCAACACAATTAGGGGTGGCCCGCTGAACTAGCACCCCCCCACACAATTAGGGGTGACCCGCTGAACTAGCACCCCCCCACACAATTAGGGGTGGCCCGCTGAACTAGCACCCCCCCACACAATTAGGGGTGGCCCGCTGAACTAGCACCCCCCCACACAATTAGGGGTGACCCGCTGAACCACCACCCCCCCGCACACAATTAGGGGTGGCCCGCTGAACCACCACCCCCCCCCGCACACAATTAGGGGTGGCCCGCTGAACCACCACCCCCCCGCACACAATTAGGGGTGGCCTGCTGAACTACCACCCCCCCCATACAATTAGGGGTGGCCCGCTGAACTACCACCCCCCCCATACAATTAGGGGTGGCCCGCTGAACTACCACCCCCCCCATACAATTAGGGGTGGCCCGCTGAACTAGCACCCCCCCCACACAATTAGGGGTGGCCCACTGAACTAGCACCCCCCCACACACAATTAGGGGTGGCCTGCTGAACTAGCACCCCCCCAGACACACAATAAGGGGTGGCCCGCTGAACTACCACCCCCCCCCATACAATTAGGGGTGGCCTGCTGGAACTACCACCCCCCCCCCACACAATTAGGGGTGGCCCGCTGAACTACCACCCCACACACACACACAATTAGGGGTGGCCCGCTGAACCACCCCCCCACACACACACAATTAAGGGTGGCCCGCTGAACCACCCCCCCACACACAATTAGGGGTGGCCCGCTGAACCACCCCCCCCACACACAATTAGGGGTGGCCCGCTGAACCACCCCCCCCACACACAATTAGGGGTGGCCCGCTGAACCACCCCCCCCACACACAATTAGGGGTGGCCCACTGAACCACCCCCCCACACACAATTAGGGGTGGCCCGCTGAACCACCCCCCCACACACAATTAGGGGTGGCCCGCTGAACCACCCCCCCACACACACACACACAATTAGGGGTGGCCCACTGAACCACCCCCCCACACACACACAATTAGGGGTGGCCCGCTGAACCACCCCCCCACACACACACACACAATTAGGGGTGGCCCACTGAACCACCCCCCCACACACACACAATTAGGGGTGGCCCGCTGAACCACCCCCCCACACACAATTAGGGGTGGCCCACTGAACCACCCCCCCACACACAATTAGGGGTGGCCCACTGAACCACCCCCCCACACACAATTAGGGGTGGCCCACTGAACCACCCCCCCACACACAATTAGGGGTGGCCCACTGAACCACCCCCCCCACACACAATTAGGGGTGGCCCACTGAACCACCCCCCCACACACAATTAGGGGTGGCCCACTGAACCACCCCCCCACACACAATTAGGGGTGGCCCGCTGAACCACCCCCCCACACACAATTAGGGGTGGCCCGCTGAACCACCCCCCCCCACACACACACACACACACACACAATTAGGGGTGGCCCACTGAACCACCCCCCCCCACACACACACAATTAGGGGTGGCCCGCTGAACCACCCCCCCACACACAATTAGGGGTGGCCCACTGAACCACCCCCCCACACACAATTAGGGGTGGCCCACTGAACCACCCCCCCACACACAATTAGGGGTGGCCCACTGAACCACCCCCCACACACAATTAGGGGTGGCCCGCTGAACCACCCCCCCACACACAATTAGGGGTGGCCCACTGAACCACCACCCCCCCCACACAATTAGGGGTGGCCCGCTGAACCCCCCCCCCCACACATACAATTAGGGGTGACCAGCCATTATTTCCCTGCACCGAGGGGACCCAGCACTAGCTCCCCATCATCTGGCCCCTTCCTAGGGATCTCCAGTAGCAGGCCTTCATCATGGGTGCACAGGGCCCCTTGTTTCCATAGAGGAGCCATCAGGCCGAGCTCGGGCACAGAAGAGGCCCCAGAAGGGGGCAGTGCTGAGCAGCGGGGGGGGGGGGTAATCGGCCGATGCCCCCAAATACACACATATTATATACATATACACCCACGAGGGATCGGCACTCACCTCGCTCACAAATCGCGGCCAGAGCAGTTCATCCCGGAGCACTGGCCTGGCCGCTGGCTCCGCTGCCGGTAACGGCTCGGTGGGTCCCGGCGGTGGTTGGAGGCCGGGCCGGCTCTGCTGGCGATAATGAATGTAATAAAGATGGCCAGAGGAGGGGGAGCAGGAGGGCGCTCACACACACCACACTGGAGGGAAATGTTCCGTGTCAGAGGGGAACGCGCAGCGGAAGCCGCCCCCGGCCCGCCTCTTCCGCGACACACACGCGCCGGTGCCCAAACACTGGGCCACAGCCAGGCCCCGCTCACCCACTTGCCCGCTACCCCCGGCTGCCACACAGCGACCCCTCCCTATACCGAGCAGCACCACCAGGCGGCGGAAGGAGGCAGCGAAACTGGGCTGTCGAGCGGTCCCGCCCACATCCATAGACCACTGCCCAATGACGTGAGGAGTTCTAAATGGCGTCACTGCCCTTGGCCCGTCAGGGAAGAAAGGGGAGGGGCGTGGCTATAAAAGCCGACGCGAAGAAGCACAGGCTGCAGGAGGTTAATGGAAGTGCTGCTCAGGCTGGAGGGTGTGGCTTATTCAGTGACTAGGCTTCCGATTGGCTGGACGTTAACGTCAATCAGGGGGATTCCCCAGGGAGGGCGGGGCCGCATTGGGTTAATCCTGTTGTCCAATAGGAGAAGAGTTAGAGCAGTCACCTCATAAGGGATGGGGATGCTTTCACGGCGTGCCTTCCATGGCCATACATGTGAGCTCATCTAGAGCCGCCTTCCCGCCTCAGCCCGGGTTCTCACCTCTTACAGTGGACCAATCACCTCCTGCGGCCGGCCTAGAATCTAAAAGATTCCAGGGCTGGCTGCTAGCCTGCCCCCAGGGTATCCTATACCAGATGCCCTTTTGTGTGAACCCCCTGAGGGCAGTGATCTTACCTTATCCCCACAGTATAGCTCCCAATTTTTCAGAGTGGGAAAGAGGGACATTTGTTAAATTAGGCCACACCTCATCATTGAAGGATGGATAGGAGGTTGGTTGTAAGAGTTAAAACAATATAAACATTTTAAATAAGCAAATTAACTTATTTATTGATGCAGATCTGCGTGTTAAATCTCAAGGAGGGATAAATGAAAACAATAAAGGACAGGGGGACATGGACTTAAAAGAGGAACAGTCCCTGTAAATCAGGGACAGTTGGGAGGTATGAGTCAGGTCCCGCAATGTGGTCTTTGCATCCCCAGCTTCCCTGTATCTGGCTTCCCAGAGGATCAGGGGATGCGGCGGCCGGCACGCCTCTACTGCACTGCACTGCGTGCAAATCAGCAGCTTTATGCTATGCACTTGCATGCGCCACATAAAGCATTGACTGGACATGCGCTGTGGAAAGGTGAGTGAAAGTGGGCAACCTGGGGGATTTTACACAAGGGGCATCTTACTCCGGGATGCCCCCAGTGCAGGGACCAACCACCAGGATAATCAGAATCCATTTTAAAGTGGATATATCATTACAAAATTTGTATTATTCTGGAGTTTCTTTAAGACAGACAGCAGTGTGTGGCATGTGTAACAAGATGTATGTATATAAACATAAAGTTACATCATATGTACAAGCTGCCAGCAGATTAGTCTGG
The DNA here is from genome assembly GCA_027917425.1 of Gastrophryne carolinensis. Classification (NCBI taxonomy): domain Eukaryota; kingdom Metazoa; phylum Chordata; class Amphibia; order Anura; family Microhylidae; genus Gastrophryne; species Gastrophryne carolinensis. Next base: position 525,738,946 of record CM051234.1, read on the forward strand.
ATATTACAACCCACAGCAGATAAAAAACTTGTAAATAGAATACCAAAAATTGGAAAGACTCATATACATTTACAACTGCACCATTTGACCCTCATCTGGATTAAATAAGGGGCAGTATACGAAGTCCCTAATGCAGGGATAGGCTGCCCATTTACATACAATGGCCTTCATTCAATAAGAGTTGAAACAAATTCTCATGGAAGTAAAAAATTTACTTTATAAGAAAAAAGCCTGTTACTGAATCACCAGCTAATGGTTGGCATAGGTACACACAGAGAAAGGGGAGCAGCCAGCTGCTCATGCTCTGTTCAGCCTTACTAAGCCACTCTGATGTCAGAGTGTCTTAGTCTGAATGGAGCACTAGGCACTGATTGGAGGAGAGCATGTGCATGTGCCATGGGATCACCAGTGAGGTAAGAATTACTGGCATTCCAAGGAGGTTTCACAACAAATCGGGATGCCCCACTGGAGAGGAACAATCACAAGAATAGTGAAAATCCTGGTGATTATTCCTCTTTAACCCTCACTCTCTACATGCGTAATTAATACGGTTGAAATACGTTTCTGATAACATCTAATAGTAACTGTTAATGTAATTGTCTTCTAAATACGCCTCAAATCCTTTTTTTCAAGCTGTCAGCTGTTGATGCAGAAGTCTTAACCTGTAGAAGCCTAAAATGCACCTAACTCACCATTTGTGAGCCTGAAGTTGATACTTACCTTTTCCTTTGATTTTTCTGTCTCCAAGGGAACTATAAAATGGCTACACTCATGTCCAACAGTCATAATCTCCAAAGGGAGGTGTGCTGTGCAGAAGTGTGCAGCCATTTCCAGGTCATCTTGAAATTAGGAGTGGCATGGGCTTCCAGGGGTTTAAATGCAAAATCATTTCTTCTTCCCCCTCTTTGCCACCTTGAAATTTAAGAGCTTTGCTTCTTGTGAGTTGGCACCAGCTACGGTAAAATACTCAGCATCCCTTTCACTCAGCATGGCATCCCAAGGGAGGAACAAAACCCAGGATTTTCACGCCTGGGTTTTGTTCCTTAAAGCAGAACAAAACCCAGGACCGGTCTCTGGTCTTCCCTCCGGGCATCCTAAATTGGGATGCTCTACTATGTGAAACCCCCCAGATTGCTGGTACCTGCTTACTATTTCCAGGCCCAATGGTGCATGCGTGGGCTCACGTCCAATCAGAGCCATTTGCCATGCCTATGTAATTCAGCTAATGGCTCTCATCGTTTACAAAGAGGAGTGAGACTAGACATGTCCCTTGCATCCTCAGACATGGACTCTGTAGGCAAAGTGCATAAACTACCATTCAGCAACTAGCCTCCTGTTGGCTGCCCTCTCTCTTCCTGTCAGCACACAACTACGCCTGGAAGTAGAAACAAGACAGAGTAGTGGCACACCCCCGGACTTCCTTTGCCATAGACCACCAATCATAGGGCTCAACTGGTGGTCCATAGCTCTGCCCCAAATGTCAGCTCAGCAAGAACAAACATACTATTATTATGCATCCTGAGCCAGCTCAGGCTTGTGCCTTCCACCCCCAGCAGTGAGACAAATAGCATATGCATAGCCATCATGCTTAATTAGTGTTTCAATCACCACTGCACCTAATTAGCCATGCCCACTTCAATAGAAAAAGCACAAGGTGAAACTATAAACCTTGATATCTCGGCCATTTCTTCTTCAATGTAAACATGTAAAACAGTTTATGACGGTGCCCACTATAGCCTTTGCCTGCTGTATCCCTTGAAAGTGAACAGTCTGGGGGGGGGGGGGGGCAGGTGTCTCCTCACAAAAACACACCCATGCCTATTTGGCATTATAAAAAAAGTACCTTCTCCTGCGGTCATGCCACCCAATTCCACAGCAAATCTCCATGCATTCACCTCGGCTGCCACCAGGGTCCCTGACGTGCAGAGGGAGATTTCACCAAGTGATTGGCCTGTCAAACTTAAATTCTGGTCACGGAGAGGAAGGGGAATTTCTGTGTCAAGCTGACACCCTCTGTTAGTTATAGACTAGATTGGAGCCGTCCACAGAGCCAATGCCCCGTTCATACTAATGCAATGCACACAGTGTGCTTGCATCACCCAGCCTTGCCACTCCCATCTAAGAGAACAGCACAACACAAGGTGGAACTTTATTTTATAATTACTCTGGAAATAAAGTTTCAATTTCAATAAGTTAAACAAAGAAAAGATAAAATGATATGTCTAGCCCTACATGTGGGTATAAGTTTCAGTGTAACTGGACAATGACTGTAATTGGTGGGTAGGTGCACTAAAGTTAGGTGGTTGGGAGGTTGAGGTTACTGGGTTCTGTAGACGAGGAAGGAGGTTGGACTATGGAGGATGGACTATGTCAAACTGACCGTGGTTTAGTGCTTCAATTAGGGGAGTGTTTATTGCCATTAAAGTGGACCAAAACCCACCACGATTGATTCCCTCCCCCCTGGTGCATCGAAAATCGGGATGCCCTCTGTGTGAAACCCCCCAGGTCGCCCCATACACTTACCTTGTTTCCTGGTCCAACGGCGCATGTGCAAGCCGTGGCTGCATCCCTGCTATCCCTCTAGCAGGTTGCGTGCTCATGCACGGGCTCTCATCATGCACTATGTCATTCAGCAAACAGCTATGTTTCCAGGTGGGAGCAAGAGCAGCCGCATCCCTAGAACCTTTGAGCTGTGGACATGCTGCCATCCCAGCCATTCAGATAGGCTGCTAGGCTTGTGCTCCTCATTGAAGCGTGCCGTTTGCCAAGTGACTTAGTCACAGCAAACAGCTTTGATTGGACGAGAGCCAGCACTACAAATCGGGCCATTTTAGCTGTCTGTCATCTAATAAAAAGAACATGCAATAGTTGTCACGCTTGTTTTGGGGTTTTCCTTATATACAACATTCAGTTATTATTAAAGTGAAAAGTAATAAGGCCGGCTGGTTAAAATGGGATGTGGACCCATTAGAATATTAGAACAAAAAACAAAATCAAAGCCTGCATACAGAGTGTTGAGACTTGTGACATATTCCGAGTCCTTCGCATGTACAGACATACTTTTGTTTAGTCTACTGCCAGTGTGAAGGATTGATAAATCTGATACACAAACAATAAAATTATTCCCATGGAATTGCTGAAAAAGCTCTTGCTTAAAGAGGAACTATGGGGGGCCTGGAGTCTAAAATACTTAGACGCTAGGAGAGCCGTATAAAGCTGGTTGAAACCGAGCGCGCTGAATGTCTGCTCAGTCAATCAGCGCGCTCAGTTTCGGCCATGTCTGCATCATTGGATTTGCAGGAAAGTGAGTTTCCTGCATGGTCCTTGGTGATACACACAGCAGGACATTCCAATTTGGGATGCCCCCAACACACAGGAAAGTGAAATTCCTGAGCGTTGTTCCTCATTAAAAATAACTTTATCACTTTTCACTATCCCAGGTTTTGGTCCTCCTCCCTGGGGCTTCCCGATTTGGGGTGCTCCCCTGTGTGAAATTCCACAAGGTGCCTATCAATCCCATGGCGCATGTTCGGTCCATAAGCCAATCAGCAATTGTGCTCCATTTTGTTTTTACTATGGCGCTTTGAGGTCAGAGCAGAAGGTAAAAGCTCATGAGCTGCTGGACGCTTTTCTGCATACATATACCAGCCATTCAGAAATACTGTGTGAGAGGGCATGCGGCCTGCACATGCATCGTGGGATCACTGGTAAGGTGAGTTTACAGATCATCTGGGGGATCTCACATATTGGGGAATCTCAATAGTCACCTCATCCTTCTCACCCCTTGCCCACTATATTCTGCCTCACTTCAGCTCCCCTCACCTCTTGCCCACTTCATTCCGCCTCACCTCAGCCCCTTACCTCTTGCCCACTACATCCTGCCTCATCTCAGCCCCCTTACCCCTTGCCCACTACATCTTGCCTCGTCTCAACCCTCCTCACCTCAGGCCCCCTCACCTCTTGCCCACTACATTCCACCTCACTTCAGCTCCCCTCACCTCTTGTCCACTACATTCTGCCTCACCTTAGCCCCCTCACTTCTTGCCCACTACATCCTGCCTCACCTCAGCCCCCCTCACCTCAGCCCCCTCACCTCTCGCCCACTACATTCCACCTCACCTCAGCCCCCTCACTTCTTGCCCACTACATATTGCCTCGTCTCAGCCCCTCTCAACTCAGCCCCCTTACCTCTTGCCCACTAAAACCTGCCTCATCTCAGCCCCCCTCACCTCTCGCCCACTACATTCCACCTCACCTCAGCCCCCTCACCTCTTGCCCACTTCATTCTGCCTCACTTAAGCCCCCCTCACCTCTTGCCCTCTACATTCTTCCTCACCACTTGCCCACTACATTCTTCCTCACCACTTGCCCACTACATTCTTCCTCACCACTTGTTCACTACATTCTGACTCACTTCAGCCCCCTCACCTCCTGCGCACTACATTCTGCTTCACTTTAACCCTTCACCTCTTGCCTACTACATTCGGACTCACCTCCACCCACCTTACCTCAGCCCACCTAACCTCTTATTCACTACATGTCTCCTCACCTTAGTCCACCTAACCTCTTGCCCACTACATTATGCCGCACCTCAGCCCACCTAACCTCTTACCCACTACATGGCGCCTCACCATAGCCCACCTAACCTCTTGCCCACTACATTCCGCTGCACCTCAGCCCACTTAACCTCTTGCTCACTACATGCCGCCTCACCTTAGCCCCCCTCACCTCTTGCCCACTGCAATCAGCCTCACCTACGCCCTCTCACCTCTTGCCCAATACATTCAGCCTCACCTCAGCCCCCCTCACCCCCTGCCCACTATTTACTTCCTCACCTCCTGCCCACTATTTACTTCCTCACCTCAGCTGACCTAAAATTCCTCTGTCTGACCCCTGCTTACTTCTTCCTTCCTCATCTCTGCCGTCTCAACTTCTACTGTCTCATTTCTTGCCCACTACTTGCACTACTGTTCTAGTCTAGGCCAATGATTGCTGCACTTTAAAGGCAAAGTTTTATTTGCATGCTCCTTCTGACGACCGATTGAGCATATTTTTTCCTCACAGACAGCCCACTGCCTCTCACACACAGTGTGCTTACATCACATTGCTGTTGCCACACCCACTGTTTCTTCTCATTTTTTTCTCTGTGTCACCAATGCTCTAATACTTTACAAATATCTTAGGAACTACAGGGTCTTTTTGAAATCGGATTGAAGTTTGGGACAGTGCAATGTGTAGCCCGAGACAATGCAACAATCGGGCTTGAATTTAGGTCATCTTTATTTACAGTTGTGCATCATTGGTATTACTAGAAGAAACCCAATGTGGCCAAGGCAGGACTGATCAGTGTGAATGTTGATAGTGTACCTGGATCCCCAGCTAAAAAAATAAATGTTGTAAGTACTTTCAATGGCATTTTTGGGTATTTTTTGTGCCAGAAGGATGTATTTAAAGTGGACCTATCACCAAGATTTTCCCTATCCTGGTGATCGCGTCTTATCCTGGGACATCCTGATTCGGGATGTCCTGCTGTGTGAAACCCCCCAGATTGCCTGCACAACTCACCTTTCCACCATTCCCACGATGCATGTTTGGGCTCTCGTCCAAACAGTGCTTTATTTTGTGCATACTAATGCATACTGTTTTGACAGCCCGCAGTAACCCATAACATAACTCAACATGTCCAGTCTGGCCACACGTCCCCTCATGGCTGAGAATAAAGATCTGCTTCTCTTGCAGTCAACTCAGCACATTAGAAGCTGGTCCAGAGAGAAGGCACGTGTGTGCTGTTTTTTATTGTACACCACAATGGCACAAAACCTTTCCTGGGTACCCTGTCCGTGTGCCTCTGGCTATGCAGCCTTTTGAGATTGCTGATTGCCTGAGTCCTCTGGCCTCATCCCTGACTTCCCTGTAGTGTGCAAAGCTCTCCCGTCCCCAGTCTTAGTGCGGAAGAGCGGCGCAGCTATAGGGGAGCTGGACATGAAGTTGCCAGCAGCAACAGCATTGTGGGAGCTGCCGGGAAAGTTAAGATTACCAGCGACATGGGGGTTTCACACAGTGGGGCATCACAATTTTGAATGCCACAGGGACATGCTTTTGGCTGGCCCTGGAGTCTTTTAGACCCCAGGGCTTTCCAGCAGGGCTTTTGAGCCACCTGGACAGTCCAGGCAACAGAAAAAAATACACCTTACCTAAAGTGGACCAAAACCCAGCACGATCGATTCCCTCTCCCGGAGCGCCCAAAATTGTGATGCCCTGCTGTGTGAAACCCCCTCAGGTCACCCTTACCTTGCTTCCCGGTCCAATGGCACATGTGCGAGCCGCGGCCGCATCCCTGCTATCCCTCTAGCAGGCATTTGTGAATGGCTGGCGTGGGCACGCTACCTGTTAGAGGGAAGAAGGGGATGCGCCTGTCAGCCCACTCAGAGCAGCTGCCCTTAGACAAAGGCTTAGACCATGTGGGGTCAGTGGCTGCGAGCACTCTGATTGGACGAACGGCGGCGCATGCGGCGTAGGACCGGGAAGAGGTGAGTTGCGCTTGGCGATCTCGGGGGTTTCACACAGCCAAATCCTGGGTTTTGGTCCACTTTAACTGCCAGTCAGGAGGCTTGAGCCCTTATAGTCCTGTGGTCTAAACTGGTCTGGTTTCAGGCACTTAGCAGTTGAAAGCACTCTACCAGGCAGCCCCTGGCACTAATATGAGTGTCCACCAGTAAAAGCAGGTAACAGCAGCAGCAGCTCACGATAGATCATGTGATGCAACCCCTGCTGCCAATCAGTGAGGGAGCATGCTTTCACATGACCATCAGCAAAGACTGGACAGGGAGTGTGCTGTTTACACCAGAGCCAACATTGCTGAAGCCAGTACCACTTAAAGGGTTACTATTGTCGAAAAATGGCCCAATGATAGAAATCCATATGAATATGCTGGATGGTAGGAGGAGGGGTCACTTATACACCCTACTTCAAGAAATATCCAGCCAGTCTTGTTTTTATTTATTTTAATGGAAGAAAGAGGAAATCAGGGGTGACAGGCTCTGTCACCCCTAATAGACTAAACCTATCAAACCTGGATTTTAATCCTACCATGAGAAAATACACCACAAACTTGGCGGGGGTTTTATTCAGTTTGTGTGTATAAGTGACCCCTCCTCTCATTAGCCAAGGTGTTCATATGGGTTTTTAATATTACACATTTCGCGATAGTGCTCCTTTAAGCAAGCAAGAGAGAATCACATTTGCAGCAGACCTAAACCTAAAATGTGAAGCCTGTGCACAGCCCCACTCCCATTACCTCTTCTACTTGTACAGATAACAGCTGATCTTTCTTGTGAGTCAGTGGATGCACCAAGAACAGTTGGCCAGAGAACAGTGCTGTCAATGTGTGCTTTACTCTTCCAATAGAACTCACTAAACACGCAGCCCTGGTGCTCTGGATGACATGCGCTGCAGCTGCCGTTGGAGGGGAAATCACAGGCTTTTGCTTTTTGGTGTAGGTTTAATACAGTGGAATATTATACAGCCTACCTTTGTGGCTTCAGCTTTCTAAGAAATCAAGGCCTACAACCTGCCCTGTCACTGTAGAGCAATGACATCATGCATAGTTAAGTGACACATGAGATGAACTATAGTGTAGGGAGATATCTTCTCAGCTATGACTGGCGAGGCCTGCAGGCAGACGTGGGACTGGTCTGTGCTTCACACATCAGTCTTTCTCCTTCTTCATGGAGAATAAGTATTTTCTGCAAGAAGTACATGACAACAAAACAGAGAACAATTTTCCTGAATAACACATACTGCATAGGATATCCCACCACAGAAAAAAGAGATTTAGAGGTTCGCCATCTGTTTTTCATAGAGAACCAGGACTGGATTAAGTGCAGTGGAGGCCACAGGAAGAAGGTCTAGTATAGAACCCCCCCATATGTCATTGTAGACCAGTCACTACCCTTGCTAACAATAGTGGAGGATCCAGGGTGAGAGCCCCCTCCCTTTAATCCAACCCTGTACAGTAACACTTTCCAGTTATCTCTAGTACTGCCCAATATAGACTTTCCCAGCTGGGTGTAGTTCAGCTTTAAATATGACCTATGACCTATGTCAGGAGTCCCTTACCTTACTTGAAGAGACTGTAAACCTTTTCTTCCCTGCAGCTCCCAGCCAGTCCAGTGCTCAGAAACCTCCTAATCCAGCAGTAAGCATGCACTCCACATTTTTTGGGTGCCCAACCAACACTTGCTGTTTGTTGTTTTCTGCTGCTGTGTCAATCAGTGCATGGAGTGGGTGTGCACATTTACTGTCACTGACATCAGGGCAGCAGGACCACACATGGACACCGACAGATCTGATCTCCAGGACCAACCGGGAGCTGCTCTGGGGGAGAAAAAGTCAGTACCTCTTTGTTCTTTTCCAGGCAACTGTTAAGAAAACAAGCAGCTCAGCTCAGGTTCTTATGTAGCAGTGATCTGGTTCAGCTCATTTCAGTAGGGAGAAACATGATTTCAGCTCCCATTTTAGCCCCTCCCCTGGATTTCTCTGTTGAGTGTCCACCAATAATTGGCTTGGACAGTGAACATGAACCTACACCTTTTATTTTTTCTCTCTTCTTTTGTCTGTAGGGAAGCGGTGGTAGGAGTATGGAGAGGGTGGGGAACTAATAGCCCCAGGGAGGGAAGATATGAAGAAGATTCGCACTCTGGGATAGGGGATGTTAGGGTGGGATGTAAAGGGGTAACTAGGGACAGACTTAAATTCTTGGTGCCGAGGCTTCGGTGCCATTCCCACCTGGCTGGATATGCAGTGGAGTTGGTGGTTTTTAGGGGAAAACGAGGGGGGGTAAGGTGGGGACTACCCCTCCAATGTCTCACCTTGTGCCTGGTCTTCTATCATTATAGGTGCTGTTATTTGTTTCATGTTTTCATCCCATTTTTATTTATTTAATTATATACTTATATTCTGTTTATTTTTAATTATTTCTTCTCAGTCCCCTGTCGGTCACGCATCAGGGTTTGTCACCGCCACATACCTAGGGTTGTTTTCATCCTTGCATATTCACTCTGGTAGACTTCTCCATTAGTGCATTAGGGAAGTGGCCTGGGATACCGGACTTTAATCAAAGGAAAGGGGAAAGCAAATGGATAATTATGATGACATTAAATGCTTAGAGCAGCGGTTCTCAACCTGTGGGTCACGACCCCCGGCGGGGGTCGAACGACCAAAACAAAGGGGTCGTCTAAAGCCATCGGAAAATACATATTTCCGATGGCTTTAGCCGCTGAGAAGTCGCGCTAACGTCTGCAGCAGCGCTATTTAGCTGGAATGCACGCTGTTATGGATGTGCGTTCCAAACTGAATGCCTGCGACGTGATTGCATCATCCGTCCAGGGCCTAAGGGCCAGGGGAAGCGGGGGGAACATTCCACAGTCCATAGCAGCGCATTATGTGTGTCCGGCACTTGCTGACGTCATCAGTGGGCGGACACAGCAAGCGCCGGAGGACGGAAGCCTAGGAGGCGGAGAGGCAAGAGAGCCTGCGAGACAGCCTGCTGGTGTAAAAAAGGTTAATAATGTAAAAACAGTACACACTCCATACACACAATACTGTGTAAGTGTAAGGTGATTTGTGTGCAATCAATACACAGTACACAAAGCAGCTTACACTTACACAAAGCACCATACATTTACACAGTGTGAACTACATCAGTCTTATACTATAAGAGACCACTATAAGATGTAGTTCACACTGTTCCCCATTATCTCCCATATCTCCCACTATTTTCCAATATTCTGAATGAGGAAACTGCTGAAATCAGCGGTTTCTGGCATTGAATCCGCCTCCTATTGATTTCATTGTGAGTGCAGCGGATTTTGTGGAAGAGAGCTCCCGAGAATCTCGAGTTACCACACAATCCGACGCAGACTCCTATTAATTTCAATAAGAGGCGGAGAAATGTCAGTTTCCGACACATTTCTTCCTCTCCAATTTAAGTCAATGGGAGGCTGCGGTGGATTCCGCTCAAATATAGAGCATGTTGCTTAATTTTTCCACACTAGGCTTTTCCTAGCGCAGATTATTATTATTTTTTGGTTTGGGGTCACCGCAACATGAGGAACTGTATTGCGGGGTCACGGCATTAGAAAGGTTGAGAACCTTAAATGCCCACGCAAAGAGACATGTGATATTGGATATGATGCAAAGGAAGGATATACATATCGCCATGCTCCAAGGGACGCATTTTAAATGTACCAAGCTTAGGGGGGTGCAACTCTTCCCATTTTTGTGCTAACAATAGATCAAAATGGGTGTCGATATTGATAGATAGGAAACTACAGTTTGAAACAATGGGCTTGATTCACTAAGAGTTGAAAAAAATTCTCATGGTAGTAAAACATTCAATTCATGAGAAAAAATTCAAAGAATTTCACTGTTAGTGAATTACCAGATAGGACGACAATTTGAAAAAAGTATTGAACATTTTACCCCTTTTTACATGTAGTAAAAAGTGCCATTGATGTTCATTGTCTTTCTATCTGGTGATTCACTAACAGTTAAATTCGCAAGCTTTTTTCTCCATAATTTAATTTTTTTACTACCATGAGAGTTTTTTTCAACCCTCTGTGAATCGAGGCCAATAGCTGAAAAATCAGATAGTGAGGGTAGACTACAGATGGGCATTAAAGTTGACCAAAAACCAGGATTTTGACTATCCTGGGATTTGGTCCTTTCCCCCTTTCACCCCTATCGGCATGGTGCATAGTTCAGTGCGCATACAAATCCACTCCAAAAATAGAAACCCCCAAAGGGTGGTGAAATTCCAGTGGTACTTGAAATAATTCTAAAATGCAAAGTACCTGGAAAAAAAAGGTTGTGAACCCCTGATCTATAATAATGAATTGAATCTATACCCTGGGGGGCAATAACTACCCAGTGCCATTTCCTCAGGCAGACAAGCAAACAAACACCTTGCCTTTTTTGTGAAGTAGTATAAATAGAACAATCATCACCATCACTACCCCAAAAATTCTGGTCACACTTACATTAATTTGGGCATCCTGACAGTGAGGTGGATTAGGGGTACACAACATGCTCCTGATTACACAAAAGCCAGTGCTGGGGATGCCAGAATAGAGTATTTAATGGGGAGATGGCAATATGTTCTGTTAAACCGGACGTTCACCCCGAATAAGAGCCTATCTTATATGTTCCCCCCAGCTCGCACATACAGATTGACCGCATTAAATATCATCCTACCTGCACCTGTTGTGTTTTTTGATCCTTTTGACATCCAAGATGGCGACCCGTGGGGTCTCAGGCTGCCTACAGAGAGGAAGTGCCTTCTGACTATGACACTCTGCATTGTGGGATTGCTGCCCTTTTCCTGACCCCAGCTCTGCTATGTCAGTGCAAAGCACAGATATAACATGTCCCTCTGCACTCCCCCCTGCTCTTCTCAGTGTGTGATGCTTCTGAAGCAAGATGGCGCCGTCCGTATCCTAAAGTCCTGAGTTGAAGCCCAGAGGGGGAAAGAATAATAAGTAAGCTACTAAAAACTTTAAATATATTAATTGTAGATGCAGGGAAATCGTTTTTTAGGGGTTTGGACTTTTCATTAAATGATGCTGAAGGTCCGGCTTATGGTGGCCAGTGATGGCTATCAGTCTGACATCTGGGGACTGTCAGGTTCGCTCTGCCAGTACCTTCTGCCGCATGGTACTTCAGCTGCAATAACAAGCAGCTGTAGGAAAGGGGTGGATAGCAGTTTCATCACTGGGCATAGAATAGCTATAAATCAGTGGTAACCATGAGCCGCGGCCAGATTAGGAGACAGATAATCAAAAATGGTTGTGTTACAGCTGTTGGGAATACAATTAATTGATCCTGTAAAAGGTCAGGTATATAGAGCTTTTTTAGGCTGAGCCCCACAATTGCTGGTCTTCAGCATGTGTTCAGCACTCAATATTGTGGAATCACTATTGCAGTATCTTTTAGAACGCTGCAGGCAAGGCTTTTGTGGGAAGATATGTTGGCTCTGCAAACAGCAAATACAGATGTGAAAGCACCCACAGGTTTCTATGGGTGTTTCTTTCAGGCAATTGCAAGGCGATCACAAACGGAAGGCGCCTTAATGTCGAAGACGGATGATCTTTAAAGTAAAGTCCACTTTTATGTCCAGTTCCTCAGGTATAGAGGTGTCCATTGAAGTCAAAAGGAGTAAATCAGAGGTCAGATGTAACCCCTAAAGCAGCACTAGGTTTTTTCTGACCCCATCCTTGGGGCATCCTTCTCCAGTTTTAAACCAGCTTAAAGGCCGCAAAGATCAACTCAAAGGCCAGCCGCTAGCTTGCCCCCGAGACATCCGAAATCGGGGTGCCCTTCTGTGTGAAAGTCCCGAGCAATTCAGTTAGGCTGAGGGGCCACTCTTGTTCCCGAGCGCAAAGTCAATTGCTGATCATTAATATGCCGGGCAAACAGTTCTGATTGGACGAGAGCCCCTGGATGTGCCGTAGAACCGGGGAAAGTTGAGTTTGTACTAGGAGATCTGGGGGTTCACACAGTGAGGCATACTAAACCTGGATGCCCTGGGGGCAAGCAACAAAGCCCAGGATAGTCAAAATCCTGGGTTTTGTTATGCATTAAGAAAAAGATAAGTGGTGTGCTGCAGTAGGTAGGAAGCACCTGAAAGGGCGGGTGAGAAGTCACAGAGCTGTCATCAATAGTAGCAACTGGCACCCCCTAAGTGACTGGGCCCCATACAGCAGCGAGAATTGCCTGTACTCTCATGGTAACCCTGCAGGGGAACAACATAATACATGTGGGCAATAGTTTAAAAGAGACTGAAATGTGGACTGAAAATGTTTAGTCAGCTGGACTGACAATGAGCGCGTCTCAGCTTCTACAACAAAATGGAAAGATAACTGCTTCCCACAACAAACATGGCCACGCTGCAGCCTGGCAATAGGTCACGTGACTCTGAGCTGAACGTCTGGCTCCAGGAACCCGGAAGTTCGGCTGCAGCCAGATCAGTTGGGTCACGCCCTCACCGCTTGGCTCTGCGGTTGGCCAGCTTCAGGTTGCCTGGCGGAAGTTGTTGGTAGTCAGGGGGCGGGGCGTGCTTGAGTTTGTATGTTGGGAGAAGCGGCAGAGAGGCAGCCAGCGGCGGGTGACAGCAGCAGCAGACATGGGCTACCGAACCGGCCAGCTGCTCATCGTGGTCTCCATCCTGGAAGGTGAGCCGCTGCCTGGCTTAGCAGCACTATAGAGAAGGAGAGATGTAGAAGACGAGGTTTCCATTAGGCGTCATTCCTGGTTATGGTGACAGCAAGTTTGACCTAACCCCAGATTCTTCTTTTTAGCCCCTCTGGGTTTTGGTCTGCTAAGAGAGGAACAGAGGTCTGATGCCCCCCATCCCTAGAGCATCATGATTTGGGATGGATGCTGATGCAGTACCCAGAGCAGCGGGGGTGTAGCCAGCGGCACGCACTCCATCCAGCTTTCCTAGCCCATCTTGCCATGACTGAAGCAAGAGTGTTGTCAACGTACTTGTGTCATCAGATCACTAGAAGGTTGTGATTTTGTGCTGGAGAGGAGCAACGCATGGGAGAGTGAAAAGCATGTGTGTTGTTCCTCTTTGAAGTTGACCATGACCTGGTATTTTTACTATACTGAATTTTGGTCCCCCCCCCACGGCACAGATTTGGGATGCCCTGCTGTGTGAAACCCACTGGATCCCCTGAAAAACTTATCTGACAGCCGATCCAATGGCGCATGGGTGGAGGAACCGCCAATCAGCGAGCTTGCCTCAATTCTGCTAACGGCTGAATGAAGTTGAGTGCCGAGAGCTGGGGTGGGTTTTGCACAGGGGTTGGAATGGTCTTATAGACTCCAGGTCTGTCTGAGATGGGTTTTGGTCCACTTTATCAGGAGCATCTTGATTTGGGATTCCCCAGTATGGGAAATCGGCAGGTCTCTTACCTTGCTCCACACTCCCACATGTGCAGGCTTCCAGCCAAAATAGGTTGTGGGGAATATTAATGCCTGGCAGTTTATTCTGAATTAAAGTGGACCAACACCAGTGTGGGTGTGGGTGTTGGACCTTGTCAGTATAAGACAGGCTGGGGGGGATCCAGAGTGCTGGAGCATCCCCTGCATATTACCTCCCTAAAACAGCTGATATTCTTACTTTAGCCTTGATCCATCGCGATTGAGCATCTGTGTCTAATGGGTGTTGGTCTGCTGTAACGGATTGCCATGTGCATGCACAGACATTGACATAGGCCTGGCGAGGGAGCGTGCATCAGCCTGGAGGGATGCTGCCACCTCCTGCATGTGCACCAGAGAGATGGCATCAGCTGACACTGAAGGCTTAGGTTTCAAGACCAGCTATACATTTTTGGGGAGCATATTCTATTGACGTTCCCCCTAGCTTTGAGGCAGAATGTGGGCTTAAAAATAAAAACCTGTTCCCCAAAATCCAGTATGTTTCCTGGTGCAACCATAGCCAGCATTACAAAGTGGCATCTCCCACTCTGTGCGCACACCTGACAACCGGTGCACAGAGCGTGGGAAAAAAGTGACCATAGGGTACTGGAAAGCCTCCAATCAGGTTTTCCAGCCATGCACATGGATGAGCGTCTAGTAAACCTAAATGGTAGACCCCCTCCCGGTGATCCCACGGTGCATGTGTGGGCCACCGGCAGCATCCCCACTGCTGTGCACACCCATACCAGGGCTTTCTGAATAGCTGCCATGGGTATTTACTGCTGATGGCCCATGCATGAGCTGAGGGATCTCTGATGGGATAAGGAAACCTAGCAATCCAGAGAGTTTTATGTGTAGGTAACCTTCTGGCCCTAGCATCATAAAGACTTTATGGCCGATTTGGGGTGTCCCAAATGGACCATTGTAAGACAAGTCTGTTGCCATGTGTGATCAGCCATTGGCGGTCTGTTGCCATGTGTGATCAGCCATTGGCGGTCTGTTGCCATGTGTGATCAGCCATTGGCGGTCTGTTGCCAGGTGTGATGAGCCATTGCCGGTCTGTTGCCAGGTGTGATGAGCCATTGGCGGTCTGTTGCCAGGTGTGATGAGCCATTGCCGGTCTGTTGCCAGGTGTGATGAGCCATTGGCGGTCTGTTGCCAGGTGTGATGAGCCATTGGCGGTCTGTTGCCAGGTGTGATGAGCCATTGGCGGTCTGTTTCCAGGTGTGATGAGCCATTGGCGGTCTGTTGCCAGGTGTGATGAGCCATAGGCGGTCTGTTGCCAGGTGTGATGAGCCATTGCCGGTCTGTTGCCAGGTGTGATGAGCCATTGGCGGTCTGTTGCCAGGTGTGATGAGCCATTGGCGGTCTGTTGCCAGGTGTGATGAGCCATTGGCGGTCTGTTGCCAGGTGTGATCAGTCATTGCCGGTCTGTTGCCAGGTGTGATGAGCCATTGGCGGTCTGTTGCCAGGTGTGATGAGCCATTGGCGGTCTGTTGCCAGGTGTGATGAGCCATTGGCGGTCTGTTGCCAGGTGTGATGAGCCATTGGCGGTCTGTTGCCAGGTGTGATGAGCCATTGGCGGTCTGTTGCCAGGTGTGATGAGCCATTGGCGGTCTGTTGCCAGGTGTGATGAGCCATTGGCGGTCTGTTGCCAGGTGTGATGAGCCATTGGCGGTCTGTTGCCAGGTGTGATGAGCCATTGGCGGTCTGTTGCCAGGTGTGATGAGCCATTGGCGGTCTGTTGCCAGGTGTGATGAGCCATTGGCGGTCTGTTGCCAGGTGTGATGAGCCATTGGCGGTCTGTTGCCAGGTGTGATGAGCCATTGGCGGTCTGTTGCCAGGTGTGATGAGCCATTGGCGGTCTGTTGCCAGGTGTGATGAGCCATTGCCGGTCTGTTGCCAGGTGTGATGAGCCATTGGCGGTCTGTTGCCAGGTGTGATGAGCCATTGCCGGTCTGTTGCCAGGTGTGATGAGCCATTGCCGGTCTGTTGCCAGGTGTGATGAGCCATTGGCGGTCTGTTGCCAGGTGTGGTGAGCCATTGCCGGTCTGTTGCCAGGTGTGATCAGCCATTGGCGGTCTGTTGCCAGGTGTGATCAGCCATTGCCGGTCTGTTGCCAGGTGTGATGAGCCAAAGATGTCAGCAGGCAACTGTATAAGTGGGATCTGACTTTGCTGGTTATCTCCTGTGTAGCTGTGATGATTGGTGGTCATGTTCTGTGTACCTTTGTGCTGCTGTATAATAGAACTGAGCCTTACATATTCAGGGGAATATAGAGAATATGGAGATATGCTCGCCATCAGGGGGTTTTGGATTACCTGTTTAACCACTGATGTGTTCTCCAGAGGCCTGGAAGCATCTGCCAACTAAACTGAACTCTGCTGTTTAGTCTGCAGCTGAAGGGGCTTTTCAAACCCCTCTCCCTCAGAGGAAGATTTTTCCCAGCTTTATGTTTTGACCTAAATCTTCTTCTATTTGCTCCAAAAATTAGGTTTTCAGGGATCCCAATGATTCTTCTATGAAACCAAAGCAGACCTGCAGTTGCTGTTTGCCCTTTACCCCAGGCTTTCCTGGTGTGAAGACCCCTTCATTTGCTGGTACCCCAAGGTGGCAGAAAGTTGTCCAGACAGTTACTATTACTCTGTTAACCAAATTTTTCTGTAACATTCCAGCACCCAAAGGTGCCAGGCTATTACTTTGTCAGCACTCAAAGGCAATAGCTGATTGGCTATCACTTTGGCAATAGGCTGTAGCTTGCCAACAGCTGAAGGCAAGAGGTCCCCAACCTTTCCCAAATCGAGTCGTGCTCTCCAGCGATAGTCATTCAGGTACACAGTCCAGCGTTGAGGGTCAGCCTTATCAGTTATAATCACTGCAATATATCTGAAAACACCACAAGCTTAAACTGCCATATACACCTAATTAAACCATGTGGAAGTTAAGCCTGTAACTGAATAAATAATTGCTGGAGAGCATCAGCTGCACAGCCACAGAGCCATACAGCCACCTACTCGAACATTAGACTACTTCCTATTAGTGCTTTTATGAATATTGGGCAAAGGTTTAAAAAAAAAAAACACAGGCTGTTTTGGGGCACATTAATGATCACTTTAAAGTGGATTTTGTCTGGGTTAGGCTTTCATCTGAAGAGCTTAAAGTGGACCAACACCCAGGATTTTGACTATCCTGGGTTTTGGTCCACTTCCCCGCCCCCCAGATCGCTAGCTTCAACTCACCTCACCACGCTCCTACGGCGCATGCGCGGCCGCTCGTTCAATTAGCGCGCTCGGAGCCGCTGAGCTATGCTCGTCTAAGCGACGTCTTAGCTCAGCGGCTCAGAGGACGCTGGCGGCCGCATCTCGCGCTTTCCTCTAACAGGGAGCGCGTCCACGCTGGCCATTCACAAATGGCTGTTGCGGGCAAGCGCCCTGATTGAGAGAAGCGCGAGATGCGGCCCGCACATGCGCCTTTGGACCGGGATTCAGGTAAGGTTTGCGGGCGTCCTGGGGGGTTTCACACAGCGGGGCATCCCGATTTTGGATGCCCCGCGGGGAGGGATTGGATTGGCCTGGGAATCTTATAGATTTCCGGGCTGATCCTGCTCTGTGTTGGTCCGCTTTAAGGCACTTATCCTCCCCTATAACCCCATTGTAAAAAAAAAAAAGTGTTAGCAGCTTTTCTGACAGTCTGTACCTTGATGGCCGCTCAGGGGTTGTCCAACTCATACTGGTGTCAAAAATAGGATAGAGGAACACACTTGACTTTATACAATCTGTGTCCAGGCTTACAGTCTCTGTTTTACATTTTAGGCCGCCATTTCCCAAAGCGCTCCAGGCACATGCTTGTGGTGGAAGCCAAATTTGATGGTGAGCAGCTTTCTACAGATCCTGTGCCGCATTTGGAGCAGCCCCAGTTTGCCACCGAGCTGGCGTGGGAACTTGACAGAAAGGCTCTGCACCAACACAGGTACTGTTACCTTTTCTTTTATTACCTTTTGTTCATACGGTGGTGAGGTAATGGACTTGTTACTATGGTAAGTGACCTTTCTGATTGGCTAGCTAACTCCGATTGGTGGACAAGCAGGGAGTGCACATCGCTGGTAGAGGTAGACCTGTTTCGCCATCAGCTTAGTGCTGGAGCAGCTTACCTGGGGTATAGGGAGTATACTCACCTGTCCCTTGTTCCAGAGCCATTCTTGCACAGCCCTTTACACCTCTATGCATCCTGATTATACCTGGCATAACACGCAGAGAAGGGGGTTAAAATAAAAAATATCCACTTACCCGCAATCCTCCACTAAAGCCAACGGGGGGACTGGATTGGGGCAATACACAGCATCTGGACTTGAATGATAGTTGCACTTGAATCACAGGTCATTCACCCAATCCCCCATGTAGCATAGGCGTGCTGCTCAAGAGATTGGCTGACTAACCTGTCAGTCAAGTACCCAGATCACAGCTTCTGTCAAGTACAGCCCCCTCCCTTCGCCGGCATCAGAAGTGGGTTGCGAAATAAACTGGAACAAAACCCGCTCAGCTCTGGAAAAATATTATCCCAAAACAGCATGCCCCGGAATATGAAGCCCCCTGGTGCCTGTGAACACTGACCTTTCCCTGCTTTAATGGCGCATGCCGGCAATAGAGCACGCTGTCAATGTCATTGGAGCACGCTGCGGGGGATGCAGCAGCGCTCACTCCCCATTAAAGCCAATGAGAGCCATTTGCCTAATGACATAGTCGAGTGCTCTCATTGGAGGAGAGCCTGCGCATGTGCCGTTGTCATGAGTGAAAAGCGTGTTCTGGAAGATTTTACACTGCGGGGTCGAATTCCCGGATTTTTGTTCCACTTTAAGTGGATTTTCTATCTTGATGTGCCAATTGGGTTTAGCAGAGGGCTGGAAAGGGATATTTATATTCTTGGACTTCCAGGCAATCCCAAATAAGGATGCGCCTCCTAGGGACCTTGCTTGCTGGACTAAAATACTTTTTCTCCCTTCCTCCTTCAGGACAGCCACGAAGAGAGAGGCTCCTCCCCCTAAAGAGGAAACACAACTGGGAAAGGTTTAAAAGCTCCACCCCTTCCCCCAGTCCTCAGTATTGTGTTTTTTCTCCAGGAAACCTCTGGGACCTTCTTTCATTGTCCCTTTTTATTTTATCTTTTTTTTTTTCAATCCCAGGAGGCACCTGGGGAGGTGCTCACCAACCTCCTGGCTATACTTCCAGGGGGCAGAGTGCCTGTGGCCAGGGGGTCCACTAGCGCACCACATCACCTACCCTGGCTGGCTCCTGATCTCCTGCAGCAGCTAGCAGGCTTGCAGTCTGGTTGGCATGAACCTCCTCCTTGGTGGCAGCGTTGGTGCTTTGGTTGGTGTCCCCAGGTCTCCCCTCCAGCTCTCCAGGGGTAGATGGGTGAATGGGTTTGGGTGCACTCCAGACGTTTGCAGTTGAGGGATGGAGGAGAGAAGCTGGCTAGGCACATCGTAATCCTGTGACTTGGACGCTAGTGGGCTTTGCTGTCCAGTCCGCCTGGTCCTCCCGCTTGGTGGCATAACTGGTGGGGCCTGGTTTGTGTTCCCGAGTCTCCCCTCTGTTTTTTTTTTTTGTGGGGGAGGGTGGATAGGTGCGCAGACTTGATCGGCACATGCAGCGGGGAGTTGGAGGACAGGACTGACCTGGACTTGGTCACATGTTAAGGCGCTTCCGGCTCCAGGGATTGGCGTCCGGCGCATGGCCTCAACACTCATGCGTTCCAACAGACTGGACCATGTGCGGCCGGCTGAGAACCTGGGCTGCAGCGGTGCGGATCCCGGGGCATTGCAGTGGAGGTGCCAAGCCATGAGGATGCCTCTTCAGGAAAGTTGGTGAGACGTATACTTCCATTGTTGTTTGGGGGTTCACATGCTAGGGCTATGCCACAGGAGACTGAAAGGGTTAGACTCTGCCTGCACTACTCCACCATTTTGCTTGTCGAAATCCTGAATAAAATGAATGAAGCTGTCAGCTTAAAGGATACTGCATTACTATATGCATATGGTCTCTTCACTGGAAATTTTCAGGGCCAGAGCATCCCCCCCCCCCCCCCCCCAGCTCCACTGAAGTAGAGGATTTTGAAGGGGGAGCTGCCAGAGTACCAGAGCATTTGAGTTTGGGGCTTATTGTTTTCTTCTTCTGGGATTTAAACAAAAAATCTTTTAGGATTGTGCAGCCATACCTGTGATTTACTTACCAGCATGCTGTGCCCAAGTTTCTTATATTTCTGTGTGTCTGTGATCCTAAGGTAGGTGTGGCTTTCCTGGCCTTTCACTGTAACAGGTGAACTCGTCAATAGCTTTGCTAAATCACACAGCAGTCATTACCTCTCCAGGTGAGAATGCTGCAGTAACCCCTTAGATTCTGGCACACAAGATTTCAATAACAGCAGCAGAGCAGAGTTGAATTAATGTGGAAGGGGTTAAACCTGCCTCAGCCATTCAGAGGATTAGCAAGCCAGAGTCAGGGAGTCTCTGATATATACTAAACTATAAATATATATATAACTATACACTTCAGTAAGTTTATTCTTTTTTTGTTAAACAGGTTTTATTTTAAGCAATGAACGGCAGGCAAAACCAGATTAAATAGTAATTCCCCATTTTCATGCTAGCCATACTAGAAGAGGAATTAAAAACCCAGAGTTTCCTCTCTTGCCTCTACGAACATATCAGCAGTCTTTCATCTCTCACATGTGTTTCGCTTTGTACAGGTTTAGCTTGTTTTGTCATTTATGTGTAATTGCATGTAATCCATCTGTTATGTGATCCCTTTGGGTAATGCCATGCACCATATGTTGGCCCTCCTTTACGTCCAACTTAAAGCTAAGTACAAAGAGACCATTGTCTTTGATGAAACCAGAGGTAGAACCCATGAGAGCTGGAATTGGTTGTCTAACCAGCAGATCAATGGGGCAAAATGAACATTTTCCAGTTATGATTATTAGTAGTGCACTCTAGCTTTTATTACTGAAAAGAGCTGTAGTACATCGAGAAGGAAAAATGCCAACTCTCCTTACTAGCAACCCTTCCCCCAAGCTTACTCCAGGCATGGTTCTGTTAATCTGACCTTTATCATCTTTTGTTGACCAATCAACGCCCACGTGTTGTAAAAAAAAAAAAAAAAAATGAAATCAGCTCAGCACTTTAAGGCCATTCATTTGACTTAAGAAAATATACACTTTACAGCAGAACAAAACCTGGGAATTTGACTATGCCAGGCTTTGTTCCTTGCTCCGGGTGCACCCCGATTTGGAATGCCCTGTTGTGTGAAAACCCCCACATCGGCAAAAAAACCTTACCGTTCTGTGGCTCTCTTAAATGCTTCAGCAAACTGCTCTGTAAACGGAAATGGGGAGCTATAGTGGGTGCATCCTTAGATGTGGACACACTCCCATCCCCAGCCTATCTCCAGAGATGCAACCACTCTCACTCCAGATTATTTTTTGCGGTGGCTTGATGAGGGGGGTTAACACAGGGGAGCATCTCAATGCAGTGGCCGGCTAGGTCGGGTTTTGATCCGCTTTAACATAAGAAAGTTAAAAAATAAAATGAAATCAGCTCAGCACCATTCTTTTGACTTAAGAAAATATACACTTTAAAGCCGAAACAAAACCCGGGAATTTGATTTTGCTGGGTTTTGTTCTGTGCCCCCGGGCATGTGAAACCCCCCCCCCCCAGTAAAACTCCTCAGTCCAGTGGGGTATGCATGGGCTCTAGTCCATTCAGAGTCCTTTGCCATGTTTACATCCTTCTGCAAATTGCTGTGATTGCCTTCAATGGGGAGCACGCACTGCAGCATCCCCAGTGGCATGCATGCTCCATCCCCAATCTGAATGGCTGGGTCGGGGGCGCAAGCATTCTGGTGGGGATGCGGCAATAAGAGACATTTGCTACAAATGGCTCTGATTGGATGAGAGCCCATGCATGCACCGTTGGACCGGGAAAAAGTGAGAATCTTTTAGACACCCGGACGCTGGTTGGTGTTGAGGCTAAATATCTCCATGTTTTGCCTGTGTTTCGTGCCTTGAAGATCCCAGAGGAAGAGTCTTTAATAAATATCTACATACTCCTGTGAAACAGCCTAACTGAACAGCACATTATGTGACTCCTCGGGCTGCCTGAGGTCTCGGCTATGTGTGGGTTTAAAATGTAGCTTGGGTGTGTAGAAATGGCTGTGTAACAATGCTTGTTTTGTTGTGTTGTAGGCTGCAACGAACACCCATCAAGCTGCAGTGCTTTGCCTTGGACACGCTAACGTCTGCTAAAGAGTCTGTTGGATACGTTGTTTTAGACTTGAGAGCTGCTCAGGAAGCCAAACAAGTAAATTGTCCCCTTTTTATAAACTCTACATTGTGTTTTAATGTAAGACTGGAGTGTCTTACAAATCTGAAATGTAATGTTAGCCTCATGGAGGAGTTTTTTTTAGCTAAAAAGGAGTAAGTGCTTTACTGAGTTTGCAGGTAAACTGGACCAAAAGCCCTGCATAGATTGGGGGAAAAAAAACTCCCTGGCCCCATCTTTATTTATGATACTGAATCATTTTCAGCACTTACATTTGCTCCTGCATCCACTCATAGCTGAAATGCCACCTCCTTCCTTTCCCAGCATGTCAACCGTGCTGCTGCCTGGATTCAAGTGACCTAACTCCACAATGAACAGTGGTAGGAAACCCAGCAACTTTGCCTCTTTGCAGGCAGCCTGCAGCTCCATGGGACACCATTTTGTTTGTAAAATTGACCACGAAAAAGTTAAATTAATTTTCCCTAGGCATCCACCACTCACTTCCTCTCCCTAAAGAGGAAACACACACCGACTGACTGAGTATTAAAGCCCCTTTCCTTCTCCACAGCCCTCAGTGTTTTTGTGTTTCCCCCCTGTAAACATGTGATAGAGTATGTTTATGGATTAAGGGTTGATGGTGGTCCCGATCCCATTGATACCCAGGTGTTCCCCCTATTTTTTATTACAGACTCTCAGCTAGGTCGCATACATGCTGTACGTTTTTCTGTACCCCTATTGGGAGGAGGGTGGAAAATTGTCTCCGACAATGTCATGGTAGTTGCCTTTCTAAACCACCAGGGAGGAACAAGATCTCAGGAACTTTCCAGATTGACCAAATCCTTGTTGGAGAGCCTGGAGGGGAATGTCAGGTCCATCCAGGCGATCCACAAAAAAGGGGACTTAAATGTAGTGGCAGACTTCTTGAGCAGGGTAACAATAGACCAGGGAGAATGGGTGCTACATCAGCAGGTGTTTGCCCAGATAGTGACTCAGTGGGGCAGCCAGATATAGATTTGTTTGCCCACAACCGGAACACCAAGTGCCTGAAGTATTTCTCCCTCAGGAGGCATCCGGTGTCTTGGGGTCCGGATGCATTCAGCAGTCGGTGGGGAGAATTCAGCCTTTGTTATGCATTCCCCCCAATGAGGCTGTTACCTCTAGTCCTAGGGAATATCAAACAATAGCAGGTCAGGGTTCTCTTAATTGTGCTACATTGGGCCAGGAGACCGTGGTTTTTCCCTTCTACCCCGTATGTCGGCAGATCCTCCATGGGTTCTGCTGGAAATTCAAGGTGTAATTTACCAGGGCCAAATTCTCCATCCATGGGTCCAGTTCCTAATTTCCACCCTGTTGGAAAGCAGAAAGTTACTGTAAGGTATGGAAAAGATACAGATACTTCACCTCGAGTCCTTAAGTACAGAAAAGGTAACTTCGGCTTAATAATTTCTACAGGAAGGTTAGGAGTTAGGTCGATCTTTAAGCACCCTTAAGGTTCAGACTTTGGCCATTTTTAGGCTTTCTGGAGGAACTTCTTAGAGACGATCCTTTGGTGGATATATTTTTTTCATTTCCGTTTCTAGGAAACAACCCTTTAAAGCCAAAATGTTTCCCAGTTGGGATTTTTTTTTAGTTCTTCAAGGAATAATGTTACCCTCTTTTGAACCATTAAGCACTCAACATTAAAGAAGCTATGCCCTTAAGATTTCTTTTCTTCTCAGCCAGGCGAGTTAGTGACCTGCATACCTTGTCTATTAAAGAGAAAGTTACCAGACTACTTATAAGACCAGATGCCTAATATTTACCTAAAATGACCTCAATTTCTCAGGTCAAAGGCGGTCGTGTTGCCGGCAGTAGAAAGTCGGATCATTTATTGGTCTCCTTTGGGGGGAAGAGCAAGGGGTTGCAGGTATCCATAGTGAGATGGATCAAGATGCTATAGCTCTGGCCTATCAAGCAATGGGTGCCCCACCCTCCTTAGCCATTCAACTGTTCTTTAGTCAGTCTGCCCACCCTGAGGTAGGATGTGGTGTGTCTGCTTGCCTTCTGTGGTTAGCCGTCCTGGAGGACGCCTGGGGAAAACCCCAGTTAGTCTTTCTGGTAAAGGTATTTCCAGTAGTCCTCCAGGATGGCGTCCTACACCCCACCCAATTTTTTTCATATCTATTTTGGAATGACTGCATGGGTGTTACTTCTTGCCTGTCATTTTTCTCTTGGGTTCTTGTATTATTCCTGTATGATTGCCTAAAACACTGAGGGTGAGGGGATGCAGTGGGGCATTAATACTGTCAGTTTGTGTTTCCTGTTTAGGGAGAGGAAGTGAGTGGCTAGCTGTCCTGGAGGACTATTGTTGGGAATACCATTACCGGTAACAGGGTTTTTATGTGCTGCAGTCTTAATTGCCCTGCGTAGGAATGCAGCTCCGTTTCATGTATTGGTCTGGTTTAACATTAAATATGCATAAACAGTGTTAAATGTTGGCTATTTAAAGTGGACCAAAACTCAGGATTTTAACTATCCTGGGTTTTGGTCCACTCCCCTGTGGCACCCCGATCAGGGGTGCCCCACTGTGTGAACCCACCCCCCCCCCCCCCCATCGCCGCAGCGAACTCGCCTCACCGCAGTCCTAGGGCGCATGGGCGGCCGCTCCTCCAATCAGCACGCTCGGAGCCACTGAGCTATGGCCGTCTAAGCTCAGCGGCATCGAGTGCGCTGGCGGCCGCATCTCGTGCTTCCCTCGCACTTCCCTCGCGCGTCCTGCTAGAGGGATAGCGGGGATGCGGCCGCGCATGCGCCGTTGGACTGGGAAAGAAGAGGAGTTTATAGGCGACCTGGAATGGATCGGCCCGGGAATCTTATAGATGGGTTTTGGTCCACTTTAAATCGGACCAACACCCTTATAAGAAACCATTCTGATATGTATCCCTCAAATGCGATTTCAGATTGCTGCTCGTAAAAAATAATTTGCGTTCTTGTAACTCCTGCTTGGTCTATTTTACCCCCGGAATGGTGTCCTATGGAGCTGCAGGCCGCATGCAAAGAAAGTGCTGCTGGGTTTCCTGCCACTGTGCATTGTGGGTTTTGTTGGTTAAACATGGCTAGGAAGCTGGGAAATGATGGTTCCGGGGTGCTTCAAGATTCAATATAGTTGCTACCAGGAGAAAATTGCTGAGGTGGCGTTTCAGCTTCGAGTGGGACGATTCAGTATCATGCATGCAGGTGGGGCAAGTGAGTTTTGGAGAGGTCTGCTTCTGTTGGTCTGGTTTAATGCAAAGAAACACATTAGGGAGGCATAAAAAATTGTCTGCTACCCCAATGATTGAGAACACCAACCATGAAAAATTCTACATAGAAAAGTTTATTTGGGATGACAATAAAAACATGAATGACACAGGACAAGCTAAAAAGAAGAGTACGATTACACCCCCTAGTGGTTGTTAACAATATTACTATTAGTGCTGAATAAACAATGCCAGACTATATATTCAAGCGGAACTTCACATAAAAATGACCCACCCTACCCTGGCGCTGAGGCAGTACGGGGGGGGGGGTACAAGGAAGAAAACCCTTACCTTAGTCAGACGCCTGCACCACTACTCCGGCGCTCTGGATCTTGGATTGAAGACGAGAGCCGCATCCCCTGGCTCCATGCATGGAGGGGGGGGGGGGGGGGGATACGATTTTGCTTCTCTTTCTGTGGCGTCCTTGGGAGACTGGGAGGAAGCCCCCAGTTTATCTGGATGGCTGGCGGGGTGCACACAAGCTGCTGAGGATGTGACACATTGGATGAGAGCCCTCGCCGTTGGAGCAGAGAAAGGTCCGTGTTTACTGGCGCCTGCCCGTAATCTTTTAGATGCCCGGCCCAGATGGATTTCATTCCGCTTTAACCATGGCATGGCTGTGCTGTGCATGTGCAGCATGTACAGAGTTTTTTTTCTTTTGTATATAATTGCATTCAGAATGGAAATGGTCCAGCCTGCTTGAAGACAACCTGGCTTACCCAGGCAGCACTATGTAACATGATGGCTTTCTTTACTGAATTAGAATTAATTAATTGTGCAACATTCACATGAAAAATGCCCTTGGCGATTTATTTATTTATTTATTTATTTTGAGCAATGAGCAGGATGCATTTTCAGTGCATTTCCAAGCATGATGATCCGCCATTTACTCTTTGTTTGATCCCGTGCATCAAATCCTGTTTTTTTTCTGCACAGGAAATAGGACTTTTCTAAGCACTTTTTTTTTTTTTTACACAGGCTCCAAAGTGGTATTCCTTGTTGAGCAGCAAGTACACAAAATTTAAACCAGAAGTGCAGCTTAATATTACATTAGAAACTGACAATAAGCCCACAGTCGATGCCTTCAAAGCCAAGGAGGCCCCTCCTAGAAGTAGTAAAGGTAAGCTTTCCTAAAGTGCACCAAAGCGAACAAATAAAGGAGCACTATCACGAAATTGTGTAATATTAAAAATCCATATAAACACTTTATATAACCTTCATATAAACCATATAAAGACTTACTAGAGAAGGGTTTTACAAGCGGCATCCTTGTAATGATCAGCAGCACTGCTCCGTCCTCTGGCTTTGGATTCCAATCTCCATCTGAGACTACTATTCCATCATTCTCTTTTCTTCCCAGTCTCTGTCTTTCTGAGTCAGTATCCTCTGGCTTTCTGGGTCACCGCTCTTTGTCTGGCTCTGAGCCCTCTCTGGTCTTCACAGCTCAGCCGTGGAAAGTGTCTCTGTCACGATGGAATAGTAGTCTCAGATGGAGATTGGAATCCAAAGCCAGAGGACGGAGCAGTGCTGCTGATCATAACAAGGATGCCGCTTGTAAAACCCTTCTCTAGTAAGTCTTCCAACTGAACCTGATACTCTCTTGTGGGGTCTTTGGGCCATATTATGGAGGATATTTGTTGGTCACACATATACATCTAACGGTGGAATCATATCTGTCGCTGTGGAAACGTTTGGAGAGTGTCCCCTATGACCTTTTAATTTAGCGTTTGATCAGACCATCTCTGGTAAGGGCACACTTTTGGTGGTGGGATAACACAAGAAAAGATTGAAAAGTCACTTTATTGATTTGAAGAAAAGTTGGAGGAACTTTAAAGAGGACTTATATTGTAATTCACTTATAGCTCTGTGCTTTTTATGTATGGGATTATTCATAGACATATACAACAAAAAGTTATGCTTCATAACTTACTATAAGGGTTAGGCATCTGTAACCGTATAAATGGCAGATGGGAACCTGATGTGATAACAAGCCTATAAAATTAAATTTTTTCCTTAAAGACGAACAAGAA
This sequence comes from Gastrophryne carolinensis, assembly GCA_027917425.1. Lineage (NCBI taxonomy): Eukaryota > Metazoa > Chordata > Amphibia > Anura > Microhylidae > Gastrophryne > Gastrophryne carolinensis. The sequence goes on from CM051234.1 coordinate 525,766,548, forward strand.
AAATTCTGTATCTATTGGATGAGTTTAGTGTCCTCCAAGTGTTTTCTGCCTATCTGGATGATTATATTTAAGAATCTTATCAGTGTGTCAGCAATGCAGCAACCCCTTTTTTTTCTCTTCTTTATTTAATTTCTGCTATTTGCTATAAATGTGAATAAAATGAAAATCCATGGGCTTGAGGAACAGTTGGTCTTAAATGACAGGCCAATGCAGTTGCATTGTTGTTTGCAATATGTTTTATTGAGTTTTTGCAAGTAATACAGCATTACATGAGAGAGAAAGGAAAAAAAAAACAGACGAAAAATACAGGAGTATAAGCATACAGCAATATCCTTGACAAACTTCAGGTCCGCTCCACGGGACTATAACGTTAAAATTAACACTCTGCAGGGGGGCCCAGGGCGCAACCAATGCTCCATCCCCAAATCCGGGGCCATTCATGGGGATGTCCAAGCCGAGAGAAGTGTTTTTCCAGGACGCCACGAAGCCCCGGCTCCCCCACCAACCGTCCACAGGTCTCAGGAGCTGGCAACAGCACTCGAGCCCCGCCCCCCCCCACAGACTACGCCCCAGGGGATGGGGGCAGAACGGGGGAAAGCAGAGCAGAACTCAACTAAAAAGGAAGGCAACAAGAACAAACAGAGAGAAGGAAAAAGGGAAGGAAAAGAGAGGAAAGAGAAAAACAAAAAAAATGTAAGGTCCACAACCATAAAGGGATTGCCCACCAACCAGTGAATTTTTTTTTTATGTTACTGGCCAAATGGGGAGGGGTCATGGAGCTTTAGAAAATACTCGGCCTCTTTCATAGTTAAAAAGTACAAGCCACAAAACCGAACTTCAGCCATTAACAGCTCTTCACGGGTTCAGGAATTGTAATATCTACTTTTTTTTTGTGTACTTTCATTATAGTCCCACAAGAACTGTCTGGTATTGACCCCAAAAGCCTTGTTCCAATTCTCAACGAAACAGAGGGTTACCATCAGATTGGACCAGAGGAATACTGTAGGGATTACTTTGTCTTGTCTGTTACCATTGCTTTTGCAACACAACTACAGCAGGTAGGAATGATACTCTACGGGACTATGGCTGACATGTTTCATTTTGTTTTTCTTTTACTTCCATGTATATTTCTGTGCAATATCTCTGAATTACACATTTTAATTAAAAGAGCACTATCGCAAAATTGTGCAATATTAGAAATCCAATTAACTAAAAATCGTCTAATGAGAGGAGGGGTCGCTTATACACCCGAACTCAATAAAACTCCTGCCAAGCTTGTGCTTTTTTTTTTTTCTCATGGTAGGAAATTTAAACCGGAAGGGCAGCTTAGTATAGCTTTAGAAACTGACAATAAGCCTACTGTCGATGCCTTCAAAGCCAAGGAGGCTCCTCCTTGGAATACTGTAAGAACTACTTGGTCTTGTCTGTTACCATTGCTTTTGCAACACAGCTAGAGCAGGTAAACATGATACTCTATGGAACTATGGCTTACATGCTTCATTTTGTTTTTCTTTTACTTCTTGGTAGAAATAAAATCCAGGTGTGACAGGTTTCTGAGTGTATCCGGGAAGACCGAAGCCATCATCCCTGGATTCCCCTTCCTTCCATTATAAGAAACAAGACTGGCTTTTTATATTCCTTGATGTTTCTTGATGCTGGGTGTACAAGTGACCCTTCCTCCTACCATCCAGCATATTTATATGGATTTTTGTCATTGGGACGTTTTTGTGCGATAGTGCTCCTTTAGTAAAATTTTAGTAAAGTGTATGCTCTATTCACCTATGACTTTTTTTATTTTTTAAATCCATTTGCATACAGAGTATTCTGAGATTTTCATTGCAAGTCACTAAGGGGGTGATTTCTAAAAAGAAATGGTCTCCTATTTTATTGTATACATTTTTTATTTTAAATATACAAAAATACCACATAAATATCCACATATATAAATGCCCACACGCTTACACCTGAAACAAGATGTCAAGGTGGGAGAGAAAGAAGGAAAATAGAAATGAATACATTACATTTTTTGGGGGTGGTGTGGTGAAGAAGATGGCATGAGGATCAAGATGCATCATTACCATTTGATAAAGTACCTTTGTTAAAGCAATTTCCAATTATACCAAGTTTTCTGGAATTTCTGGTCTATTTCTGCCCGGCCTTTTGTTTAATTAGCCCCTGTATTAGATATGTAGCCTCTCAGCTTAGGCTGTCGGCCGGGCAAAGTGTAGACGGCACTTAAGGTGCCTAGGAGATTAGCTCCTCCGCTCGACCCCATATTATGGGGCAATGCGGTTATCCGGTTTTGTTGATCCGGATTTGGGATGCCCGCCCTGATGTCCCTATTAGGTTCCCCTCCCGCTTGTCCCTTCTCCCTGCGCTTGATAGGTGGGGGGAGGGGTGTGTGTGTGTGCCTGGGTTATGTTTGCTGCTTGTGCTTTACTGTTTGTGGCGGGGCCGGGCGGCGTGGGTGATCTGCCGCCGGCTCGCCAGTTGTTGTTACTGGGCAGGGGGCGGGGTCGGGCGGCATGGTTGCCGCCGGCCTGTTGTTCATGATTTTTGCGGGCGCCATGTATGGGGCGCCTGTCCTTCTCCGGGTGTTTGGGGGCGGGGCCAGGCGGCGTTGCGTGCCGCCGGCCTGCCTGGGCTGTGCGGGCGCCTTGTCTGTCTCCCCGGGGTCAGTGGCGGTGAGGGACCGGGCGGCGCGCTGTTGGCGTCGGCTTGCCAGTCCGGTGGTGCGGGCGCCCGCCATGTCTGCGTCCTCGTGGGCGGGGCCGTGTTGGCGCACGGCCCGCGCTTCGCCTGGATTGGTCGGGGGGTGGGGCCGCAGCGGCTGCCGCGCTTTGCTGGGGCCGCCCCCTCATCCTCCTCGTGCGGCCGCCATTTCGCGTCGCCGCGCTTAAGGTAGGCCAGCTTTCTTTAATCTTCCTTAAGGTGGTCCTCGGCTGGGGCATTCTCTTGTTTGGTTTAGGTCCCCTTCCTTGGGGGTTTCTTTTGCATGGGTGCTGTCAGCCTTAGTTTTAGCTTGCTGGGTGCCTTATTGGGGCGCTCATGGCTTCCCACCTTGGGTATATAGATATATTTTTTATATATATATTATGCATGTGTATGTATTTATTAAATTGTTGACATTGTTTTGGTGCTGGAGTGACTGTTGTCTCTTTCTGTTTTCAGATCCTGGGATCCCACGCTGCAGGGCTCTCCCGGTCTTAGATACCAGGCTAGTCGGGGTTGTTTTTTACCTTCCCCTCATTAGTGCTTGTAATTTCCCCCATTTCAGGGCTTTAATATAATAAAATTAAAGGGGCATCCCGGGTCGCTTATTGCGTAATTCCCTGGGTTATTGCGAAAACCATAAATTCACCATATGGAGGCTACCAAAGATACCGAAGACGGGCCTTCGGGTCAGTCCAGGCTGTTTGGGGGTTGTGGGACTCCGCTCTCAGGGGATGATGTTATTTTATGCATTACATGTGCGCAGCGGATCATTGAGCGCCTGCCCGGCACTCCGGTGTCTGGCTCTTCGCCGCCTGTACCATCTCCTTCTCCTCCTCGCCTGTTCCGGACCCCGTGTGACGTTGTCATTGGGGGTGATTCGCAATCTGAGGTTTGCGCCCGATTGGCCAGCCTCGAGGAAATGTTTTCCGCTGTGGTCGCTCAGAAGGCTTTGGCTAAGCGGAGACGCTTGTCCCCGCCTCTGTCGGACTCAGATGCTGAGGTTGTTGAGGCTCTGGATTGGTCAGATCGTCCCCTTGAAGAGGGTGAGCTTATTGAGGGTCTAGATGATCCTAAGGTTCAGCAGCTGCTGGGTGCTGAGATTGACCAGGCCACGGGGTTGGTCCCTGACACGTCTTCCATTCTGGTCCAAATGTTGAGGTTTTGGATTTGGACCCTCCTGAAGTTGCTCCTCGGCCAAAGGGTCAGCTTTTTGGGGTGTCCAAGCGGCGCTTGGAGTTTCCCAGTCAACAGCATTTCGTGGATGTTGTCCTTAAGGAATGGGAGCAACCTACGCGTCTCGTTGGGGTGCCGCCTAGCTGGGATAGAAAGTATCCCTTTCCAGCGGACTTGGTGTAGCGTTGGTCTGTCCCTCCCGAGGCTGATGCTCCGGTTTTGGGACTATTAATACGGAGGTTGTACATTCTCCTGACACGACTTCTCTTAAGGACAGCGAGGATCGCCGGATTGATCAGCTGGCCCGCCATGGTTTTGTCTGTGCGGGTTCTGTCTTGAGGCCTGTTTGTGCTTCGGCACTTTTATTGTTGGCGGTTAGGTCTGTTGTCAGGGATTTATGTGTGGATCTTGATCCTACTCGTGTTGAGTTTCTTGCCTTAAGCGTTTTGAATCCTTCGTTTCATTCATTTCTTGCCGCTCAGGATGATGCCATGTTAATGTGTGGCAGGGCTACGGCTCTGTTGGTGGCTATCCGCCGCTCGGTGTGGCAGTGGACTGCTGATTTTAATTCTAAGTGATCGCTCACGGCTCTTCCCTCTCGGGGTTTGAGACTTTTCGGTGAGAAGCTTGATTCTGTTGCCAAGGGAGGTAAGTTACCTCAGCGCATGATGTTTTGTCGCTTCTTTTGGGGGGCGGCCCCCTTCAATCCTTCCTTTCGGGGAGCCAGAGCCGGTAGGGGTGCGGGCTTCTTGGCTTTCAGGGGTGCCAGCTGGAACAGGGGTAATGGCCGCAGCTGCCAGCTGCCAAGCCCGCTCAGCAATGAGGGGGCGCCCTCACCCTTATGGGTGGGGGGACGTCTGCGACTCTTCTCCCGGGTATGGGACCAGGAGGTCTCGGACAGATGGATCCGGGAGGTGGTGTCGGCCGGTTACAAGCTGGAGTTCGAGTCCCGCCCTCCTCCAAGGTTTCTCAGGTCTCGTGTCCCTTCAGATCCTTTGGCCGTGCAGGGGCTCCTGGCGGCGGTAAGGAATCTTCTGGAAATGGTAGTAATTTGCCCGGTCCCTCCTTCGGAGGTGGGGCGCGGGTATTATTCCAATCTCTTCACAGTGCCCAAAAAAGGATGGGTCATTCTGTCCCATCCTGGATTTGGAGTTTCTCAACCTGTTTGTTCGTCCCAGGAAGTTTCGCATGGAAACTCTGCGGTTTGCGAGCAATTCGCTTCGGCAGGGGGACTTTATGACGTCCATAGGCATCACTGATGCATACCTTCGCATTCCGATCTTTCCAGCTCACCAGAGGTTTCTTCGCTTTGTGGTGGAGGATCGGCATTTTCAGTTTGTGGCTCTTCCGTTCGGCCTCACCTCGGTGCCGAGAGTGTTCACCAAGGTGTTGGTGGGCGTGATGGCCCTGCTCAGAGCTTAGGGGATTCGCATTGTGCCTTTTTTGGTTGATCAACTACCCCAAGTCCTCTCTGGTTCCGGCCAGGGTGGTGACCTTTCTGGGGATGTCCTTGGACTCTTGCCAGCACAGAGTCTTTCTCCCTCAGGCCAAGGTTCTTTTGATTCAGGAATTGGCTTAGCTTTTTCTTTCCAATTCTCGCCCGTCCATCCGTCTAGGGATGTGACTGGTGGGGCTGATGGTAGCTTCTTTCGAGGCAGTTCCCTTCGCGCAGTTTCGCACGCGGACACTTCAGCTTCGTCTGTTGGCGTCTTGGGACCGGCGACCGCGGTCGTTGGATCGGTCCTTCCGGATGTCCCCCCGGGTTCGGCAGTCTCTACTGTGGTGGTTGGTCTCGGACAATCTCTTGAAGGGCAGGTCATTTCTGACCCTGCTTTGGGTAACTGTCACCACGGACGCCAGTTTGTCAGGATGGGGAGGTTTCTGGAAGGTTCTTCGGTTCCGGGGGCGGTGGGGTCCTCAGGAAGCCCACTCGTCCATTAATGTTTTGGAGTTGAGAGCCATCTGGTTGGTTTTGTCTCACTTGACGCGGCATTTACATGGCTTGCCGGTTCAGGTTCGATCAGACAATCGGACGGCGGTTGCTTACATCAATCACCAAGGAGGGACTCGCAGTCTGGGTGTCCTCAGAGGGGTGTTTCTAATCCTAGTTTGGGCAGAGACTCATGTCCCTTGCATCTCGGCAGTAGTCATTCCAGGAGTGGTAACCACGGAGGCGGACTTTCTGAGCCGGCGTTCTTCCTGTTGGGGAGAATGGTCTTTCCACCCCCAGGTGTTTCGGTCGCTTTGTCTCCGGTGGGGGACACCGGAGGTGGATCTGTTTGTCTCTCGTCACATTCACAAGCTTCCGACATTAGTGTCGCTTTCCCAGGATTTTCTGGCTCTGGCGGCGGATGCCATGGCCCTGAGTTGGGGGGGACCTGGGGATTCTTTATCTGTTTTCTCCGATCCCCATGCTAGGCAGGGTGCTGCGAGAGTTGGTTCTGGAAGGGGTTCCCGCCATTCTTGTGGCTCCAAGGTGGCCAAGGCGGGTGTGGTTCGCAGACATCGTTCGTCTGGCAGTGGATCAGTTTCGATCTGCCTCTTCGGCCGGATCTTCTCACTCAGGGTCAACTGTGCTACCCCAGTTTACCAACGCTGGCTTTGACGGCTTGGCTGCTGAAACCTCCATCTTTAAGGAGGAGGGTTTTTCGGATTCGGCCATTCGGACTCTTATCAGTGGCAGGAAGAGATCCTCTTCTTCCATCTATTATAGGGTTTGGAGATCTTATATTGGTTGGTGTGAGGCTAGATCTTTGCCCTGTCGGGTCTTTTCTGTTTCTAGGATTTTGGAATTTCTTCAATCTGGGCTGGACTCTGGTCTTCAGCTGAGTACTTTGAAGGGGCAGGTTCTGCCTTGTCTATCTTTTTATGTCAGTTGCACTCCATCCTTTGGTCAGGACTTTCAGGGGGTTCGTATCTGCGGCCTCCTAGGAAGCCTTTGCTCCCTGTTTTGGGTTTTGAATTTGGTTCTCTCTGCTCTTCAGGCTTCTTCTTGAGCCTTTGCAGGTTATTGTTTTTCCTACTCTGATTCTGAAGGTTGCCTTGTTGGTGGCCATCACTTCTGTTCTGCGTGTCTCGGAGTTGGCAGCCTTGTTGGTTCGGGCTCTTCACTTTGAGAGACGTCAGGTCAAGGTGGTTTTCCGCTTCAAACCGGACCTTCTTGCTAAGGTGGTCTCTGCTTTTCGTCTTAACCAGGACATTGTTCTTCCTTCCTTGCATCCTGAGCCTAGGAATGACAAGGAGAGGGTTTGCACTGTTTGGAAGTACTTTTTGTTTACTACTTCTCTTTTTCGTAAGACTGTTGTCTTTTTCGTGGTGCCCTGTTGGTCCTAGTAAGGGTTTGGCTACCTCTAAGTCTTCCATTAGCAAATGGATTCGTCAGGCTGATGTCGGTGCCTATTCTTCCAAGGGGAAGGTTTTCCCTTTTTTCGTATCACTGCTCAATCTACTCGTGCTGTTGGAGTGTCCTGGGCTTTTCAGCGCCAGGCTTATGTTGAACAAGTTTGTAAGGCTGCTACTTGGTCTTCTGTTCACACTTTTTCCAAGTTTTACAAGGTGATGTGCGGGCTACAGCGGATGCTGTTTTTGGCCGCAGGGTTCTGCAGGCTGCAGTGGTTTGAGTTTTGCATTATGGCTTTGTTGGATACCCGCCCTTTTCTGGACACTGCTTTTGGATGTCCCAAGTGTAATAATGTTTGAAGTGGGGTGTGTGACATACTTAGGATTATACCATTTTGTGAATACTCACCTGTAAAATGGGTATTATAAGTATGTCACACACCCCACTTCACCCGCCCTTTTTTGGTATCCCGGATTTTTTATAGGTGAAGTTTCGTTTACAGTTTGAGGGTTACCAATGGGTTTTTTCCTGGTACCTTGTCTTACTGCTGTTTTGAATACTGGGGAATGAGTGGGAGGTACCAGGTATGTATAGACCAGGAGGGGCTCGTTTTTCATGACTTCTCTGCAACGTCGCCACCTGCTGGTGGTATAACCCCAAGTGTAATAATGTTTGAAGTGGGGTGTGTGACATACTTATAGTACCCATTTTACAGGTGAGTATTCACAAAATGGTATTTTCACTGCTCTGGAACGATCAGTGTTCACATTCTACTTATGATGGCTCGAGTTTTTATTTAAGTGGACCGAGGTTCATTTACAACTCTCTGATAGCGATAGTGCTTAATATGAGACCTTTTTATATCATGACTCCTCACTCCATTGAGGACACTGCTAGCCTTCCATCAGACCTCCATAGAGTGGGGGTGAGGGAATGATAGCATGCATGCAGATTCTGAGGAAGCTATGCTTCTTTTCGGTGTGCTGCCACTTCACACCGAAAAGGATCCTTTGTATAGTATCCTTTTTAAACTGGACCTTCGCCCTGAATAAGAGCCTATCTTATATGTTTCCCCCACCCTGTACAGATTGCCCGCATTAAAAATGATCCTACCTACATCTACTGCATTTTCTGAGCCTTTAAGCATCCAAGATGGCAGCCCATGGAGTGTCAGGCTGCCTGCAGACAGGAAGTGTCTTCTGACTGTGCCGCTCTGCTTTCTGGGATTGCTGTCCCTTTCCTGACCCCAGCTCTGCTCTGTCTGTGCAAAGCACAGCTATAACCAGCCCCCCTTCAGTTGCCCTCTCCTCAGTATGTGATGCTTCTGAGGCAAGATGGCGGCTCCCGTATCCTAAAGTCCTGGACTGAGTTGCTTGGGAAGCAAGTGACTAAAAATGTAGAATTTATCTTAGATGCTGTGGAAATTTTTTTAAGGATTGGGGCTTTTCATTAAATGGTACAGAAGGTCCAGTTTAAGGATAAATTTCGGTCTTATAAGCCTAATACTTTTATGCTAGCGGCAGGAGTATTTAGTAAGTGTCATCTTTGAGTTACTTTAAAGTGGACCTTCACCTTGAATAAGAGCATATCTTATATGTTTCCCACACCCTGTACATACAGATTGCCCACATTAAAAATCTTTGCTGCATCTATTGCATGTTATGAGCCTTTAAACATCCAAGATGGCGGCTCATGGAGCATCAGGCAAACAGGAAGTGTCTTCTGACTGTGCCGCTCTGCATTCTGGGATTGCTATCCTTTCCCTGACCCCAACTCTGCTCTGTCTGGGCAAAGCACAGCTAAAACTCCACTCCCTGTACTTTATTCACCCCTCCTCTCCTCAGTATGTGATGCTTCTGAGTCAAGTATCCTAGAGTCTTGAACAGAGTTGCAGCCCGGTGGGGGAAAGGATAATAAGTAAGTGACTAAAAACGTACAATATATTAATTTTAGATGTGGAGAATAGTTTTTTAAGGGTTTGGGCTTTTCATTAAATCACTCTGAAGGTCCGGTTCTGAACAGGGTTGTTCTAGTTTATGCATGATTAATGTTGATGATTAGTGTACCTTCACATCCCAGTGCTATCCCTGCAGTTCTAACCTCTCAATGGAATACATTGTGATTTTACTAATGACAGCCAGCCTCCCAGTCTTTTAAATTGTACACTAAAAGAGTTCAATATAGGCCGGGATGCCCTCCTTGCGTGTAATAACATTACAAGCTATGGCTGCTGGACCATTGGAAGGAGATCTATAGTGGCCAGTCTGCCCTCCTTGGATGTAATAGCAATACCAGCTATGGCTATTCTTCTTCTTTATCTTTTTCTGTTAGTCACTTGTAGGACCAAACTGAGGCCTTATAAAACTGTCCATCCATGAGGATGGGCCATCATTCTAGCTTATGAAGTCAGGAGGAGTTAAAGATCAAGACTAACTTAGCCGGCTCCTTGTTTGTCTTCTGGTCTGGGAAAGCCCATTTGGAAGATGCCTGCTGAATGGCAACTTGGTCTCCTTAAGATGTGTCTATTTGTCATAGATTGGTGTGATGTGCTCCTTTCTCAAGACTGATGTTTGGATTCAAGTCCTGCAAGCAGTGGTCCCACCGCAAAGTATGTACACAGTATGAAGGTAGTTTCTTGCTATCTCTCCATAGTCACCTGTCCAAAGGATAACTTGGGAAAAATCAGGTTAGACTTACCGGTAACTCTTTTTCTAGTCATCCTTTGTACTGGTGCTTACGACCCACCCTTGTTCTGGTACACAGCTTTGTTGTGTTTTGGACTTTCACTAGTTTTTTAATAGACTGTTATCCTTGAGGGGAAGTTTTCTCTGTTTCACCTCTTGTCTTCTGTGCTCATCCATCTCTTTTGTGTGTCAGGAAATAGACGACACCCCTTCATCTCCATAGTCACCAGTCCGAAGGATAACGAGAAATGGAGTTACCGCTAAGTCTAACTAACTTGATTTTTATTTTCTTTCAGCTGATCCCTAGTACACTGAAACTTCCTGAGCCACAGCCGGAGTTTTTCTTCTACTATTCTTTGCTGGGTAATGATGTCACCAACGAACCATTTACTGACCTAATCAATCCAGATTTTGAACCAGAGAGAGCCTCTGTGAGAATTAAGAGCAGCACAGAAGTGCTCTGCTTGTATCTTTCTGTTCAGCCTAAACTGCAGGTGAGATGGCTGCTTTAGTGTGTGTTTTTGTGGAAAGCCATGTTAATTTTCCAATGTTTTTTTTCATTACTATATACACTTGCTGCAGAACTGTGTATTGCTGGGAGTGCTGTCTTCAAAATCATCCTCTCTCAAAAAGCTGAAACAAGATAACAAAATGTATTGAAGAACTGTGACAAATATATGACAAAACAGCAAGCAGAACCATATATACGAATGGAGTATAAACCGGCAATAGAACAATGCATTATGGTATATACACCTGTTACATGATATGATAAAAGGATACAATTATAGATACATTGCACCTTGCCCATGTAAGCCCAGAGAAGTTTGTTATCCTTGCAGAAACTGTTCTACCAGCTGTCTGTAGCCTATCTAGGTACTATATATGTACTAAAGATAAATGGTACCTTAAATAAATAAATAGGTGAACTTTTCACTCTAATACACAATCACAATACAAGTAAATACATACCACATGGTCAGTCTTAAAGTGGACCAACACCCAGAATTTTCACTATCCTGGGTGTTGGTCCACTTCTGCGGGGCACCCCGATCGGGGGTCGGCCAGCGCGGGTGCGCGCCCTGCTAGAGGGACGCGCGGCGGTGGCGGCCCGCACATGCGCCGTTGGAACAGGAGAAGGTAAGGTTTGTGGGCGTCCGGGGGGGGGGTTTCACACAGCGGGGCATCCCGATTTCGGATGCCCCCGCGGGGAGGGAGCTGATCGGCATAAGATTCCCGGGCCGATCAGCGGTGGGTGTTGGTCCACTTTAAATTCCTCATTCTCATGAGGCAAAGAAATACCATAGATATAATGTAAGTGTATTGAAGGCACTCACGTCGTTCATGTCACTCCATTAAAGTGGACCAACACCCAGGATTTTGACTATCCTGGGTCTTGGTCCACTTCGGTGGGGCACCCCCGATCGGGGTGCCCCGCTGTGTGAAACCCCCCCCGATCACCCTAAAAACTCACCTCTCCCCGCTCCCAGCGCCGACGGACAAGCGATTTGACAGCCGCTTGTCCGTGGCTCCTCCGCCGCCGCCTCCCGCGCGTCCCTCTTGACGCGCGCGCGCGCCCGCGCCGGCCATTCACAGACGCCCGGCGCGGGCGCGCGCACGCCTAGAGGGGCGCGAGGGAGGCGGCGGCGGCCGCCGCCGAAGCTAAGGTAGGGGGGTTTGGGGGTTTTGGGGGGGTTTCACCCCGCGGGACATCCCGATCTCGGATGTCCCGCAGGGAGGGAGGTGATCGGCCCGGGAATCTTATAGATTCACGGGCCGATCACCCGAGGGTGATGGTCCACTTTAAGGGAAGATTGTGTGTAAGTACACAATATGCATACCTCCCAACTGTCCTTGATTTGGAGGGACTGTCCCTCTTTTGAGTCCTTATCCCCCCTGTCTCTCGTCCTCATCTGTCCGTCTTTGAGGTGTAACATGCAGCCTTGCATCAATAAATGATTCATTTACCTATTAAAAGTGTTTATATTGTAATTGTTACAACCTCCTATCCATCCCTCAATGAGGGGTTGTGGCTTAATTTAGTTGTCCCTTTTCCCACCCTGATAAGTTGGAAGGTATGAATATGTAGTATAACCACAACATACAAGACATATGCTAATGTACAATAAAGAACAAATAATGCCACAAAACCCACATGACGTAAATAAGGGTTGCCGCTATACAATACAAACATGTCAAGCCCCTTTCTCAAGGTAGAGTTTTTTCTTTTTTCTTGTAAACTAGTAAATATACTGTAGTGCACTGTTTTGCTGCAGGTTTATACTCCCTTTTGTATATATGGTGTGCATTCAATACTTATATATTTTTTAATGCTTTTATATATTTTAAATGAGACTGAGTGCATGTGCTCCTAACCAGTGGTACATGAGATCCTGTCAGCTGGTATGCAGCTAGGCCAACCTGATCTGCCGCCATCTACACTTTATTCAAGCCTGATGTGCTTCAGAAGTACAAAACTGCCTCTAAAGGTAATAAAAACTATTTATGGGCGTTTGTGCACTTTAAGTAGTGCATTCTTAAGAGAATTGATAACCAAGCCATACAGACCACCCAAGTGAAAATGAGGAAATGGAAAGTAATATGTGATGAATAAAGGCTGGGAACCCTTACTCTAGTAGATTTGGCTAATTGCCTAAAAAAGACCAGCCTATTGATTCCAGTAGGGCCATACCTATTGCTGCATGCATTAAAGCCTCCTGTTATTCTGAGCATTCCAGTAAATTCCTCATCTACATGAGCACTTGGAAACCAGATCTCAAGATATCCAAGATCGTGAATGTGGCTTCACCTCTAAGTGTGGAACTGAATTAGATCATATGCATCAGTTATATTATAACAATGCTCCATTTTGTTTGTTCACAAAGTAGACTTTTCATTTAAAAAAAACTTAAGGACTGCAATGTGCAAAATGCTTAAAGTGGACCAAAACCCATCATGATTTGTGGGGGAATCTATAAGATCCCCGAACCGATCGATTCCCTCCACCCAGGACATCCAAAATCGGGATGTCCCGCTACGTGAAACCCCCAGGTCGCCCCATACTATTGGTATTACTGACTTTACCTGAGAACTTATACATTCATAGACTTAAACATATAAAATCGCTGCAAGTAATTTTTTGTGCGCTAATTGATGGTTTCACTTTTCTGCTATAATAAGTATACAGCACGTCCTGTTCCAGAATATTCCTTACTCATGGGTAATACATCCTCTAGATGGGGCTGGACTGCAGAGACAGAAAAGTGGCTCCTCCCGGCCCAGCTCTGTCTACTCGCAGGTGAGCGGGGCTTATTAGCCTGCGGCCCTGTAGGACTATTCCCACCCGTTCCTTTTCATTGCCTCCCAGCTTAGGCTGCACTGGTCGGGTGATGGTAGGTAGCACCGCTGTAAGGTACTAAGGAGCGCTGCTCCTACGGCAGTCCCCCACCAAAGGGTAGGCAGTACAGGCCCGTGGTGAGCCTTATGGGATGTCCCTCCCGTGGCCGTTTGCCCTTTGCCCCCTGTCCCCTCAGTTAGGCTCCTCTTAGGCCGGCCGGATCTCGGGGGGGGGGGGGGGGGGGGTGTATGCATTAACTATGTATTTATCCATGCCGTTATTCTGCTTTGCCTTGGTTGCACTGGGTTTTTATTATCGCCGCCACGCGCTTGTACTTCGCTCCGCGGACGGCGGCGACATCGCCTCAGGCGCTGCTGCGCCGTCATTGGCTGGCCTTGTCACTGGGGCGGTCTTTGGGGGGGCGGGTTATGCGGATGACTTTTTCCGCATTACTTCTCCGCGGCCCGCCCCTCGAGGCATATGCGGGCGCCATTTTGGAGCCCCTGTGCTGCGTGTCTGGCATCTCCCTATCGCGGTCCGTAAGTGCACGTAAGTGCCTGCGGGCTGGCTTTTCTTTGTATTTCATTATATTATGCTTATGGGATCTTTGCTTTATGTCTTACAGGCGGGTCAAACTTTTTTGTGGTTTCTCCCGGTCCTATCCCCTCTATTTAGCGTTAACTCCTTATTGGAAGACTTTTGTGATCCATTGTCTCCCACTTCCCTAGCGGGCTATTGGGGCATCCCGGGTAGCCTTATTAGCGTCAATCCCGATTGGCCTGTTGTGCCACAATAATCACCATATGGAGGCTTCTCAGGATAATGTGCTTGGGGTTCCTTCGGGACAAGCCCGGCTGTGTTTAGCGTGTGGGGTATCCCCTATAAGTGACGATGTCAGGGTGTGTGTACCCTGCTCCCAGCAGACGCTTGCGCTGCAGTCTGGGTTACCGGTGGCTGGGCCTGCGCCCCCTCTGGCTTCGCCTACCCCCCCACGCTTACATCTGACTCCTAGTGAGGTGCATACCTGTGGGGAATCTCAACCTGATTTGGCTGCACAGGTGGCCAGCATTGAGAGACATATTGCTGGGTCTGGCCCGCGTAAGGCTTCTGCTAAGAAGCTGCATTTATCACTTGGTGTTTCCCTCTTTCCTATGGAGGCTGAGGAATTTTTTGACATTACCGGTTATACCCCCCTGGAAGAGGGGGAATTCTTTTCTGATTCAGAATCATCTGAGGAACAACCTAGGGGTTATGGTGCTGATTCTGGGTCTGACCCATAGGCTTCAGATGATACTGACAGGCTTTTAGCTCACATTTTTGAAGTACTCTGTATCTCTCCTCCTGCCGTGGCTCCGCGGCAGCAGGGGGAGCTGTTTCATACTGTTAAACCACGCTTAGAGTTTCCTGAACAAACTCATTTTAATAATCTGGTGCTCAAAGAGTGGGAACGGCCTAGCCGGCTTCCCGGGGTTCCAAAGAGTTGGGATAAGAGGTATCCCTTTCCCCGCTGAGATGGTTAAATGTTGGTCATGTCCTCCCGAGGTGGATGCACCAGTTCTGGGGTTGTCCAACACATCCGTCATGCATTCCCCTGACTCTACTACCCTGAGGGATGGGGAGGACAGGCACATAGATCAGTTGGCTTGCCATGCCTGTGTGGGGACTGCGCTGCGTCCAGTCTGTGCCTCTGCCATTACGGCTCTTGCTATTAAAAGCCTGCTCTTAGATGGGGCCCCTGATGATGCTGGTAGTGAAGAGTATAGAGCTCTTCTGCGTTGTGAGGAATTTGTTGCATATGTTCTCTCTGCCTTGGATGATACCATTAGAATGTGTGGCAGGGCATCTGCCTTGTTGGTGGCGATACGCCGCTCGGTTTGGCTGCGCCAGTGGGCAGCTGACAATGCTGCTAAGAAGGCTCTCACTGGTTTTCCCTTCAAAGGGCTGCGCCTCTTTGGTGAATGTCTGGACTTGTTTGCTAAGGGAGGCAAGTTACCTCAGCGTAGAAGGCAGCCCCGGTCCTTTCGGGGTTCAGGTGCCTTTCTTACTTCCTTCCGTGGTTCCAGAATTGGACGGGGAGCTTCCTTTGCTGAAGCCCGCGGAGATTTTTGGGGCAGGGGCAGAGGATGTGGCCGCCCTGTGGTCCCAAGCCTAAGTCCTAAGTCCTCCCCCAAGCCCCCTCAGGCATGAAGGAGCGCCCTCCCCCATCCGGGTGGGGGGACAGCTTCAGCTCTTTGTTCACGTCTGGAGGCGTCATGTCTCAGACCGGTGGATTCAGGAGGTAGTGTCCTCCGGTTACAAGATAGAGTTTGCAGCCTTGCCGCCCCCAAGATTCATCAGATCCCGGTTAGCTCAAAACCTCCGGGGTCAGCTCAGGGTCTGTCCCTTGCTGTCCAAGGCCTTCTGGAATTGGGAGTCATCTGCCGGGTGCCCTTGTGGGAAAGGGGCAAAGACTACTATTCCAATCTTTTCACTGTTCCCAAAAAAGACGAGTCCATCAGACCCATCCTGGATTTAAAGCGCCTCAACAAATTTGTCAGATTCAGACACTTCGCATGGAGACTGCGCTCCGCTGTGAATTCTCTACGCCCAGGGGACTTCATGACCTCTGTAGACATCAAGGATGCTTATCTTCACATACCAATCTTTCCAGATCATTGGAGATTCCTAAGGTTCGCTCTGGAGGATCAGCACTACCAATTTGTGGCCTTGCCCTTCGGTCTTACCTCGGCTCCCAGGGTATTCACCAAGGTGCTGGCAGGAGTGATGGCTCTGCTGAGATCTCAGGGCATTCGCATTCTTCTCTACTTGGACGACATGCTTATTGCTTCTCAGTCCTTCCAACAGGCAGAGCTGGATACCCAGCTGGTGGTGTCCACACTGGAGTAATTCGGCTGGGTGATCAACCACCCCAAATCTTACCTGTCTCCTTCCATGGTGAAGTCCTTTCTGAGCATGATTCTGGATTCATCTCAGGTCAAGATCTTTCTTCCTCAGCAGAAGAGCAAGCACAGCAGCTTCTGTCTTGTCCTCATCCGTCCATCAGGCAGGGAATGCAGCTGGTGGGCCTGATGGTGTCCTGCTTCGAGGCGGTTCCATATGCTCAGTTTCACATGAGACCTCTTCAGCTTCACCTCTTGTCAGTATTGGATTGGGACCCCGTGTCCTTGGATCAGGTGTTTGTTCTGTCCCCTCTGGCCAGGCGGTCTCTATTGTGGTGGCTGGACTCAAGGAACCTGCTGGGGGCAGATCCTTTCTGGCCCCTTGCTGGGAGACTGTCACCACGGATGCCAGTCTGGCAGGTTGGGGGGGCTTTTGGAAGTCCCTGAAATTCCAGGGTCAGTGGGGCCCTCAGGAGGCCCACACCCCTATCAACATTCTTGAGTTGAGGGCGATCAGGTTGGTTCTCGCCCACTTAACCCCACACCTTCAGGGTCGGGCTGTTCAGTTCCGCTCGGACAACCAGACGGCGGTTGCCTTCATCAGGGAGGGACCCGGAGCAGGAGGACCCTCAGGGAAGTGTCTATGATTCTGTCCTGGGCGGAGAACAATGTTCTCTGCATCTCGACTGTGTACATTTGGGGGGTGGAGAATCTGGAGGCAGACTCTCTGAGCAGGGGGACCTCTCGTCTGGGAGAATGGTCCCTCAGCAGCAGGGTGTTTCACTCCTTGTGCCCCCGCTGGGGTCAGCCGGATGTGGATCTGTTTGTGTCCCGTCACAATCACAAGCTTCCAGTCTTTATCTCTCTGTCCCAGGATCCTCTGGCTTTAGCCATGGATGCCTTAGCAATGTCTTGGATGAGTTTTCAGCTCCTGTATGTGCTTTCCCCGTTTCCCCTGCTGGGCAGGGTGCTGCGCAAGATGTGCCAGCCATACTGGTGGCCCCCTGTTGGCCAAGAAGAGTGTGGTTCGCAGACATTGTGCAGCTGACAGTAGATCAGTACGCCCTGCCCCGGGTTCCAGATCTGCTCAATCAGGGGCACCTATGCCACCCCAATTTACAAACGCTGGCTTTGACGGCCTGGCTGCTGAAACCTCCTTCTTGATGGAAAAGGGGCTGCCTGCCTCGGTTGTTAATACCATGATCAGGGCTAGGAAAAGGTCCTCTTCTTCCATCTACTTTGGCGTAGGGTTTTGGCGTACTTACATTGACTGGTGCGAGTCTAAGTCGCTTCCCTGTCGTGTGTTTTCTATTCCTAGGATTCTGGAGTTTCTGCAATATGGTTTGGATCTGGTCTTCAGCTCAGTACTCTGAAAGGTCATGTTTCTGCCTTGGCCAAAGATCTTTTGCTCAGCATCCCCTGGTCAAGACCTTCTGCCAGGGGGTTACTCACGTGCGTCCCCCACGTAAGCCTATGTTACCAGTCTGGGACTTGAACTTGGTCTTATCTGCCCTGCAGGGGTCTCCCTTCGAGCCCTTGTCCATTCTTACGCTTAAGGTGGTCTTTTTGGTGGCTATTACTTCTGTTAGGCGTGTTTCTGAGTTGGCGGCGCTTTCCACCAAACCCCCTTACTTTGAGAGACACCAGGACAAGGAGGTGTTAGGTTTTAAGCCAGACTTTCTGCCTAAGGTTGTTTCTGCTTTTCATCTCCATCAGGACATTGTTTTGCCTTCTCTGTATCCTAATCCTATTAACTCTAAGGAGAGGGTTTTACACTCTTTGGATGTGGTCAGGAACCTGAAGTTCTATTTGGTGGCTACTGAACCCTTCAGGAAGACAGATCCAGACGGGAGCACAAAAAGAGCATCAAAGAATGGTCTGACTCCAGCTAAGTCCACTATCAGCAAGTGGATCCGTCAGGCTGTGATACAGGCCTACTCTGCTAAGGGGAAGGAGCCTCCCTTCCGCCTTACTGCTCATTCTACTCGTGCTATTGGTGCCTCTTGGGCTTTTCAGCACCAAGCTTCCGTTGAACAAGTTTGCAAGGCCGCCATTTGGTCTTCTGTTCATACTTTTTCTAAGTTTTACAAGGTTGATGTTAAGGCCTCAGCTGATGCTGCTCTTTGGTCGCAAAGTTCTGCAGGCGGCAGTGGTTTAAACTGTCTGCTGTTACTTTTGGGGATCCCACCCTACCTTATGGACACTGCTATTGGATGTCCCATGAGTAATGAATGTTCTGGAACAGGATGTGCTGTATAGTTAGAATAATACAATTCTGTGATTCCTCACCTGTAGAATTGGTATTATACGTATACAGCACGTCCGGTTCCACCCCACCCTTATCATCATTATTTTTAGTTACCTCTTTATGGTGATTGTTCTTATGTTCAATATTGATAATGGTTATAGTTCTCCCGGCTTCATTTTAACTGCTTTTCAATACTGGGTAATTTGTGGGAGGTCCCTGGTATATATGGGGCTGGGAGGAGCCTCTTTTCTGTCTCTGCAGTCCAGCGCCATCTAGAGGATGTATTACCCATGAGTAAGGAATATTCTGGAACAGGACGTGCTGTACACGTATAATACCAATTCTACACGTGAGTAATCACAGAATTGTATATTCCAAGTATGTCTCACACCCTGCTTCGGAAATATTAATTACACGTGGGTTATGGTCCAGTAGAGGGCGAACTTCTGCAGAGATGACTAGAAAAAGAAGCCCCTCCCGGTCCATAAATACCTGGGACCTCCCACACATTCCCCAGTATTGTCTCTGCAGGAGGTGACGACAGTCAAGATGATGGCTCTCTCTCTCCTTTTCAGGTAAGCCGGGTAACACCCGGCCCTTCTCTTTCCTATTTCCACCCGGACCTCTTTTTATATTGTCATTAAGCCTCCCAGCTATGGCTGCAGGGTCGGGTGAGGGTAGGTTACACCTTAGAGGTGTTTGATTAGGAGCCATGCTCCACTGCAAATCCCCCACCAAGGGGTAGGCGGTCGTCAGGTTACGGTGATCCTGACATGGGATGCCCTGTCCGCTCTTAGCCCTCGCTACATGACCCAAATGTAGCTATCGCCTCTCCCCCTTACTCCCTGTTCCCGGTAAGTGGGGGGGTTCCTACCCTTCCTTGTATAATGTTAATGCTTTGGTATTTTTCACAGTATGAGTGTTTTTACTTTGTATGGTGTTTGCTGCGCACTGGCCTCTGCCAGCGCGTGTTCTTTAAGTGTTCCTTCAGCCGGCCCGCTCGCGTGCCTTTTGGCGGCGGCGGGCCGGTGATTCTCGGCAGCTCCGCAGCCATTTTGGCTGGGGAGCCTGATCTTCCTCGTCAGGAGAGGGGGGCGGGGTCCGGCGCTCTGTGCACCCTTAGCTCTTGCCGGCGTCCGGCGCTCTGTGCACTCTTCTCCTCGGCTGCTCCCAGCCCTATCGGCTGGGGAGCGCTTTTTCGTCATTTTGCACGTTCGGGAGGGGGCGGGGCCAAGCGCGTGGTGCACTCCGCAGTGGCCCGCTCTCTCTCTCTCTTCCTTCTGACTGAGGTGGACGGCGCCATTTTCCCTCGGCTTGTGAGTGCCCCTTGCGGGCTCCTTTTTGTTATAATTGCATTGCTTGCATATAGGGCTGCTGCTTATTTAATATGTAATTGGTATAGTTAGTTTATATATATATATATATATATATATATATATATATATATATATATATATATATTATATATGACACTTGGTGTGCAACTTAGCACCCTTAAGGGGCATGTGTCCGCTCTGGCGGTTTTCTTTGAGAGATCTTTCGCTCTTCATCCTTTTGGTTAAGACCTTTTTTCAGGGGGTCACTCATGTGCGCCCTCCTCGCAAACCCATGTTACCTGTTAGGGATTTAAATTTGGTGTTGTCTGCCCTTCAGGGTCCTCCTTTTGAACCAGTGCAGGATTCTGCTCTATCCATTTTCACCTTAAAAGTTGTCTTTTTGGTGGCTATCACCTCTGTTCGACGTGTTTCTGAGTTGGCGGCTCTGTCTATTCAGGCCCCCTACTTTGAGAGACATCAGGACAAGGTGGTTTTCCGCTTTAAACCAGACTTCCTGCCAAAGGTTGTTTCTGTGCTTTTCACCTCAATCAGGACATTGTGCTTCCTTCATTGTGTCCTAAACCTGGCAATGACAAGGAGAGGGCTTTGCGTTAGATATGTAAAGTACTATCTGGTGGCTACTTCACCTTTCCGGAAGACGGACGCCTTTTTTGTGGTGCCCTCTGGGCCCAAAAAGGGTTTGGCGCCCGTCAAGTCTACCATTAGTAAATGGATTCGTCAGGCCGTTATTAGGGCCTACTCTGCCAAGGAGAGGGATCCCCCTTTCCAGATCACTGCTCATTCTACTCGTGCTGTTGGGGCTTCCTGGGCGTTTCAGCACCAGGCCTCCGTTGAACAAGTTTGCAAAGCTGCTACTTGGTCTTCTGTTCATACTTTTTCCAAGTTTTATAAGGTTGATGTGCGGGCCTCAGTGGATGCTGTTTTTGGCCGCAAAGTTCTGCAAGCTGCAGTGGTTTAATTGTGCACTATTGCCTGTTGGGATCCCCACCCTTTTTTGGACACTGCTATTGGATGTCCCACGTGTAATTAATATTTCCGAAGCAGGGTGTGAGACATACTTGGAATAATACCATTTTGTGATTACTCACCTGTAAAATGGGTATTATAAGTATGTCTCACACCCTGCTTCGTCCCACCCTGAGTTGTATCTTGGATCCTCTATATGGTGAAACTTTTTTCTCATAGATTTTATTTGCTCTTCCTGGTCCCCTTACTGCTTTCTTATACTGGGGAATGTGTGGGAGGTCCCAGGTATTTATGGACCGGGAGGGGCTTCTTTTTCTAGTCATCTCTGCAGAAGTTCGCCCTCTACTGGACCATAACCCACGTGTAATTAATATTTCCGAAGCAGGGTGTGAGACATACTTATAATACCCATATTCCAAGTGTGACATACACTCCGCTTCAACTCTTCATGACATTTGGGTTATTCTCCAGTAGAGGGCGAACTTCTGCAGAGATGAATGCAAAAAAGGAGCTCCTCCCAGTCCATAAATACCTGAGACCTCCCACCAATTCCCCAGTTCCTTCTCTGCAGGACGGCGAGCTTACACCCGGCCATTTTTGCCTTATTTCTGCCCGGACCTTTTTTGTTAACCCCTTGTAATAGCCTCCCAGCCTTGGCTGCAAGGTCCGAGTGAGGGTAGGCAGCACCTCTATAGGTGTTCAGGGAGCCATGCTCCACCGTGAGACCCCATATTAAGGGGTAGGCGGAATCCGGGTTGGTGATCCCGGTTTGGGATGCCGTGTCCCTTATTAGCCCTGACACATGTTGTGTGGGATTCCCCCCTTCCAGGTCCCTCCACTATCCCTCCGGGGGTGGGGGGGGGGGGGGAGTCAATCTCTCTTAACGCTCTGATCACTTTAGCCTTATTCATATGAATGGGTGTGTGTGTGGATGTGTGTATGTGCTGCTTGATGTTCACTTGGCTGGTCTCTATCCTAGTCTGTGTTTCCTGAGGGGAACTTCTTCCCCTTAGGCCTTGGTGTGTGAGGGGGCGGCCCCCCTTTTCTGCTTGGCGCTTGGCGTTTTGGTTCTGGTGATGATAGAGGTGGCAGCCATCTTCTGCCTGCATGTGAGTGCCCTCCGGGGCCCCTTTCTTTCTTTTCATTTGTCATTATGTGCCCTCGTTGTTGGGGGATCGCTCAGGTCTCCTGTTGGCTCAGCTATGTATTTTGTGGGCCCATATATATGTTGCATATATATGTGTGTGTGTGCATGTGCTTATGCCTTTGTCTGCTTGTGTTTTACCCACCAGGGACTCAAAGGGGCATCCCGGGTTGCTTACCAGCGTTAATCCCTCCATTGCGACTACCCAAAAAATCACCATATGGAGGCTCCGCAGGATACCGGGCTCGGGCTCCCTTTGCGACAATCCTGGCTGTGTGTGGGTTGTGGGGTATCCCTTACGGAGGAGAATGTGCTGATTTGTATACCATGTGCACAAAAGGCCATAACGCGGCAGTCGGGTTCCCAGGTGTCTGGGTCAGCTCCGCCCGCTTCATCGCCTACCCCTCCCCGTCTTATCCGTACCCCAAGTGACGCGGTCACTAGCGGGGAGTCGCACTCTGATGCTTGTGCTAGATTGGCCAGCATTGAGAGATTTATTTCTAGCACGGTGGGCAAAAAGGCCCATGCTAAGAAGTGACATTTGTCGCCGGCCTTGTCTGTTTTGGATTTTGATGAGGATGAGTGGTCGAATTATTCCCCGTTAAGGGGCAATTGTTTGAGGGATCAGAAACTGAGGATGTGCAGTTTTTTGATAATGATGTTGGGCAGGCGCTGGGGGATGCCGTTGACACCACTAAAGTTCTGGCCCATCTCCTGGAGGTTTTGGATATTGCCTCGCCGGAGGCGGCCCCTCTCAAAAAAGGGGAATTTTTCGGGTCCTCCAAGGTCATTTTAATGCATTGATCCTGAGGCAATGGGAGAAACCTAGTCTGCTTCCCGGCGTTCCTCAGGGTTGGGATAGGAAGTATCCCTTCCCGGTTGAAGTGGTGAAGCGCTGGTCTTCCCCTCCCGAGGTCGATGCGCCTGTTTTAGGGTTGTCCAACACCTCTGTTGTCCACACCCCTGATGCCACTACCCTTAAAGATGGTGAGGATAAGCGCATTGATCAGATGGCATGTCATGCCTTTGCCAGTGTGGGTTCTGCCTTACGGCCTGTGTGTGCATCTGCGCTAGCGGCTGGGGCTACTAGCTCTCTGGTTAGGGATTTGTTAAATGGTGCTCAACTTGATCCGGCCAGCGCTGAGTTCACTGCCCTTAAAAGGTGTGATTTGTTCATGGATTTTGTCTTGGCTGCTATGGAAGACACTATTGTCATGTGTAGTAGAACTTCGCCCTTATTGGTGGCCATGCGCCGATCGGTCTGGCTTCGCCAGTGGGCGGCGGACTTTGCGGCCAAGAAATCGCTCACAGCTCTTCCCTTCCTGGGTACGCGGCTGTTTGGAGATAAGTTGGATGCGGTGGCAAAGGAAGGTAAGTTACCTCAGTGTAAGAAGCAGCGTCGCTCCTTTCGGGGGAGAGCTCCTTCAATCCTTCCTTTCGAAGTGCCAGAGCTGTTAGAGGTTTTGCCTACTCTGGTGTCAGAGGTTCTTCCTGGAACAGGGGCAGAGGACGGGCCCGTCCAGCATCTGCCTGGGGTTCCAAACCTAAGCCCGCTGCCAAACCAGCTCAACAGTGAGGGGACGCGCCCTCACCCGCATGGGTGGGGGGACGGCTGCGGCTCTTCTTCCAGGTCTGGGCCCAGGAGGTCACAGACAAGGGGATCTTGGAAGTGGTCTCGTCCGGGTACAAGCTAGAGTCTGAGTACTGGCCTCCTCCAAGATTCTTAAGGTCCCGGGTGCCCTCGGACCCTCAGGCTGCACAGGGGCTCCTGTTTGCAGTAAGAAATCTTCTGGACATGGGAGTCATATGCCCGGTGCCTCCCTCAGAAAGAGGCAGGGGCTACTATTCCATTCTCTTCACGGTCCCCAAAAAGGATGGTTCCATAAGACCCATGCTGGATCTGAAGATTCTCAACAGGTTCATCAGAACCAAGAAGTTCCGCATGGAGACTCTGCGCTCTGCCATCAATTCCCGTCGTCAAGGGGACTTTATGACATCCATAGACATCAAGGATGCTTACCTGCATGATCCAATTTTCCCATCGCATCGGAGATTCCTCAGGTTTGCGGTGGACGATCAACATTTTCAGTTTGTGGCCCTTCCCTTAGGGCTGACCTCTGCGCCGAGGGTCTTCACCAAGGTTCTGGCGGGCATAATGGCCCTGCTCAGAGCTCAGGGCATTCGCATCGTACCGTATCTGGACGACCTGCTGATTTCAGCTCCCTCCCTCTGTCAGGCGGAGCTGGACACCAACAGGGTGGTGTCGACTCTGGAGAGGTTCTGTTGGGTGATCAACCGCCCCAAATCTTCTCTCTCTCCTTCAAGGGAGATTTCATTCCTGGGCATGAATCTGGATACCATTCAAGCCAGAGTGTCTCTACCTCAGCCCAAGGCGCAGAGGGTTCAGGATCTGATTCGCCTTTTTCTGGCCAATCCTTGCCCCTCGATCCGGCTAGGGATGAAACTGGTAGGTTTGATGGCTTCCTTCGAGGCAGTTCCCTTTGCTCCGTTCCACATGAGGTCGCTCCAACTCCACCTATTGACGCGCTGGGACACGTGTCCGCTGTCATTGGATCAGTCATTTCTGATGTCTCCCAGGGTTTGGCAGTCACTTCAGTGGTGGCTGGAGCCAAGCAATCTGATGAGGGGCAGATCATTTCTGGCCCCTTGTTGGGAGATGGTTACCACGGATGCCAGCCTGTCGGGCTGGGGAGGTTTCTGGAAAAATCTTCAGTTCAGGGGGTTGTGGGGTCCTCAGGAGGCTCTCACCCCATCAATGTCCTGGAGCTCAGAGCCATCCGACTTTCACGGCTGACACCTCACTTACAGGGCTTACCGGTTCAGGTTCGATCAGACAATCGAACGGCGGTAGCCTACATCAATCACCAAGGAGGGACTCGCAGCAGGAGTGCCCTCAGGGAAGTCTCTCTGATCCAGCATTGGGGGGAGAGCAATGTTCCTTGCATTTCGGCATTCTACATTCCGGGAGTGGAGAACACGGAGGCGGACTCCCTGAGCAGGGGGTTCTCTCGCCAAGGAGAGTGGTCTCTCAACCCCTGGGGTTTTTCGGTTTCTTTGTCGCAAGTGGGGGACTCCGGAGGTGGATCTCTTTGCCTCACGGCACAATCACAAACTCCCGGCTTTTGTGTCTCTATCTCAGGATCCTCTAGCTTCGGCAGTGGATGCCTTGTCCCTTGCTTGGAAGGATCTGGGGTTTCTGTACCTGTTTCCTCCCTTCTCCATGCTGGGCAAGGTAGTTTGCAAACGGACTCTGGAAGGGGCACTAGCAATTCTGGTGGCTCCAAGGTGGCCAAAAAGGGTTTGGTGCGCAGACGTTGTAAGGCTGGCGGTAGATCAGTTCCGGCTTCCCATGTTTCCGGATCTGTTATCTCAGGTTCAACTACTTTATCCCAATTTACCAACGCTGGCTTTGACGGCTTGGCTGCTGAAACCTTCATTCTGAAGGAGGAAGGTTTGTCTGAGGCTGATGTTCAGACTTTGATTAGAGCTAGGAAGCGGTCCTCTTCTGGCGTTTACTATAGGACTTGGCGGTCCTATATTGACTGGTGTGAGGCTAGGGCCTTGCCTTGCAGGGTGTTTTCGATCCCTAGGATTTTTGAGTTTCTTCAGCACGGTCTGGACCTTGGGTTCCAGCTTAGCACCTTGAAGGGGCAGGTCTCTGCTCTGTCTGTTTTCTTCCAAAGATCTTTTGCCTTACACCCGCTGGTTAAGACTTTTTTCCAGGGGGTCACTCATGTTCGACCCTCTCGGAAGGCTATGGTTCCTTTTTGGGATTTGAATTTGGTTCTTTCGGCTCTCCAGGGTCCTCCTTTTGAGCCGTTACAGGATATTGCTTTTTCTGTTTTCACTCAAAGGGTTGCCTTCTTGGTGGGTATTACCTCTGTTCGGCGTGTCTCTGAGTTGGCGGCTCTGTCGATTCAGGCCCCTTACTTTGAAAGGCACCAGGACAAAGTGGTCTTTCGCTTTAAGCCAGATTTCCTTCCTAAGGTGGTTTCTGCTTTCCATCTCAATCAGGATATTGTTCTCCCTTCCTTGTGTCCTAAGCCTAGCAATGACAAGGAGAGGGTTTTGCACAATTTGGATGTGGTTCGCTGTGTTACTATTTGGTGACTGCTTCTTCTTTCCGCAAGACTGATGCCTTTTTTTGTGGTGCCCTGCGGGCCCAGGAAAGATTTGGCGCCTGCCAAGTCTACCATTAGCAAATGGATTCGTCAGGCCATTGTTGGGGCCTATTCTGCTAAGGGGAGGACTCCCCCTTTTAGGGTCACTGCACATTCTACTCGTGCTGTCGGTGCGTCCTGGGCTTTTCAGCACCAGCCTTCTGTTGAACAAGTTTGTAAGGCTGCTACTTGGTCTTCCGTTCATACTTTTTCCAAGTTTTACAAGGTTGATGTGCGGGCTTCAGCGGATGCCGTTTTTGGCCGCAAGGTTCTGCAAGCTGCAGTGGTTTAAGTGGGTGCATTCTTTACTGTTTATGGTTCCCTCCCATGACGGACACTGCTATTGGATGTGCCAAATGTCATGAAGAGTTGAAGTGGAGTGTATGTCACACTTGGAATAATACCGTTTTGTGAGTACTCACCTTTAAAACGGATATTATAAGTGTGACATACACTCCGCGTCACCCCACCCTTTTGGTTTTTTGGATCCTTTATATGGTGAACCTTTGTTTCTTGGTTGTTAGTATTGTTATATTTTATTCTTCCTGCTCCCCTTACTGCTATTTTACACTGGGGAATTGGTGGGAGGTCCCAGGTATTTATGGACTGGGAGGAGCTCCTTTTTTTCATTAATCTCTGCAGAAGTTCGCCCTCTACTAGAGAATAACCCAAATGTCATGAAGAGTTGAAGCGGAGTGTATGTCACACTTATAATATCCGTTTTAAAGGTGAGTACTCACAAAACTGTATTTTTACAGGTGAGTAATCACAAAATGGTATTTTTTTGGATCTTAGTGTTGAAATAAGGTTATATCTAAATCATTCATCATCTATTCATTCGAGGTCCATTAAATAATACATATTTTTCTTATTTTGAAAGATTCATCTCTGCTGTGGTGATCAGTCTCTTGGCAGCACAGATATTTCGTTGACTGGACTTCTAAAGAAAGCCACCACAGAAATAGAGCATCACCCGGTGGTTGTTGAGGGTGCTTTCATCCTCACTCCACCTAACAGAACTAAGCAGACTATGTCATCCATGCCCATGGAAAGCTCCCCTACAATCGGGGTATCCATAGCTCTTCAAAAAGAATCAAGTCCACAGGTAAAGTGCACCCAAACTTGTTCCACTAATAGGGAATCTAAGGAATATGTAATTTATTGGATTTTGCTTTGAACATTCTTTGCTTGTTTGTTTAGCCTTCACACCATGTTAAAGTAATAAATGAGAGCGTTTCGCCAAGAAAAGATCCCTCTACACCTCCAAGAAATGTAAAAGAAAGTCTAAACGACTTACCAGCTCAACCCCCAATGTTCAGTGATTCTCCACCGACAAAAGATGAAGCAACAGACAGTGATGTGGAGAGCTTAAGATCTGCGCAAGAAGAGCTAGTTACTTCCCAGCCACATGCCCGGCCAGAGTCTTCCGGTCACCCTGAACTTCTGCCAGGTAATGCGCAGCTAATGATCCTAGTGCTTTATCATTACATCACAACTATAAATAAATATTAAATAATGCATTTTAGATTTAAAAAGGAAGTCTAGTCAAAACTGGCTGGACTTCCTCTAAGCAATTTAGCACCAGGACATCCCAGTTTTGGAAGTGCTTCTGCTTTAAAGTGGACCAAAACCCAGGATTTTGACTATCCTGGGTTTTGGTCCGGTGCCCCGCTACGTGAACCCCCCCCCCCCCCCCCCCCCCCGAGATCGCACACTAATTCACCTCATCCTGGTCCTACGGCGCATGCACGGCCGCTCGTCCAATCAGCGCACTCGGAGCCGCTGAGCTATGGACGTCTAGCCCGACGTCTTAGCTCAGTGGCTCAGAGTGCGCTGGCGGCTGCATCTCGCGCTTCCCTCTAACAGGGAGCGTGCCCGCGCTGGACATTCACAAATGCCCTACGCCCTGCAAGAGGGATAGCGGGAATGGGGCCACGGCCTGCGCATTCGTCTTTGGACCGGGATTAAGGTAAGTGTAGCTGGCTACCTGGGGGGTCTTACACAGCGGGGCATCCCGATTTTGGATGCCCCGGGGGGAGGGAATGGATCGGCCTGGGAATCTTATAGATTCCCGGGCCGATCTAGCTGGGTTTTGGTCCACTTTAAAGCCCCTCAGTAAGCAGGGTGACCAAGCCAGTACTTCTTTATTGTTAAAAGCAGTCTATCGGGTTCACATGGCAGTGGTAAGCTTCCACCCAAAGTGGACCTCTAGTTTTTTTGCGGTGTTCTATGTCAGCTTAGACACCTAAATAAAAGAAACAAAGCGTTACTTCTTTCATTTCCCACAGCTGATGGGTCCCACGCTCATTTAAAAAGTCACTTAAGCGCTGGATCGAATCCTGCAACATCCGTGCTGAACTACAGTTACTGGTACCTCTGTGTTTGTCTCATGCCCCCCTGCCATAATTCTAGATGAGGGTGTGGCAGCATCACTGCATCAATTGCAAGTGGTGTGAGCCGCACATTAAGGTGAAGGTAACAGGAGTTTGTGCCCAAGCTGTGTGGGGTTCGATCCAGCAATCATGTGACTTGCTTAGCACTAGAGTGGGGACAATTGGCTGTGTGGGACAAAAGGAGAGTACCTTTTTTGGTTTTTTTAATTGAGGTGCTCAGTACATTTAAAGCCGATTCAACACTCAAAAATGACTTAACCGGACCAAAACAACAAACAGTGCTCATATGAATCCCTCCCCAGGGCAATTTAGATTGCTGCGCATAAAAAAATATTTACCTTTTTCTAACTCCTGATTTGGTAAGTTTTTTAGAAACAAAATGGGACCTCATGTATCTGCAGGTTATCTGCAAACCAAGTGCTGCTGGGTTTCCTGTTACTGTGCATTGTCAGTTATGTCTGTTGAATTTGGGCAGCATCATGACGGATATGCTTGGAAAGGAAGATCCAAAATGTCCGCTACCACTAGAAAATTAGAGGTGACATTTCAGCTTTCAGTTGATACAGGAGCAAATGTGCTCACAATGCTTCAGTATCATGCATGCAGATGGGACAAGGGAGTTTGGGGGAATTTTCTTTTCAACTGTGCCAGGCTGTTGGTCCGATTTTCAATATCTTGTGTGCTTTGTAGTTCATAGTAAAATGTAATCCACGGTTTCCCCAAACGTTCTCCTGGACGGCTTAGCCAAGTAGCTCCTCCCACCTCAATAGAAAACACAAACTGTACGTGGTTAAATACCCTGTCCGTTCCTCTTGGACCTCAGTGTTTTTGTGTTTCCTCCAGGATCAAGCTGGATTCTATGTCCCTATTTTTTTTTTCCCCAGGGAAGATGGGGGGGTCTGGACTCCCTTCCCTCTCTCTGGCAGGCCCAGGTGGTGCCCCAGGTTACCCACTGCTGGCAGTCAGGTGGTCCCCCTCTCTTTATTCCCTCCCCCCTGGGAATTCCCTCCCCTGGATCTAGCCCTGGTGGCAGTCTCAGGATCTAGAATGCAGTCTGGACTTGGATCCCTCCCCGTTTTCCCCTTCTGGCTATGCAGAAGTGAGGGGTCAGTGAAGCATCAACAACCCCCCACCCCTCTTCAGTTGGGGAGGCAGGTTGAGCCCTCGGTTTCGGGATTTCTGGCTGGTCCAGTATTCCGGAGCTGGGGCACACTCTGGTTCAGGTACATGGATGTCTAGGGTCAGCGGTTTCGAGGTGTCCAGGGATCTAGGGTCCAGGGGATTTTGGACCAGCATGTGGCGTTTCCATTTCCGGGTCGGGGGGCGGTGTGCACGCATGCAGGCTGGATCGGGGTTTGCATTGGAGTTTGCTGCCCCCACCCCTTCCAGGAAGCAGTGTGGACTCTTGTGTATGGGGCAGCGGCAGCAATGGCAGAATCGGGAAGCTACAGCCCTGGGACAAAATCCATGGCTACGCTTCTCTCAACGGCGGCGAGTGCAGCTGGGACAGGCCTAGGCGTACTGGTAGGCTTCTTGGCCACGACAGTGGTCGGTATGGGTGCCAGTGACACTTCACTGGATGGTGTTAGTCACCACTCCCACTAACCCCCACCTCTAAACACATGTCCCCTGTCCACAGCCTGCCTTGCGGCAGGGGGTAACAGGTTTTCCTTGACTTTTTTTTTTTTCCCTCCTATTCCTACAGACTGAGGAATCCAAGTCCAGAGATTCTAAGCTCACGAAGGAATCCAAAAAGGATTTTCAGAGAGACGAAGAGGTCCAAGGAGCCCAGGGAGGAGAAAGAAGTCAAGGAAACTAAGAGGGCCCATGTGTAAATTGTCAGGCCACTCTGCCGAAAGGCTTTTCTGAGCTTCTATGTAAAACTTGCTTGGTGGGGGTAGTTGGGGGCAACTTTCAATGCATGAGGAGTTTCTCTGAAACTTTTGACTCTGGAATGGAAGATACATTCACTGTTTATAAGAATAGTATGTCCCAGGAGACAGGGGCTGGCTCAGAGGCTGGACCTTCCACCCAGCCAGAACCTCAGTCACTCCTTACCCCTGACCTGACATTAGGGGACAGCCAGGGGAGGCTGATATGCTCTGATGAGGAAAAGGAGGTATGTGCCTCTTCGGACAAGTCTGTCCATTCCCTTGAGGATACGCCTGACCTAATTAGGCACATTTTATCCTCCCTCCTTTAGATTGAATCCGAAGAGAAGCCCCTCTCTATTCTGGGTCCGTTGGAAAGAAGGGTAGGTTTGTTGTTCAAGCCGCCTAAGCAGCAGTCCTGACGGAGGACCAGTAGGGGCGAGACTTCTGTCCCACTGTTTCAGGGATCCGGTAAAAGCACTGGCCCTGGTCTTCAGTGATTACACAACTAAAGGAAATGGCAGTCATAGAGGAGGTTTAGTGGCACCTGAAACGGACATGTTTTTCCATTTGGAATCAATTTTTACCAACAAAGATATCCTGTTTCAGGGTGTCTGGTTGGCCTCTATAGATCTCCAAGATGCATATCTGCATGTTCCTATTTTTCCGGCTCACAGAGGGTTTCTGATGTTTGCGGTAATAATAGGTGAAGTAACCTATCATTGGCACGTCAGAGAGATGCCCTTTGGTCTTTTGTACGTGTCTCGGAACTTTACCAAGATTCTTGCGGAGGCAATGGCATAAATCAGATCTGCAGTGTGGCTTACCTGGACGATCTCCATCCCTTTTCTCTGCCCAAGGAGAGTTTGGAGAGCAATGTGAGGATAACATTGCCCCTACTTTCAGATCTGGGGTGAATCATAAACAAGGAAGAGTCAAGTCTGTACCCCTCAGACTTCTTGCATTTACCTAGGTTATTAGTTTAGAGAGCTCCGTAGAGAGAACCTTCCTTCCGCAAAAGATCGAAAGGATTGTCTCCCTGTCCTTATATTCAGAATTATCCTAGAATCTCTCTAAGGAAGATTCTGGTTCTGTCGGGGCTTTACGAAGGTTCCGGGGGTAGGCCACAAAATCCCTCCAGGCATACACTATTAGAGTGGCTTTGGCTTCCTGGGCGAATGGGTCAGGAGTCTCTCTCGAGGAGATTTGCAGAGCAGCAACTTGGGCTTCCCCACATACATTTTTGAAGCACTACAGAGTAGATCTTTCTTCCGGCAAGAAAAAGGAATTTGGCAGGGAGATTCTAAAGGTTATTTCCCCTCCCTGAGGTGGGACAATATTTTAGTATTTCTTGCTTATCAGCTAAGCCATCCTGGAGGACGTTTAGAGAAACCCCAATTAGCTTACCAGTAATGGCATCTCCGGTAGTCCTCCAGGACGGTGACCTACATCCTACCCAGGCTAACTATCTTTTGATATGGTTTAGACATGTTTCTTCTGGGATTCCTCAATTGGAACAAAGGGGCTGGGGTATTTAACCATGTCCAGTGTGTGTTTCCTACTTGGGTGGGAGGAGCTACTTGGCTAAGCCATCCTGGAGGACCTCCGGAAATGCCATTACTGCTAAGCTAATTGGGTTTTTTCTTAAAGTGGACCAATACCCAGAATTTTCTGGGTTTTGGTCCACTTCCGCAGGGTGCCCCGCTGCATGAAACCCCCCCCGGTCGCCCTAACAAACTCACCTCACCCAACTCCTATGCGAGCGCTCGTCCAATCGGAGTGCTCAGAGCCACTGTGGTATGCACGTACAAGCGACGGACAACCACAACGGCTCTAAGCGCGCTGGAGGCCGCATCTCGCGCTTCCTTCTGACAGGGAGCGCGCCCGCGCCGGCCATTCACAAACGGCCGGCGCGGGTGCGCGCCCTGCGAGAAGGAAGCGCGAGATGCGGCCGCGGCCCGCGCAAGCGCCGTTGGAACGGGGATAAGGTAAGGTTTCTGGGCGTCCTGGGGGGTTTCACCCCCCAGGGGAGGGATCTGATTGGCCCGGGAATCTTATAGATTCCCGGGCCAATCCCCCCTGGGTGTTGGTCCACTTTAAACAGTTTTTTTTAGTTTCATTTTGAAGAATGTTTTTGTGGACCATAATTTGGACCAGTGCTGTACGCTTTAATTCTTTTGCTAGTTTTCAGTGTTGGAAATATACTTAGCAAGTTATTGACTTGATTTACTAGGTGCCCAGTCCTTGCCTCCAAATCCACAAAGTGCTGCAGAGGCTGTCAGAAGCCTTTCTGAATCTACATCTGGAAAGAAGATAGTCGTTCCAGCGGCAGCACATCATTACTGCTTCTCACTTGACCTCCGAAGTATCCATAATGCAGATATTGGTTTTTCAGTAAACTGCATGCTAAGGTATTTACTTGACTTTGCTACAAATAAAGGCTTAATTTAGACTAATTCCGTTTCTTTGGGTTGCTCTCCTAAATTGTTTCCATCACTCTTGTTCTAAATGCCAAGGGAGACCTGCTGAACAAACTTGCTACTCATTTGTCAGTCCTGTGCTGTGTAGCACTTTACCTGACGGCTTTAGAAAACTTCATGGCAGACATGAGGGGTGCTGGAGGCCACCCGAGAGACCTTCTGGCTAAATTACCATTCATCACTGTCATCCCAAATACATCTATTGCCAAAACTGTGTATTGTATGTAAAGTATTTGTACTGCAGCTTTCAGTAACAGATTAAAAGTTACTGTGCTGCAGTGTAAAAAGTTTCAGCACATTATCCTTCACTTCAGTGGATTTTGCTTTTGTTTAGGTACTCCTACCCGTTTTTTGGCAGTGCAGCCCCTATTATGACTAATCCTCCAATTGAAGTCAGAAGAAATATGGAGGTTTTTCTTCCTCAGTCTTATTGTGCTTTTGATTTTGCAACCTTGCCCAATCAGCTTCAAGAAACATTCTTAAGGTAATCATTTCCTCTATTTTTTGTTATTATGTTAATTTATATAAACTACTGTTTTTATGAGGATTTTGGTAATCCTTATTTAGTATGTTAAGTAAGTGGAACAGGTTGTGACCCTTTTAGCCAGACATGAGTGAATCTCAGAACTCCTTTATTTTCTGCAGGACAGGATAGAAGCTGCAGCAGGGCTCCAAAGTTTGCTCTCTTTAATTAAACAATTAAATCTCTCCAGGAAAAGTGGTCTAACAGTTTCTCTGCCCCTTGGGTCTCTCAGCATGAAGGAGCATAACAAGCCATAGTGGACCCTTAGATGGCCCTGACTACAGCATGTAGTATGGAGTATGCTCACGACTCTTAAAGCTTCGCTATGACACGCCCTTCCAAGCTGACCTAGAAATTAAAGAGAAGAAAGTGTCTTTGCAAGTAATTGGCGATGTTCAGATGCTTTGGAATGTTTGCATATTTTGCACACTTCCCAAAGAGCAGAAGGTTGGAAGAAGTTAGTATGTGTGCTTGGATAGGGACTGTAAATAGTCCCAAGTACATGGCCTACATTTGGGACACTCTGTGACACGTTCCACTTAGGCCTTAGAGGTGCAGTCAAAACAGAAACAGAAATGAGACAGTGTACCAGAATGATGTTTCTGAACTTGATAGATGATACATAGTAAATATGGTGATCATCTAAAACGCTGAAGTTAATTGTAGACTTACAAGGCCTGTCTACCACTACAGCTATATCCATTAGGAGTTTTAATATCTGACAGCCACAAATGGACTAAAAACGCCTCAGCTGTCCCGCAGAAGTCACAGAGGGGACTATTTCTGTGCCAGCTGAAAAAGGCCCACACATGTAGATTCTGGTCACATTCTATGCTATTTTATGGGGGGTTCAATATAAAGGACAAGACCAGTTTGCAGAGAATTCAGACCTGTAGAGAAAATCTATGATGTCTCTTTACTGCCTTTTCTAGACATATATATAAGGAGTGCCACATGCCAGGAAGATTCTCTGATGCTTCTCCTTTTCTTGTATACACTTGTGTACTTTGCAAATAAAGCTGTTCTTATTATTCTTGTTCTAAAATATTTGCCAGCCTTATCCAAATGTGCTTGCAAGCTATCTATATTTACAGGCTGCTAATGTTTCAGCTTTTTTATTTTTTTTTGCTTTATCTTGGTGTATGGTTTTTAAGGCATCATTCAATAGAACAGTCCTTCATGATGGAATAATCTTTCCCAACCTGTTGGTCCTGTAGTTTCTAGAACTTTCTGTTTCATGTTCTTTCCTTTACACTTATATGATGTGCCTTAGTTGGGCGGGCTGACCTTTCTTCTACAGTAGCTAGTGTGTCTCATTTTAGTAAAACTAGCCTGTGTTCTTGAATAGGAAACTGTTTTAAAAAGTCAAAAAGCCTACTAGGGAAAATACATGGGAGTACCTTTTTGTTACCATCAACTGTAAATACTAGCTGCTGAACTGCTATCCTGCACCTCTAGGTTGGTGAGTCTCTGCTATGAGGCAGGCATGGAACTAGTAAAGGATGAGTAACTGTTGTCAGGTCAGTGAATAATGAAAGCAGGCAGTAGCCTGCCAGCTAGGGAACTTCTAGAGAACTTCTAGAGATATTCCATCCACTAGATCACCTTTTGGGGGTCACATTCTCCATCGCCACAGTATCCCTTTAAATAAAATGTATGTAGGGAAGACAATTATTTATGTATTTATTTTCTTCCAACTTGATAACTAAAACTGTTTCCTTGATTTACAGGTTGCCACTTTTAGTTGAGTTGTGGCACAAAGACAAACTTTCCAAAGACCTTCTCCTAGGAGTGGCACGGCTTCAGCTGTCTAATGTTTTGACTTCAGAGAAGACCCAGTTTCTAGGGCCCCACGGGGACCAATGCTGGAGGCAGACATTTAGTGAGAAGACTTCGGTTTTGGCTATAGAGGGGTAGGAGTCTCTAACGCCTTTGTCTAGTTACTTCACTTCTGTGTTGTCCCATTCCCCTACTGTGCCATGTGCAGAATGATTGATTTAATTTATAGCTACATACTGCTCAACCATATTTAGCAGCACTAAATGAGCCCACCAACCGCTCCACATAGCCAGCTCTATAGGGCTGCTGCTGCACTAATTACTTTACCTGTGTTTCTGTGTGGAGACTCAGAAAACCTGTTGGCGGGAGGGTTGGGGGATCCTTGCTCTAATATAAAAAAAAAAAACATGAACTGTCAAGAAGCGTAGGTTCAGCTTGCTTTAATATGGTCATGAATCTCTCCTGTGTATCTTCTGTTCTTATATTTTACAAAGGTAGTGCATTAGCCTTTATCATATTACAGGTATCTGCGTAATAATTATTTTGTACAAGGATCTATAAAGGAAATGTAGCTTTTTTTTGTTTTGCGTATTTGGCAGATGAAAAAAGCTGTGAAAAAACTACATTGTAGGCATTGTCCTTCTCTTCTGCTTCCTCATAAGTTACATGTATTTAAAGTGGGCCAAAATTCATATAAATATATATTTTTTGAGATTTCTGTTTGTACATGAACCCTCTGAGTGTAAAGCACTGTGGACTATCTTGGTGTTATATAAATAAATATTATTATCATTATTATTATTATATAAACTCAGCAGCTTGAGGAGATACTTTTGACACAAAAAATCTACGCTTTCAAACATGGCATTGAAAGTGCACTATTCTTAGTATACAGTATGTCCTGCTCCAAATCTAATACTTACAGTTGGGATATACTCCGCCAGATGGCGCTGGACTGCAGAGACATCAAAAATAGGCTCCTCCAAGTCCCTCAAATACCCAGGGACCTCCCACAAATCCCCAGAATTTCTCTGCAGTCTGGCTGCGAAGGACGAGAAATTGGCTCTCTACTCGCAGGTGAGCGGGGCTATTAACCTGCAGCCCTGTAGGACTATTCCCACCCGTTCCACTAGTAATATGCCTCCAAGCCTTGGCTGCGCTGGTCGGGTGAAGGTAGGCAGCACCGCCATTGGTGCTTAGGAGCGCTGCTCCACCACAATCCCCCACCAAAGGGTAGGTGGTTCAGGCTTATGGTGAGCCTCTATAGGATGCCCCTCCCGCACTATTGCCCCTGCCTATCGGTGGGCCCTATTTAAGTGGCCGCCGTCCTCCCTCATCCTCTTTGTAGTCTTCGGGGGAAAAGAGGGGGGGGTGTGTATGTGTATAGATATGTATGTAATGCAGTCTGTGCTTTCCCTTTTCACATGCCTTTATTCTTGTGTCAGCCGCCGCGCTTACTTGTCTTGATTGCTTTTTAAATTTACCGCCGCTGACTTGGTTCTGTGCTTGGCGGCGGCATTACCTCAGGCGCTGGTGCGCCATCATTGGCTGTTGGCCTTTCTGGCTTCGCGCTCTTCGGGGGGGGACCGCCTTTGACACGTTCCGCGTCATCGCTATTACTGACGCGTCCCTCGAGGTATACGATACGATAGACGCCACCTTTTCTGCTTGGTTGGCCTATGCGCAACGGACTCCTACCTACCGCGGTCCGTAAGTGTCCTCGCGGGCGGCTTTATCTCCTTCACTTTTGTTACGATGTATTAAGGTCTTGTCTGCTTATGTCTTTCAGGTGGGACGAACCCTTCTTGGCTTCTCCCGGCCTTGTTTTTAGTATATTACTTGTAGGCCTTGTAAAAATTATACTCCCACGTCCCTAGCGGGTTATTGGGGCATTCAGGGTTGCTATATAGCGTTATTCCCTATCGGCGTATAGCGACGCTATAATCACCATAAGGAGGCATCCCAGGATAATGTTACCGGGGTCCTTTTGGGACAAGTTGTGTGTAGCGTGTGGGCAGCCTCAAGCTGACGCTGACAAGGCGCGGGTCTGTGTACCCTGTGCTGAGCAGGTGCTTGCATTGCAATCTGGCCTGCCAGTGGCTGCACCTCGTTTCACTTCACCTACTCCCCCAAGCTTAAATCTCGCTCCTGCTGAGTTACATACTAGTGGGGATTCTCAGCCTGATGTGTCTTCTAGACTGGCTACTGTTGAACAGATTATTGCGAAGTCTTTAGCACGTAAGGCCCCTGCTAAGATGCCTAATGTTACTGAGCTGAGGAGTTTTGGAATCTGTGTGGCTATACCCCGTCTGATGAAGAGGAGATCTTTTCTGATTCAGGCTCATCTGATGAGAGACCAAGGGGTCATGACGATTCTGGCTCTGACCCCTGGGCCCCGGATGACACTGACAGATTATTGACCCAGATTTTTGAGGTTCTGTCTATCTCTCTCCCTGTTGAGGCTCCCAGGCAAAGAGGGGAGCTTTTCCATACAGCAAGATCACGTTTGGAATTTCCAAAGCAGGCACATTTCCATAACCTTGTGCTCATGGAATGGGAGCGCCCCAGTAAACTTCCCGGGGTTCCAAAGAGTTGGGATAGGAATTATCCCTTTCCTGCTGAGGTGGTTAAATGTTTGTCATCCCCCCCCCCCCCCCCCGAGGTGGATGCCCCGATCCTAGGGCTATGTAACACCTCTGTCATGCATTCCCCTGATTCTACCACCCTGCGGGATGCCGAAGACCGGCGTATTGATCAGCTGGCATCCCACGCCTTTTTGCATGTGCGGGGGCAGCGTTGCGCCCGGTCTGTGCCTCTGCTATTACTGCTGTGGCCACTAGAACCCTTATCAGAAATATGCTTGATAGTGCCCCTGATGATTTGCCTTGTGAGGTGTTCAATGCACTCTCCAGTTGTGATGTTTTTGTAAATTTTGTCCTATCAGCATTGGATGACACCATCAGAATGTGTGCCAGAACTTCTGCCCTCGTGGTGGCTATACGAGGATCGGTTTGGCTGCGTCAGTGAGCTGCTGACAACGCTGCCAAGAAGGCCCTCACTGGTTTTCCCTTTAAAGGACTGCGTCTGTTTGGAGACCGCCTGGACCTTTTTGCTAAGGGAGGCAGGTTACCCCAGCAACAGCAACCTCGGCCCTTTCGGGGTCAGGGTTCCTTCTCCTCCCCTTACCGTGGTGCAAGACAGGGAAGGGGGGGCTTCTTTCCCTGGGGAGATTTCTGGGGTAGAGGCAGAGGACGTGGACGTCCTGGCTCCTCCTGGGGTCCCAAAGCTAAATCCTCTCCCAAGCCCCCTCAGGCATGATGGGGCGCCCTCACCCATCTGGGTGGGGGGACGGCTGCAGCACTTCGCTCACGTCTGGAGGCTTCATGTCTCAGACCGGTGGATTCAGGAGGTAGTGTCCTCCAGTTACAAGTTGGAGTTTGCTGCCGAACCCCCTCCAAGATTCATCAGATCCCGGATTCCTCAGGACCCTGTGTCGGCTCAGGAGCTACTGCTAGCAGTGCAAGGCCTCCTGGAGTTGGGGGTCATCTGCCAGGTCCCTTTAAGAGAAAAAGGCAAGGGCTTTTATTCCAACCTATTTACAGTACCCAAAAATGGTTCTGTCAGGCCCATCCTGGACTTAAAGATTCTCAACAAGTTTGTCAGGGGCATGCGCTTTCGCATGGAGACTCTGCGCTCTGTCATCCGTTCCCTGCGCCAAGGGGATTTCATGACTTCTGTGGACATCAAAGATGCTTACCTTCATATTCCTGTGTCCCCAGGTCATCAAAGGTTCCTCAGGTTCGCTCTGATGGATCAACACTACCAATTTGTGGCCTTGCCCTTCGGCTACCAGGGTGTTCACCAAGGTGCTGGCTGGCGTGATGTCTCTGCTCAGATGTCAGGGCGTCCGCATGCTTCCCTATCTGGACGACATCCTCATCACTTCCCAGTCTCTACATCGGGCAGAGTTGGACACTCTGGAGTCATTTGGATGGGTGATCAACCACCCCAAGTCCTCACTGGTCCCCTTCCTTGGTAACTCCATTCCTAGGAATGAATCTGGATACAGTTCAGGCAAGGATCTTCCTTCCTCAGCAGAAGGTGGACAGTCTGATTGCACAGGCTCAGTCCCTCCTAGCTTGTCCCCATCTTTCCATCAGGCAGGGGATGCAGCTGGTGGCGTGCTTCGAAGTGTTCCCTTATACTCAGTTCCACTTGAGGCCTCTGCAACTTCACCTATTGTCTGTATGGGACAAGGACCCAGCGTCCCTGGACAGGGTCTGTGTGCTCTCCCCCCTGGTCAGGAGGTCCCTCTTGTGGATGGACTCAAGGAACCTGTTGGGGGGCAGATCCTTTCTTGCCCCTTCCTGGGAGACGGTCACCACGGATGCCAGTCTGTCAGGTTGGGGGGGTTTCTGGAAGTCCCTGCGGTTCCAGGGGAGGTGGGGCCCTCAGGAGGCCCACACACCTATCAATGTCTTGGAGCTGCGAGCAATCAGGTTAGTTCTGGCTCGCTTGACTACTCCTCTTCGGGGCCTGCCTGTTCAGGTGCGCTCAGACAACCAGACGGCAGTTGCATACATCAATCATCAGGGAGGGACCCGGAGCAAGGGGGCCCTCCAGGAAGCGTCTCTGATCCTGACTTGGGCGGAGGTCAATGTCCCCTGCATTTCAGCGGTGTACATCCTGGGGGTGGAAAATCACCTGGCGGACTCTCTGAGCAGGGGGACCTCTCGCCAGGGAGAATGGTCCCTATGCAGCAGGGTGTTTCAATCTCTGTGTCACCGTTGGGGCCAACCAGATGTGGATATGTTTGCGTCCCGCCACAATCGCAAGCTCCCAGGTTTTGTCTCTCTGTCTAGGGATCCCCTGGCCCTGACCTCGGATGCGCTAGCAATGTCATGGAAGGACTTTCAGTTCCTGTAAGTCTTCCCCCCCAGGGTTCTGCGCAAGATTGCTCTGGAAGGGGTGCCAGCAATCTGGTGGCCCCCAGGTGGCCAAGAAGAGTGTGGTTCACAGACGTGGTGCAGCTGGCAGTAGATCAGTACGCTCTGCCCTTGGTGCCAGATCTGCTCACTCAGGGCTCATTACGCCATCCCAATTTACAAACTCTGATTTGACGGCCTGGCTGCTGAAACCTCCATCTTGATGGAGAAGGGGCTGTCTTCCTCGGTTGTGGATACTTTGATTAAAGCTAGGAAGAAGTCTTCCTCTTCCATTTATTACAGGGTTTGGCGTGCCTACATTGACTGGTGTGAGTCTAGGTCTCTTCCCTGTCCTGTGTTCTCTATTCCCAGGATTCTGGAGTTCCTGCAGCATGGGCCGGAGATGGGGCTCCAACTCAGTACTCTGAAGGGTCAGGTTTCTGCCCTGGCTATTTTCTTCCAGAAGTCCTTTGCTCAGCACCCTCTGATCTTTTTTTCCAGGGGGTCACTCATGTGCGCCCCCCACGTAAGCCTATGGTGCCTGTTTGGGATCTGAACTTGGTTCTGTCAGCCTTGCAGGGTGCTTCCTTTGAACCTGTGCAGGATGCTGCCTTGGCCATCCTTACGCTCAAGGTTGTATTTCTGGTGGCTATCACTTCTGTCAGTTGTGTGTCTGAGTTGGCGGCGCTGTCCATTCAGCCCCCCCTACTATGAGAGACACCAGGACAAGGTGGTGTTTTGTTTCAAACCTGACTTTCTACCTAAGGTAGTGTCTGCTTTTCATTTGAATCAGGATATTGTTCTTCCTTCTTTGTGCCCTAATCCTAGCAATGCTAAGGAGAGAGTTTTGCACTCTTTGGATGTGGTTAGATGTCTGAAGTACTATCTGATGGCTACTGCACCTTTCAGGAAAACTGATGCTCTTTTTGTGGTCCCTTCTGGTCCTAGGAAGGGTTTGGCTCCTGCCAAGTCTACTATCAGCAAGTGGATTCGTCAGGCTGTGATTCAGGCCTACTCTGCTAAGGGGAAGAATCCTCCCTTCCGCCTTACTGCTCATTCCACTTGTGC
Organism: Gastrophryne carolinensis; assembly: GCA_027917425.1. NCBI lineage: Eukaryota > Metazoa > Chordata > Amphibia > Anura > Microhylidae > Gastrophryne > Gastrophryne carolinensis. The sequence continues at coordinate 525,807,591 of CM051234.1, forward strand.
TATTGGTGCCTCTTGGGGTTTTCAGCACCAGGCTTCTGTTGAACAAGTTTGCAAGGCCGCTACTTGGTCTTCTGTTCATACCTTTTCAAAGTTTTACAAGGTTGATGTTAGGGCCCTGATGCTGTTTTTGGCCGAAAGGTTCTGCAGGCGGCAGTGGTTTAAACTGCCTGCTGCTGATTTTCTTGGGGATCCCACCCTACTTTATGGACACTGCTATTGGATGTCCCAACTGTAAGTATTAGATTTGGAGCAGGACGTACTGTATACTAAGAATAATACAATTCTGTGATTACTCACCTGTAGAATTGGTATTATGAGTATACAGTACGTCCTGCTCCAACCCACCCTTGGTTTGCATTTTCTTGGATCCCCTGTATGGTGATTGTTATCATTGTTATAGTTGATAGTTTGGATTGTTTAATTCTCCCGGCTTCTCATTAACTGCTTTTCAATGCTGGGGATTTGTGGGAGGTCCTGGGTATTTGAGGGGCCGGGAGGATCCTATCTTCGATGTCTCTGCAGTCCAGCGCCATCTGGCGGAGTATATCCCAACTGTAAGTATTAGATTTGGAGCAGGACGTACTGTATACTCATAATATACCAATTCTACAGATGAGTAATCACAGAATTGTATTTTCCCCTTTTCATATTCTTAGGAATGCATAGAGGGTTTGTTGCTAAATGTGTAATGGTGCAATTTTCAGCATGGCCACAATAAACACGAACACCTCTGCCCAACAAAATCTTCTAGCTAATTATTGAGCCTCTTTTTAGGAAGAGGCTATTTCCTCCTTGTGGAGGTGTTAAAAGGATCAACCATTTCTAAATGTTTGTGGACAACCACTCTCCATTGCACCTCTGTTAGATTTGTTTAGTATCCCTGTGGACCAGGTCACTTTCCTAATTTCACAGGAGTTGAATTACAGCAGAAGGGGTTACACCTGTCATCTCTATCTTAGCCAATCAGATGATTAGCAAGCTAGAGTGAGGAAGTCTCCGATCTGTACATTAAATGCACCAGTTGATGTACATTGCTAAGGTAAACGCATTGTTGCAAGGGAATTTTTTTCTTTTATAACAGAGTTTCAAACATATAGAAAAGGAAAAAAATAACAGATAAGCTTAGCACATTGAAGGCATCATTTTGACACACAATAATGGAAACTTTTAAAAATGCCATTGAAAGTGGAATTTCCCTTTTTAACTGTAAAGACATCCCTAATCCGGACACCTCAGGGGAGATTGCTTAAGTGACCCTAAAGTCATTTTTAACTGACTGTCCACTTTAAAGGTGAACAAAACCTGGGATTTTCACTTTCCCGGGTTTTGTTCCATTCCTCAGGGGCATCTCGATTGGGGATGGCTCCCTCCCTAGTTTGCCTAGTTATTCTCCAGGGCAAAGCCAGCGGCCGCCCTGGAATCTTTTAGTTCCCAGGCCGGCCGCTGGTGGGTTTAGTTCCACTAGAAGACCACATTTTTCTAAAATGCTGGCAGCATTGTAGGGGGTCACACTTTGCAATTTTTAACCATAAAGACTATGTCTTGATAGAAGAAGAGTACTAAGCTGAGAATCTTAGGCTCTGTTCACACCTCTGTGCTTTCTCTGCCTTGCTGTGCTGTGTTGCAACGCATAGAAAACACTGCACATTATTCTAGATGGGATAGCTCATACACCTGCGCTGCATTGCGCAACGTATCAAAGATGTGTTGTAGACACCTATTTCAGCGCAGGTCAATAGAAGTCTATGGTAATGCAGGTATACCGCAGTGTACATGTAATGCGCTTGCATTGCTTTTGGGTTTCCATAGAACTTACCATTTACTTATTGTGCAAGAAATGTCTTTCTTTTCAAAAATGCAATGCAAATGCATTACCAACAGTTGCATTTTTCCTTGTGCTGTAACTGTGTTGCCCAAAGCAGCGCAAGCGGAGGGTCGTGAATAGAGCCTTAACACAGTGGAGAGGTGTGAACAGAGCCGTACTTTTGAAGACTAGTTAGATGTTTTCCTGCCACTAGATGGCGCAATCTGAAAAGAAATCCCATTGGTTTAGCCACATACCTTAGCTATACATAGGCTTGCAGAGGTTTTCAAGTGCAATCAAGGAATGCTTCTTTCTCTCGGCAGAGGTCAGTTGCCAACTATTCTGTATAATATAATAAATATATAATATATTTGTTCTCAACACCATTTTAAAACTGCATTGCAAACTCTCCCCATCTAACTGACCTTTTGAGGGTCATGCTAATTACTTTGTGAAGAGATGTTTAACTTTGGGTGTGAACTGAAATTTACATCTGAGTTTTTTTTCTTGAAAACATAAAAAGCTATATATTATATATTATATTTAATCACCTGTTCCTGCACTGGGGGATTTTCCAATGGGGGACGGAGTTTGAAAACTGCAGCCTATGTATGTATGGGGTATGTGAAAGTACCCCATGGGGTGCTGTTTCTATTCTGGGTGCTGATCTTTAACTCATTGGAACCTCACTTATAGTTGCTTGTGTTTTGAGAAAAATGACAACAGACCTTTTTATGGCAATTCTTTGTTTAACATTGTTAATTAAAATGACAAAGCTCCCCGAGATGCAATACCCACCCATACGTGTGCCCAGAGCTAAACTTGCTTCACTAAATAATTAGCATGAACCCCACTTTTGTAACTTTAAAGAGGAACAAATCCCACCCGCGGCCGTCCTGGAATCTAAAAGATTCCAGAGCCAGCTAATGGCTTTCCCCTGGGGTATCCCAAATGCTCGGCCGTGTGAACCCCCTCCCCCCAGGGCGCTGGCAATCACTCACCTTTCCCCAAGCCGATGGTGCATGCGAAGGCTCTTGTCCAATAAAAGCCGCCTGCTGTGACTGTCATTTGGCAAACAGCCCTCATTGTTTTCAATAGGGGCCGCACGCTGCTGCATCCTCTGCATCAGCACACTCTACCCAATGAAATTCAATCGATTGTGAATAAAACATGGCAAACTGCTCTGATTAGCTGTGTTCCCACGCATGCACCATGGGAATGAGAAAGAGGTGAGTTGTTCTAAGCTTTCTTGGGGGGTTTCAAACATCGGGGCATCCCAATTTGGGAAACAGAACAAAACCCACAAAAGTTAAATTTCCTTGTTTTCTTCCATTTTAAGGGTAGCCTTGTAGCTGGAGAAATCTGTGGGCTGTCTGCACATCTTCATGATATTAAAGCTAGGTGGTGTTTTTTCTGATAATAAAGCTTGTTAAAGAGGAACATCGGAACAAAAAATAAAAAGGGGGGGTATTCCCCTCCCCCCCCCATGGGCCCATATTTACCTTTTGGATGTCGCCTGCTGCGGCTGCTTCAGGGCCCAACCCCCCCCCCCCCCCCGTGCCGGCTTAGCCTTCTGTAATTGACAGCACGGCCTTAGCTGTGCTCTTCATAGTCCCACCTGCTCAGCAAAGGCTCAACGGATCTCGGGCAGCCCCATTGCATCCCACCTACATGTCTCGCACTATAGGAATCAAGATATTTTGGAATAAAGTTAAAGTGGTCCTATACTCTCATTCATCAACCCCCCCCCCCCCCCCAAACTCTGATCAACACTTAAAATAAAAAAAAAAGATTGATATCCACAGTATGAGCCCTTGGAAGCCAGTGGAAGCCCTGTGCTGTGTTTTTGACAGAGTGACCCTTTAACTGGCTGCTCCGGTAGTTGGGTGAGGAAGGTGTGACTGCATGATTGTTGTGCAGGGCTATTGGCATCACAATTACAGTACAGGGCTTCTGCCTTGGAAAGGACCGAGTATTTTTTTTTGGGGGGGGGGGTGTTAAATATAGAACTTCTCTAAAGTCCAGTCTTAATGTGCCCACAGTATGTTACCAGATTGCGGGGTAAATAAAATACCTGGTCCCTGCAATTAAGCGATGTCCATTGCAGTTTCCAGCCATGTGCACAGCCTTCTTGACAAGGCGGCACAGAACAGCATCTCCTGCTGCCTGGCACAGCTGGAAAAGAAAGGTGGAGCTTCCTCTCCAGGACCTCAGCCATGCTGCTGCCTGCATTCATCTGACAGTAACAGGAAGCCCAGCATCACTTCCTGTTTGCAGATGGCCTGCAAATGCATGAGCCACCGTTTTGATTCTAAAATATACTACAGCAGGAGTTAGATTACTGCACATAAAAATTAATTTATATTTTTCTAAGTTGCCCTGGGGAGAGATGCATATGAGCACTGTATGGTTTAGGTACATTTTGACTGTTGCTCGGCTTTAAACTCGACCAACAGCCTTGCACAGTTGGAAAAGTAAACTCCCAAAACTCACTTGCACCATCAGCATGCATGATACTGAATCATTGTCAGCACTTACATTTGCTCCTGCATCCACTCAAAGCTGAAACGATTGCCGATTTACTAGTGGTAGCAGCCATTTTGGAGCTTCCTCTCCCAGCATCTCTCCTGAACTCAACTGATATAACTGACATTGCACAGTAACAGAAAACCAAGCGGCGCTTAATGTTTTACAGGCGGCCTGTGATCCATGAGCGGCCATTTTGTTTTGAAAATTTACCACAGCAGGAGTAAAAAAAGAGTAAATTAATTTGTGTGTGCAGCAATCTAAATTGCCCTGGGGAGGGATGCATATGAGCACTGCTGTGTTGGTCTGGTTTAAATAATTTTTGACTGTTAGTCTACTTTAAATATGGTCTGGTAGTGTGTATAGAGCTGGGGATGCCCTCCTGTGGCTGCCACCAGATGTACAGAGGAACCCCTCTCTGGCCCCATCTAGCCTCTGCGCGCTGGGGGGGGGGGGGCTGTAGAAGATGTTACTTCCTTGAAAAACTGCAGAGGGTACGGGCCGGTTCACACCTTAAGCTGACCTAATCCCCCCCCCCCCCCCCCCCTTGCCATGCTGTGCCAGCGTGAATCCTGGTTCCCACAAGATTAACTTAACCCATCCTTTCACCAGTGATTCCTGCATTAGAAAGATTTTTTTGTAGAGCTCCATCTAATGGGGGACAGAAAACTGCCTAACCTTCTCCAATACAAGACATGCTTCACTGCAGTATGTTACAGCATTTTCCTGTCCCCCACCATACACAGCTCCATGCCCGATTTTTTTTTTTTTTTTTTTTTTTTTTTTTTTAACTGTAGCATGAGCAGTATCCCAAACGTTTTGTGTTGTATAGACTAAACTATATTTTTAATCTTCAGATCTAATGGCAAAGTCGCTGATCTTTCATACACTATCAGCCTGGAGGATTATGGCCTAGTGAAAGTGCGGGAAGTAGTTGTGTCTGAGTCCTCTCATGTAGGTCCAATAAGCAGCTTGTGCCTCTGTGTTTCTGTGTATTTTGGTGTTTGTTGGTTTACATTTCTGCACTTGTTTAACCTGCAGAGTTCAATGGTTCCGAATCCTCCTGTTATAGCTCCTGTGCCCCCAGCTCAGCCTCCACCATCATCAGAACCTGCCCCCGAACCTCGGGAGGCCCTGGAGTATAAAGCTGCCCTGGAACTGGAAATGTGGAAGGAGGCGCAAGAAGAATTATTTGCCAGCCAGGTACTCAAGACTCTCTAGTGCACTTTTTGATTGAAAAGCACAAAAATGAGCTTAAAGTGGACCAACACCCAGGGGGATCGATCCAATCCCTCCCCGTGGGGCATCCAAAATCGGGATGCCCCACTGTGTGAAACCCCCCAGGACGCCCGCTGCACTTACCCAAATCCCGGTCCAATGGCGCATGCGCGGGCCGTGGCCGCATCTCGCTTCTCTCTAGCAGGGCGCGTGCCCGCACCGGCTATTTGTGAATGGCGGGCGCGCTCCCTATTAGAGGGAAGCGCGAGATGCGGCCGCCAGTGTGCTCAGGATCGTTGAGCTTTGATGCCGCTTTGACGCGCATACCTCAGCGGCTCAGAGTGCGCTGATTGGGTGAGCGGCCGTGCATGCGCCGTAGGAGCGGGGTGAGTTTTATCGGGAGATCTGGGGGGTTTCACATAGCAATCGGGGTGCCCCGGGGAAGTGGACCAAAACCCAGGATAGTCAAAATCCTGGTTGTTGGTCCACTTTAACAACCCATGTAGCCTTCCATTTTCCTGGTGTGTAACAATGTAATTCATCTGGGAAGGACAAGTACATAGGCCATCACACTTTACTGTCTAAGTATTTGCTAGTCTGTAAAGTCAGGTGCACAGAAGCAGCAGCAGTGAGGTGCATGTGCCACAACTTCCCAAGTCTGGGGACTACTCAAAAACTTTCCAAACTTTGCAATCTGTTCCCTTTAGACCTCCGATCCAACAATTGGAGAATAAAACTTACCTGTCTTCTGCCCTTCCTTCGGGGTCTCACGTTTGCGCTGCTTATCTCAGGCCAGGGCGGCTGTGAAAAAGCCGTGAGAGCGGCTTGCGAGGCAGGGTGGGACAAAGCGGGGCATGGGGGGGGAGGACACAGTGGAGTGGCACAGCTAAGCCCTGTGGTGTCACTCCTAGACCGCTAAGACACCAGGGCTTCTGGAAAAGAAGCAGAACGTTGGCGATCTGATGGTTTTGGTGAAACTCCCCCAGATCGCCGAGCGCAACTCACTTCTTCCCGGTCCTACGGTGCATGTGCGGCCGCTTGTCCAATCAGCGTGCTCGGAGTCACTGATATCGCGACGTCTAAGCCAGCGGCTTCAAGCACGCTGACGGACGCATTTCCCGCTTCCCTCTAACAGAGATTGTGCCTGCGCCGGCCATTTGCATATGCCTGCCGCGGGTATGCGCCCTGCTAGAGGTATAGCAGGGATGCAGCCGCGGATTGCGCATGTGCCGCTGGACTGGAACGCAAAGTAAGTGTACGGGGCGACCTGGGGGGGTTTCACACAGTGGGGCATCCTGAATTTGGATGCTCTGGGGGGAGGGAACTGATTGGCCTGGGAATCTTATAGATTCCCTGACAGATCACGCTGGGTTTTGGTCCATTTCAAAGATTCTTTCCCTGAACTTATATATTCTTAGTATACAGTACGTCCTGCTCCAGATGTAATACTTACACTTGGGTTCTTCTCCGCCAGATGGCGCTGCACTGCAGAGACATGGAAACTCAGGCTCCTCCCGGCCCTTCAAATACCCAGGGACCTCCCACAAATCCCCAGATTTCTCTGCAGTGCTGACTGCGAAGACATGATGTGTCACTCTCTCGCAGGTGTGCCGGGCTATTATAGCCTGCGGCCCTGTTGGACTACTTCCACCCGTCCTCTTCGTGATGTGCCTCCCAGCCTGGGCTGCGCTGGTCGGGTGAAGGTAGGCAGCACTACGTGTGCTTATGGAGCCATGCTCCTCCTCAGTCCCCCACCAAAGAGTAGCGGTTTAGGCTGATGGTGAGCCTCTTGTGGATGCCCCTCCCGCATTATTGCCCCATACCCCATTTAGTGGTGGACCCTGTTCAAAGGGTCGCCATTCTCCCTCGTTCCCCCCGTAGCTCGGGGGGAAAGAAAGGGGGGGGTGGTCTTAGTGTATTCAGTACACGTTATGGCCTTAGTATTGTCCTTGACTCATACACCTGGTGTCAGAGCCGCGCTGTCTTTATTATCTATCGGCCGCCGCCGCGCGATATCTTGCCTCAGACGCTGCAGCGTCTTCATTGGTATACGTTGTCGGGCGCATCTGGAAGTAATCCCTGTTTTACTTCTATAGTGTGTCATTCAATTTACTGTCTGCGCTGACTACTGTCTTCAGAGCTTCGCGCTCTTCGGGGGGCGGAGACCTGGCTTGGCGCGCTCCGCGTCACAGCCCGCTCTGGCCCGCCCTTCAAGGTCCGCTTGGCGCCATTTAGATGCTCATCGCGCGCGCGTGGTAACAGTCCTTTTCTTCCCTCGATCTGTAAGTGCCCTCGCGGGCGATTTTCATTTGTCTTGCTCACTGCGCATGGCTCTGACATCCCTATTGCCTTTATGTCTTTCAAACGGTCGAATCCAGTGGCTTCTCCCGGCCCGGTGTAATTGCCAGTTGGACCTAGTATAATTACTCCCACTTCCCTGTGGGTCTTTGGGGCATCCAGGGTAGCTTATAGCGTCAATCCCTACTGGCCTATTGTGCCCATTAATCACCATATGGAGGCATCCCAGGATATTGTGAACGGGGTTCCCTCGGGACAAGCCCGGCTGTGTGTAGCTTGTGGGGTCTCATCTATCAACGGTGACAATGCACGGGTCTGCGTCCCTTGTGCACAACAGGCGCTAATGGTACTTCCCGCCCCTCCTGTGGCTGGGCCTGCACCTCGCCTCACTTCACCTACCCCCCCCAAGCCTGAGTCTAACCCCCAATACAAGCGGGGATTCTCATCCTGATGTGGCTACTAGACTGGCCAGTGTTGAAAAATTGCTTGCTAGCACTCTAGCGCGCAAGGCCATCGCAAAAAAGCGGCACATAATCCCTGACTCTGCTCCTTTCCCTACGGAGTCTGATGAGTTTACACATCTATATGACCATACCCTTTCGGACGAAGGGGAGCTGCTCTCTGACTCAGAGTCATCTGATGAGAAGTCTAGGGGTCATGACGATTCTGGTTCTGATCACTGGACCCCGGATGATACTGATAAACTATTGCTTCAAATTTTTGAGGTTTTGTCCATCTCTCCCCCTGTTGCGGCTCCCAGGCAAAGGGTTGAGCTATTTCATACTGCTAAGGCTCGATTGGAATTTCCTGAGCATACCCATTTCAATAACCTCGTGCTTAAGGAGTGGGAACATCCCAGTAGACTTCCCGGGATCCCTAAGAGTATGGACAGGAAGTATCCATTTCCTGCTGACATGGTCAAGTGCTGGTCATCGCCCCCCAAGGTCGATGCTCCTATTCTAGGGCTGTCTAACACCTCTATTATGCACTCCCCCGACACTACTACGCTGCAGGTTTCTGAGGACCGGCGCATTGACCAATTGGCGTGCCATGCCTTTGCGTTTGGAGGGGCGGCACTGCGCCCGGTCTGCTCTCTGGCCATTACTGCCGTGGCGCTCAGGGCCATGGTCAGGAATGCACTTGACGGCCCAGACGAGTTGCCTGTTGATACTATTAATGCACTGTCTAACTGTGATGTATTTGTGAACTTTATCCTATCTGCATCGGATGATGCTATTAGGCTGTGTGCCAGATCTTCCGCCTTGGCGGTGGCTATACGCCATGCGGTATGGCTGCGACAGTGGGCGGCCGACAATGCTGCTAAGAAAGCCCTTACTGGGCTCCCATTCAAGGGACTACGCCTGTTTGGAGACCGCCTAGACCTCTTTGCTAAAGGAGGTAAGTTGCGACAGCGCAGGCGGCAGCCTCGGCCCTTTCGCAGCCAGGGCCCCCTTTCAGCCCCCTACAGAGGCGCTAAGCAGGGAAAGGGGTGTCCTTCGCGGGGGCTCGCACAGACTCCTGGCATAGGAGCAGGGGGCGACGCCCTGGCTCCTCCTGGGGGACCAAACCCAATGCCCCTCCCAAGACCCTTCAGGCATGATGGGGCGCCCCCTCGCCCGCCAGGGTGGGGGGATGGCTACAGCACTTCGCGCACGTCTGGAAGCGCCAAGTCTCAGACCGGTGGATTCAGGAGGTAGTTACCTCCTGCTACAAGATATTTGCTGTGCGGCCCCCCTCGAGATTCGTCAGGTCCCGGATCCCCCAGGACCCGGTATCAGCTCAGGTCCTGATACAGGCAGTGCAAGGACTTCTGGAGCTGGGAGTTATTTGCAGAGTTCCCTTGAGAGAATTGGGAGAAGGGTTCTACTCCAACCTTTTCACAGTACCCAAAAGAGATGGGTCAGTCAGGCCCATTCTGGATTTAAAGATCCTCAACAAATTTGTCAAGAACAAGCGCTTTCGCATGGAAACCCTGCGCTCGGCCGTTGGCTCTCTGCGACCAGGGGATTTTATGACGTCTGTGGACATCAAATATGCTTACCTTCACATCCCTGTGTTCCCAGGGCATCAAAGGTTTCTAAGATTCGAGTCGAAAGATCAACACTACCAATTTGTGGCTCTACCGTTTGGCCTCACTTCAGCTCCCAGAGTGTTCACCAAGGTTTTGGCGGGGGTGATGTCCTTGCTAAGGTCAGGGGGCATTCGAGTGCTGCCCTACCTGGACGACATCCTCATCGCCTCATGGCCTCTACAGCAGGCGGAGCTGGACAATCAGCAGGTGGTGTCCACCTTGGAGTCCTTCGGCTGGGTGATCAATCATCCCAAGTCCTCCCTGTCCCCTTCACCGGTGACCCCATTCCCGGGGATGATTCTGTATAGGGTTCAGTCACGAATATTCCTTCCCCAACAGGAGGTGGAAGCTCTGACTGCACAGGTGCGGTCCCTGCTCTCGTGTCCCCAGCTCTCACTCAGACAGGGAATGCGGCTGGTGGGCCTGATGGTGGCGAGCTTCGAGGCGGTGCCCTTTGCTCGGTTCCATTCGAGGCCTCTGCAGCTTCACCTCCTATCAGTATGGGACAAGCCCGCGTCCTTGGACGGGGTTTGTGTGCTTCCCCCATTGGTCAGAAGGTCCCTCTCGTGGTGGCTGGACCACAAGAACTTGCTAAAGGGCAGGTCCTTTCTAGCCCCCTCCTGGGAGACGGTCACCACGGATGCCAGTCTGTCAGGTTGGGGGGAATTCTGGAAATCCCTGAGGTTCCAGGGGAGGTAGGGCCCTCAGGAGGCCCATTTACCCATCAACATTCTGGAACTACGGGCGGTCAGGTTGGTTTTGGAACAGTTGACCGATCACCTGCAGGGTCTGTCTGTGCAGGTGCGCTCAGACAACAGGAAAGCGGTTGCCTACATCAACCATCAGGGAGGGACCCGGAGCAAGGGTGCCCTCCAGGAAGTGTCGCGGATCCTGACATGGGCGGAGGCCAATGTTCAATGCATCTCGGCTGTTTATATCCCGGGGGTAGAGAATCTTCTAGCAGACTCTCTGAGCAGGGGGACTTCCCGTCAGGGGGAGTGGTCCCTCTGCAACAGGGTATTCCAGTCCCTGTGTTACCGGTGGGGCCTACCGGATGTGGATCTGTTTGCATCCTGTCACAATCACAAGCTCCCGGCCTTTGTCTCCCTGTCTCGGGATCCTCTGGCCTTGGCCACGGACGCTCTGTCACTGTCATGGAAGGAATTCCGGCTCCTGTATGCCTTTCCCCCGTTCCCCCTGCTGGGCAGGGTTCTGCGCAAGATTGCCCTGGAAAGGGTACCAGTGATTCTGGTGGCCCCGTGGTGGCCAAGAAGAGTGTGGTACAAATGGCAGTAGACCAGTACGTCCTGCCAGAGGAGCCAGATCTACTCACTCAGGGCTCCTTGCGCCATTCCAGTTTAGAAACTCTGGCTTTGACGGCCTGGCTGCTGAAACCTCCATCTTGATGGAGAAAGGCTTGTCTGCCTCGGTGGTGGATACCATGGTACAGGCTAGGAAGAAAACTTCTTCTGCCATCTATTATAGGGTATGGCGTTCCTACATTGACTGGTGTGAGTCTAGGTCTCTCCCCTGCAGGGAATTCTTAATCCCTAGAATTCTGGAGTTTTTACAACATGGATTGGAGTTGGGTTTAAAACTCAGTACTCTGAAGGGTCAGGTTTCTGCCCTGTCTGTCTTCTTTCAGAAGTCTTTTGCTCAGCATCCCTTGGTTAAGACCTTCTTTCAGGGCGTCACTCACGTGCATCCCCCACGTAAGCCTACGGTCCCTGTTTGGGACTTGAACCTGGTTTTGTCTGCCTTACAGGGTGCTCCCTTTGAGCCTATTCAGGATGCTGCTCTGGCTGTACTTACCCTCAAAGTTGTTTTTCTGGTAGCTATTACTTCGGTCAGGCGCGTGTCTGAGCTGGCAGCTCTGTCTATTCAGCCCCCATACTACGAGAGACACCAGGACAAGGTGGTTTTCCGCTTTAAGCCAGATTTTCTGCCTAAGGTGGTGTCTGCTTTTCATTTGAATCAGGATATTGTTCTTCCTTCATCGTGCCCTAATCCTAGCAACGCTAAGGAAAGGGTTTTGCATTCATTGGATGTGGTCAGGTGTCTGAAGTATTACCTGGTAGTCACTGCGGCTTTCAGGAAGACTGATGCTCTTTTTGTGGTCCCTTCTGGTCCTAGGAAGGGTTTGGCTCCTGCCAAGTCTACTATTAGCAAGTGGCTTCGTCAGGCTGTGATTCAGGCCTATTCAGCGAAGGGGAAGAATCCTCCCTTCCGCCTTACTGCTCATTCTACTCGTGCTATTGGTGCCTCTTAGGCCTTCCAGCACCAGGCTTCTGTTGAACAAGTTTGCAAGGCCGCTACTTGGTCTTCTGTTCATACCTTTTCAAAGTTTTACAAGGTTGATGTTAGGGCCTCAGCTGATGCTGTTTTTGGCTGCAAGGTTCTGCAGGCGGCAGTGGTTTAAACTGCCTGCTGCTGATTTTCTTGGGGATCCCACCCTACTTTATGGACACTGCTATTGGATGTCCCAACTGTAAGTATTAGATTTGGAGCAGGATGTACTGTATACTAAGAATAATACAATTCTGTGATTACTCACCTGTAGAATTGGTATTATGAGTATACAGTACGTCCTGCTCCAACCCACCCTTGGTTTGCATTTTCCTGGATCCCCTGTATGGTGATTGTTATCATTGTTATAGTTGATAATTTGAATTGTTTAATGCTCCCGGCTTCTCCTTAACTACCTTTCAATGCTGGGGATTTGTGGGAGGTCCCTGGGTATTTGAGGGGCTGGGAGGAGCCTATTTTCGATGTCTCTGCAGTCCAGCGCCATCTGGCGGAGTATATCCCAACTGTAAGTATTAGATTTGGAGCAGAACGTACTGTATACTCATAATACCAATTCTACAGGTGAGCAATCACAGAATTGTATTTTTTTTTTCTCATACATTAGATCTCCAGATAATTGTTATTGGCCAGGTTTAATAATGTTAATATGGATATTGTTGGCAGGATCATGGGATCCTTTTTATAAACTTATGTCTTTTTGTTATTAAATAATGCTGGAACATTCTGGACTTTTACCCTTCTGGTGTCCTGGCACGGCTGCTGTTATTAAATATTTTAGTGTTCTCAGGCCTGTTTATAGCTTATATTAGGTGGGATATTCTCTGAGCGAAACCCTCTGTTATGTCTCAGGCTTTGAACTTCTTAGCATGGCATATGGGATAGATGGTTACTGCACAGGTAGCTCGACTTGCTCCACCGGCTGTCATTTATTCAGCAACATAATATTATTCTAGTTTGTGTCTGCGAACTGTACGTTTTTTTTATTTGACTGAAAATTGGAACATGCAGATGAAGCTCAAATCTAAAATCTACAATTGGTGTATAAAACTTATCGCTGAAAATATGACCTTTATTGCATCCTATAGTACACAATGAGAACTGTTGCTTTGAGCACAATTTTATCCTAAGTTAAAAATGTTGTACAAGGCAAAGATTGAATCAAAATGGAAAGCCCAGGCCTTTAACTTTTTCTGCTTTTTGTATTTTTGCTTACGACAGCTGAAGAAGAAAGAATTGGCCCACATGCAAGTTTTGGCAGAAGAGTGGAAACGGAGAGACAAAGAAAGGGAAGCTATTGTAAAGAAAAAGGTCAGATCGACCAGATCAATATTCAGATGTATTATATATTCCTTATGCTGGCAACAGAGTTTACACTGTGTATGTGACTAACTCTTTAATAGGTAGTTACAGCAATATTGCTGGTTGGGGCAATGTAACCTTCCCCCTTCATTCAGTGTAATTCTGTTATGGTTGGTGGGCACAGAAAAACCATCTCACCCTTGGTTAAGGAGAGTGGCTTCAAAAGGCATTTTAATAGTGGTGCAGCAACTCAAGTGTGTCAGAGCATGACTAGTATCACCACAATGATACACTGGGAAGTGCTGGTTTCTGGGTCTGGCTGGATTACATCTTCAAAGTGGTTTACCAACAGCATTACTTTAAAATTAAAAGGAAGATTGTATTTGCAATAAAAACTTTTCAGTTAGTAGTTAGTAACTATTCTAATTGTAGAAGACATGTGAGATTTTCCATTTTATGGGTTCTTGCCCGTGCTTTTATTTCTGTGTGGTTAACTTGACAAAGGCATATACCCTAAAAGGTTGTTCTTTATTAGAATTGACCAGTCAATCTCATCGATCTCATGCAGTCTCTTTGCTCTGGTCAGAGAAAGAAAGGGCATTCCTTTTTCTTCTTCCTCCAGGACCCATCCCCTAATCCTGACCACACATCGAAGCCTGAGGCTTGTGTCACATTGACACCTTTCTCTTGGTTGGCTAGAATGGAGTCCTCCATCAAGCCCCACTCACTCCAATATAATGGACACAGTGTGCTTGCATCACTCAGTCCTGCCTTTCCCTTCACAGAGGACCGTACAATACTTAATTCTACATGAACTCTGGCTATATAGCTTTGTATTCAAAAGGGAATGAAAAGAGAAAACCTTGCCGTGTATACCCCTACATAATGGGAATACTTTTGATTGTGCCTGGAAATAAAATGGAAAAAAAAGTTACATAAAAACCTATGTAATGGAAGCCAATTTCTCACGTTTTTGTACTAGATTTGCTAAAATATGTGAGGACATCAAGGGAAGTGTAAGGCCAACAAAATATTTACATTTTTTTTAAGTATTTAGTAACTGGATAATGTCTATGACATTTTGGCTTGCTATGATTTAGCACACTAGTTATGATTTTTTGTTCTGAGGCTGATTCCAGCCTTGCTGGTTTCTGACCTTCCTAAAAATCCCCTTCTCTATAAATTCCAGACCCATATACCTATATTCATCTATTTTCCACTCCTCTGACCCTTTTTATGACCAGAGAGTGGCTATTGGGAAATATTTAATTAAAAAAAAAACACAAATCAAAAAACATAGAGGATGGCTTTCAAACTTCATCCTTTCTTAGCGATCCCAGCTGAGCCCACAATAATACAATGCTACACTTAAAGTCAGAGTTTACTGAAGAATAAAAATAACACTAATCTCACCTTTCATCCAGCGCAGGCTATCGCTGCTAATCCTATGCTAACAAATTTACCAGATCATTAGTTCCGAGTCCCACTCTGGGCACCGCTCCCTCCTGCTCTGCCCCATAGTCTCAGCGACACAGTTGTGAAGAGGGGACTATGGCGTGACCTGCTCCTTCATCACAAGAACTATGGCACGCCCCTCTTAATTACACTGAATGGAGAGGGGTGTGCCATAGTTCCTGTAACGAGGAGACGCACCGTATTCCCCCCCTTCACAACGGCGTCACTGAGACGATGCAGCGGAGGAGGACGCAGTGGCACCCAGCATGGGACACAGATCGGGCAATCTGGTAAGTTTGTCATCACAAGACTAGCAACAATAGCCTGTGCTGGATGAAAGGTGAGTATAGTGTTTTATTCTAAGTGTGCCATACACTCCACTTGCTTCTTCATGACATCTGGGTAATCTCCAGTAGAGGGCGAACTTCTGCAGAGATGAATATGCAAAAAAGAAAGCCCCTCCCGATCCATATATACCTGGGACCTCCCACCAATTCCCCAGTTTCTTCTCTGCAGAGAAGGCGACAAGACAGAAGATGAGGACTTCTTTGCTTACAGGTAAGCCGGGCTCAGCCCGGCCTTCTATTATCCCTATTACTGCCAGGACCCTTCTAAATTACCCTGTATTGAGCCTCCCAGCTTAGGCTGCGGATCCTGGTGAAGGTAGGAGCACCCTATGGGTGCAGCAGGAGCACTGCTCCACCGTGAGACCTCGCTATGGGGTAGGCGGTTTCCAGGTTTCTTGGTGATCCTGGTGTGGGATGCCCCGTCCCGTTAGGCTTCTGGCCGGCTCCTGGCTGGATTTCCCCCCTTCCGGGTCCCTTATTCCCCTCCGGGATATTTCGTTTTGGCTGATATTTCGTTTTACCCAGCCCTTGTCACGGTGTGAGTGTTTCACTTGTGTGTGTGAGTGCTTGATGTTTACTGGCCTCACGGTCTGACTACAGCCTGGGGGAGCTTCTCCCCCTCCTCACGGTCTGACTACAGCCTGGGGGAGCTTCTCCCCCTCAGGCTGCGTTCGGGAAGGGGGCGGAGCTGGGCTCTCAGGGCGGCCGCAGTAGCCCCGCCCCCTTATTTGGCGCTATTACAGTGCTCGTTGTCTAGGGGTCCGCGTTGCTGGGAGGGGGCGTGGCCTTGGGAAACGCGCGTTCTGCGCTGGCCCACCCTCCCCCTGCTCTCCCTTCCCAGGCACGAGGCTGCGTGGGGGCCATCTTCCCTGGCAGGCCGCTTTGCACTCGGGGTGGTAAGGGCCTGATGGCCATCTCTTTAGCTTGTGTGTGTGTGTGGGGGCCCCTATTTAGCGGGGGCCCCCACTGGTCTCTAACGTGTGTGTGTGTGTGTGTTTATGCCTTCCTGCTCCAGATAGATTACTTACACTTGGGTTATCCTCCGCCAGATGGCGCTGTGACATGTAAAAACAGGCTCCTCCTGGCCCCTCAAATACCCGGGGACCTCCCACAAATCCACAGATTTCTCTGCAGTGCTTACTGCGAAGATGTGAAATGATCACTCTCTCGCAGGTGAGCAGGGCTATTAGCCTGCGGCCCTGTTGGACTATTCCCACCCTTCCTTCGTGTGATGTGCCTCCCAGCCTGGGCTGCGCTGGTCGGGTGAAGGTAGGCGGCACCATGCGTGCCTATGGAGCGCTGCTCCACCGCAGTCCCCCACCAAAGGGTAGGCGGTATAGGCTGATGGTGAGCCTTTATGGGATGCCCCTCCCGCCTTATGGCCACATGCCCCGTGTAGCGGTGGGTCCTGTACAGAGGGCCGCCATCCTCCCTCATTCTCCCCGTAGCATTCGGGGGGGAAGGAATGGGGGGGGTGGGTCAGTGCGTATAGTGATTACGTGTATGACTAGATATGTGGTGTCAGCCGCCGCGCTGACTTGTCTATTTTACTATTACATGGCCGCCGCTGCGCGCGTCTTTTCCTTCATTTGGATGTCCGCACCGGGCGGCGGCGTTACCTCAGACGCTTCTGCGTTATCATTGGCTGCTGTCTGTGGGCTTCGCCCGCTCTGGCCTGCCCTTTGAGGTTCATTCGGCGCCATTTTGTACAGTCGTGCGTGTGTGTGTGTGCCGGTTCTTCCTTCCGCGGTCTGTAAGTGCCCTCGCGGGAGGCTTTTATGCTCATTACTTACTGTGCATGGTTCTGACGCCCCTTCTTCTCACTGTGTCTTTCAGACGGGTGAATCCAGTGGCTTCTCCCGGCCCGGTGTAATTGTTAGTTGGGCCTAGTATAATTTCTCCCACTTCCCTAGCGGGTCATTGGGGCATCCAGGGTAGCTTACAGCGTCAATCCCTACTGGCCTATTGTGCCTATTAATCACCATATGGAGGATGGAGGCATCCCAGGATAATGTGACCGGGGTTCCTTCAGGACAAGCCTGGCTGTGTGTAGCTTGTGGGGTCTCACCTATCAGCGGTGACAGTGCACGGGTCTGTGTTCCTTGCGCAGCAGGCGCTAACGTTGCAACCCGCCCCTCCGGTGGCTGGGCCTGCACCTCGTCTCACTTCACCTACTCCCCCAAGCTTGAGTCTCACCCCCATTGAATTGCATACAAGCGGGGATTCTCAACCTGATGTGTCTGCTAGACTGGCCAGTGTTGAAAAATTGATTGCTAATACCTTAGTGCGTAAGGCTACCACTAAAAAGCGTCACTTAACCCCTGATGCCACTCTTTTCCCTATGGAGTCTGATGAGTTGTTGCATCTATATGGCTACACCCCATCGGACGAAGGGGAGCTGTTCTCTGACTCAGGGTCATCTGACGAGAGACCCAGGGGTCATGACGATTCTGGCTCTGACCCCTGGACCCTGGATGATACTGACAGACTGCTGGTTCAGATTTTTGAGGTTTTGTCCATCTCTCCCCCTGTTGCGGCTCCCAGGCAAAGGGGTGAGCTTTTTCATACTGCTAAGGCTCGTTTGGAATTTCCGGAGCAAACCCATTTCAATAACCTTGTGCTTAAGGAGTGGGAACGTCCCAGTAGACTTCCCGGTATACCTAAGAGTTGGGACAGAAAGTATCCCTTTCCTGCTGATATGGTCAAGTGCTGGTCATCGCCCCCCGAGGTCAATGCTCCTATTCTAGGGCTGTCTAACACCTCTATTATGCACTCCCCTGACACTACTACGCTGCGGGATGCTGAGGACCGGCGCATTGACAAATTGGTGTGCCATGCCTTTGCATTTGTGGGGGCGGCGCTGCGCCCGGTTTGCGCCTCGGCCATTACGTATGTGGCGCTCAGGGCCCTGATCAGAAGTGTGAAGGTCCTGATGAATTGCCACCTGATACGTTTAATGCACTGTCTAACTGTGATGTGTTTGTAAACTTTATCCTATCTGCCTTGGATGATGCCATTAGGATGTGTGCGAGAACTTCTGCCTTGGCGGTAGCTATACGACGCGTGGTTTGGCTGCGCCAGTGGGCTGCTGACAATGCTGTAAAGAAGGCCCTTACTGGGCTTCCATTTAAGGGGCTACGCCTGTTCGGGGACCGCCTAGACCTTTTTGCTAAAGGAGGTAAGTTACCCCAGCGCAGGCGGCAGTCTCGGCCCTTTCGGGGCCAGGGCCCCCTTTCACTCCCCTACCGTGGTGCTAAGCAGGGAAAAGGGGTGTCCTTCGCGGGGGCTCGTGCAGATTCCTGGCACAGGAGCAGAGGACGACGTCCTGGCTCCTCCTGGGGGTGTAAGCCCAAATCCTCTCCCAAGCCCCCTCAGGCATGATGGGGCGCCCTCGCCCGTCAGGGTGGGGGGACGGCTACAGCACTTTGCGCACGTCTGGAGGCACCACGTCTCAGACGGGTGGATTCAGGAGGTAGTGTCCTCTGGTTACAAGATAGAGTTTGCTGTGCGCCCCCCCACAAGATTCATCAGGTCCCGGATCCCCCAGGACCCTGTCTCAGCTCAGGTCTTGATGCAGGCCGTGCAAGGCCTTCTGGGTCTGGGGGTCATTTGCAGGGTCCCCTTAAGAGAAAGAGGCAAGGGGTTCTATTCCAACCTTTTCACAGCCCCAAAAAAGATGGGTCAGTCAGGCCCATTCTGGATTTAAAGATCCTCAACAAATTTGTCAAGAACAGGCGCTTTTGCATGGAAACTCTGCGCTCGGCCATCGGCTCCCTGCGCCCAGGGGATTTCATGACGTCTGTGGACATCCAAGATGCTTACCTTCACATCCCTGTGTTCCCGGGACACCAAAGGTTTCTCAGATTCGCGTTGGAAGATCAACATTACCAATTTGTGGCCTTGCCATTTGGCCTCGCCTCAGCTCCCAGAGTGTTCACCAAGGTGCTGGCGGGGGTGATGTCTCTGGTAAGGTCAAGGGGCATACGAGTGCTGCCCTACCTGGACGACATACTCATCACCTCTCGGTCTCTACAGCAGGCAGAGTTGGACACTCAGCTAGTGGTGTCCACCCTGGAGTCCTTCGGCTGGGTGATCAATCACCCCAAGTCCTCTCTGTCCCCTTCCTCGGTGACCCCATTCCTGGGAATGATTCTGGATACGGTTCAGTCAAGGATATTCCTTCCTCAACAGAAGGTGGAAGCTCTAACTGCGCAGGTGAGGTTCCTGCTATCGTGTCCCCAGCCCTCCCTCAGGCAGGGAATGCAGTTGGTGGACCTGATGGTGGCGTGCTTCGAGGCGGTGCCCTTTGCTCAGTTCCATTTGAGGCCTCTACAACTTCACCTTCTGTCAGTATGGGACAAGGACCCAATGTCCTTGGACGGGGTCTGTGTGCTTCCCCCCTTGGTCAGACGGTCCCTTTCGTGGTGGCTGGACCACAGGAACTTGCTGGGGGGCAGGTCCTTTCTGGCCCCCTCCTGGGAGACGCTCACCACGGATGCCAGTCTGTCAGGATGGGGGGGATTCTGGAAGTCCCTGCGGTTCCAGGGGAGGTGGGGCCCTCAGGAGGCCCACTTACCCATCAACATTCTGGAACTATGGGCGATCAGGTTGGTACTGGAGCAGTTGACCAATCACCCGAGGGGTCTGTGTGTGCAGGTGCGCTCAGACAACAGGACGGCGGTTGCCTACCTCAACCGTCAGGGAGAAACCCGGAGCAGGGGGGCCCTCCAGGAGGTGTCGCGGATTCTGACATGGGCGGAGGCCAATGTTCAATGCATTTCGGCTGTGTACATCACGGGGGCAGAGAATCTACTGGCAGACTCTCTGAGCAGGGGGACCTCTCGTCAGGGAGAGTGGTCCCTCTGCAACAGGGTATTCCAGTCCCTGTGTCACCGTTGGGGTCTACCGGACGTGGATCTGTTTGCATCCCGTCACAATCACAAGCTCCAGGCTTTTGTCTCCCTGTCTCAGGATCCTCTGGCCTTGGCCACAGATGCTCTGTCTATGTCATGGCAGGAATTTCGGCTCCTGTATGTCTTTCCTCCATTCCCCCTGCTGGGCAGGGTCCTGCACAAGATTACTCTGGAAGGGGTGCCAGTGATTCTGGTGGCCCCCAGGTGGCCAAGAAGAGTGTGGTTCGCATACGTGGTGCAGATGGCCCCTTACGCCATCCCAATTTACAAACTCTGGCTTTGACGGCCTGGCTGCTGAAACCTCCATCTTGATGGAGAAAGGCTTGTCTGCCTCGGTGGTTGAGACCATGGTGAAGGACCATGGTCTTCCATCTATTATAGGGTATGGCGTACCTACATTGACTGGTGTGAGTCTAGGCCTCTTCCCTGTCGGGTGTTTTCAGTTCCCAGGGTTCTGGAGTTTTTACAGCATGGGTTGGAGTCGGGTCTCCAACTCAGTACTTTGAAGGGTCAGGTTTCTGCCCTGTCTGTCTTCTTTCAGAAGTCTTTTGCTCAGCATTCTTTGGTTAAGACTTTCTTTCAGGGGGTTACTCATGTGCGTCCCCCACTAAAACCTATGGTCCCTGTTTGGGATTTGAACTTGGTCTTGTCTGCCTTGCAGGGTGCTCCCTTTGAACCTATTCAGGATGCTGCTCTGGCTGTACTTACCCTCAAGGTTGTCTTTCTGGTGGCTATTACTTCTGTCAGGCGTGTGTCTGAGCTGGCGGCTCTGTCTATCCAGCCCCCATACTTTGAGAGACACCAGGATAAGGTGGTGTTCCGCTTTAAGCCGGATTTTCTGCCTAAGGTGGTGTCTGCTTTTCATTTGAATCAATATATTGTTCTTCCTTCATTGTGCCCTAATCCTAGCAACGCTAAGGAAAGGGTTTTGCATTCCTTGGATGTGGTCAGGTGTCTGAAGTATTACCTAGTAGTCACTGCGTACTTCAGGAAAACTGATGCTCTTTCTGTGGTCCCTTCTGGTCCTAGGAAGGGTTTGGCTCCTGCCAAGTTTACTATCAGCAAATGGATCCGTCAGGCTGTGATTCAGGCCTATTCTGCGAAGGGGAAGAATCCTCCCTTCCGCCTTACTGCTCATTCTACTCGTGCTATTGGTGCCTCTTGGGCCTTCCAGCACCAGGCTTCTGTTGAACAAGTTTGCAAGGCCGCTACTTGGTCTTCTGTTCATACCTTTTCAAAGTTTTACAAGGTTGATGTTAGGGCCTCAGCTGATGCTGTTTTTGGCCGCAAGGTTTTGCAGGCGGCAGTGGTTCAAACTGTCTGCTGTTACCTTTTTTGTTGGGGATCCCACCCTACTTTATGGACACTGCTATTGGATGTCCCAAGTGTAAGTAATCTATCTGGAGCAGGACGTACTGTATACTAAGAATAATACAATTCTGTGATTACTCACCTGTAGAATTGGTATTATAAGTATACAGTACGTCCTGCTCCACCCCACCCTTGGTTTTTGCATCATTCTGGATCCCCTATATGGTGATTGTTATCATTGTTATAAGTTACCAGTTTTTGGGTGGTTAAATTCTCCCTGCTTCTTGTTCACTGCTTTTCAATGCTGGGGATTTGTGGGAGGTCCCCAGGTATTTGAGGGGCCGGGAGGAGCCTGTTTTTACATGTCTCTGCAGTGCAGCGCCATCTGGCGGAGGATAACCCAAGTGTAAGTAATCTATCTGGAGCAGGACCTACTGTATACTTATAATACCAATTCTACAGGTGAGTATTTCACAGAATTGTATTTTTTACACTGCTCTGCTCTTATGTGGCTTATTTTGTGTGTTACAGGTTGCCCTGTATATGTGCATATTAAGGGGTCCCTCCTGGTCCTGGGGTCCCTAGTTATAAAAATTGTCCACCCAAAAATCCTCCCACCGGGACTTTTAAGGGGCATCCCGGGTTGCTTATGCGTAATTCCCTGCGGTCTTGCGACTGACCACAAAAATTCACCATATGGAGGCTCTGCAGGATACCGGGCCCGGGATCCCTTCGGGACAATCCGGGCCATGTGTGGGGTGCGGGGTATCCCTTACGGGGGAGAATGTGCTGATCTGTATACCATGCGCACAAAAGGCCATAACGCTGCAGTCTGGTACCCAGCCTTCTGGGTCGGCTCCTCCCGCTTCATCACCTTCCCCTCCCCACCTGATCCGTACCCCAAGTGACATTGGTACCAGTGGGGAGTCGCTTTCTCATGTTTGGGCTCGGTTGGCCAGCATAGAGAAAATGATTGCTAGCACGGTGGGCAAGAAGGCCCAGGCTAAAAAGAGACAGTTGTCGTCGGCCCAGCCTTTGTGGGATATTGACGACAAGTCCGCTGATTTGTCCGATTATTCCCCGTTATAGGAGGGGGAATTGTATCAGGATTCAGAGGCTGACTATGGTCAGCCTGGGAATTCCAATGTCGGGCAGGCGCTGGGGGATGCCGTTGATATGGCCACTGTTTTGTCACATTTATTGGAGGTGTTGGATATTGATCCACCTGAGGCGCCCCCTCTTAAGAAGGGGGAATTTTTTGGGGCCCACAAGCCCCGTCTGGAATTCCCTACCCAGGGTCATTTTGATGCGCTGATACTTAGAGAATGGGAGAGGCCCAGCCAGCTTCCTGGTGTGCCTCAGGGATGGGATAAGAAGTATCCTTTTCCGGTGGAGGCGGTCAAGCACTGGTCTTCTCCTCCCGAGGTCGACGCGCCTGTTTTAGGTTTGACCAACTCTTCTGTGCTGAACACCCCTGACGCCACCTCCCTTAAGTATGGCGAGGATAAGCGCCTTGATCAGATGGCGTGCCACGTATTTGCCAACGTGGGCTCGGCCCTGCAGCCTGTTAGTGCATCTGCCCTGGTGTCGCTTGTTACCAGGTCTCTTATCAGGGACTGGCTGAATAACGCTCAGCTTGATCCAGATGGCGCTGAGTTCGCTATAATTAAGAAGTGCGAATTGTTCATGGATTTTGTCATGGCTGCGATGGAAGACTCCATTGTCGTGTGTAGTAGGACGTCAGCCTTACTGGTGGCCATGCGCAGACTGGTCTGGCTCCGTCAGTGGACAGCGGACGTTGGAGCTAAGAAGTCGCTCACAGCTCTCCCCTTCTTGGGTGCGCAGCTGTTTGGAGATAAATTGGATGCTGTTGCTAAAGGAGGTAAGTTACCTCAACGGAGGAACAGCGCCGCCCCTTTCGGGGGCGGGCTCGGTCACTCCTTCCTTTCGAGGGGCCAGAGCGTCTAGGGGTCTGGCCTTCTCAGGTGTCAGGGGCTTGTCCTGGAACAGAGGCAGAGGTCGGGCACGTCCCACGGATGCCTGGGGTTCCAAGCCCAAGCCTGCCGTTAAACCGGCTCAGTAATGAAGGGGCGCCCTCACCCGCAAGGGTGGGGGGACGGCTGCAGCTCTTCTTCCAGGTCTGGGCCCGGGAGGTGGTCTCTTGGATCTTGGAAGTGGTCTCCTCCGGGTACAAACTGGAGTTCGAGTACTGGCCACCCCCAAGATTCTTAAGGTCTCGGGTGCCCTCGGACCCTCAGGCTGCACAGGGGCTCCTGTTAGCAGTAAAAAACCTTCTGGACATGGGGGTTATATGCCCGGTGCCTCAGTTGGAAAGAGGCAGGGGTTACTACTCCAACCTTTTCACGGTTCCCAAAAAGGAGGGTTCGGTGAGACCCATTCTAGATCTCAAGGTTCTCAACAGGTTTATCAGAGCCAAGAAGTTCCGCATGGAGACTCTGCGCTCGGCTATCAATTCCCTTCGCCAAGGGGATTTTATGACATCCATAGATATCAAGGATGCGTATCTGCATGTTCTGATTTTTCAGGCACATCAGAGATTCCTCTGGTTTGCGGTGGAGGATCAACATTATCAATTTGTAGCTCTTCCCTTCGGTCTGACCTCGGCACCGAGGGTCTTCACCAAGGTTTTGGCGGGCGTAATGGCTCTGCTCAGATCTCAGGGCATTCGCATTGTGCCTTATCTGGACGATCTGTTGATTTCGGCTTCTTCCCTTCAGCAGGCGGAACTGGACACCCACCAGGTGGTGTCGACCCTGGAGAGGTTCGGGTGGGTGATCAACCGCACCAAGTCTTCTCTCTCCCCGTCTCGAGTGATTTCATTTCTGGGCATGAATCTGGATACCATTCGGGCCAGAGTGTTTCTGCCCCAGGCCAAAGTGCAGGGGATTCAGGGCCTGATCCGTCTTCTTCTGGCCAGTCCTTGTCCCTCTATCCGACAGGGGATGAAACTGGTGGGTCTGATGGTGTCCTCCTTCGAGGCGGTGCCGTTTGCACAGTTTCACATGAGATCTCTTCAACTTCTCCTATTGACGTATTGGGACAGGAGCCCACAGTCATTGGATCAACCTTTCAAGATGTCTCCTAGGGTTCGGCAGTCGTTTCAGTGATGGCTGGACTCGAGCAATCTGGTGAAGGGCAGATCCTTTCTGGTCCCTTGTTGGGAGACGGTTACCACGGATGCCAGCCTGTCGGGCTGGGGAGGTTATTGGAAGAGTCATCAGTTCAGTGGGGTGTGGGGTCCCCAGGAGGCTCACACCCCCATCAATGTATTGGAGCTCAGAGCCATTCCACTGGTTCTGGCTCGGCTGACCACACAGTTACGGGGTCTTCCGGTTCAGGTGCGTTCGGACAACCGAACGACAGTGGCTTACATAAATTACTAAGGAGGGACTCGCAGCAGGAGTGCCCTCAGGGAAGTCTCTCTGATCCTGCACTGGGCGGAGAGCAATGTTCCTTGCCTTTCGGCAGTCTACATTCCGGGAGTGGAGAATACGGAGGCGGATTCCCTGAGCAGGGGATCCTCTCGCCACGGAGAGTGGTCTCTCAACCCCAAGGTTTTTCTGGATCTTTGCAGCAAGTGGGGGACTCCGGAGGTGGATCTCTTTGCCTCGAGGCACAATCACAAACTTCCGGCCTTTGTGTCTCTTTCTCAGGATCCCCTGGCTTTGGCAGTGGATGCCTTGTCACTGGCTTGGAAGGACCTGGGTTTTCTGTACCTGTTTCCACCTGTCTCCATGCTGGGCAAGGTAGTTCGCAAACTGGTTCTAGAAGAGGCACCAGCGATTCTGGTGGCTCCAAGGTGGCTAAGAAGGGTTTGGTACGCAGACGTTGTAAGGATGGCTGTAGACCAGTACCGGCTTCCCTTACTGCCGGACCTGCTATCTCAGGGTCATCTACTTTACCCCAATTTACAAACGCTGGCTTTGACGGCTTGGCTGCTGAAACCTTCATCTTGAAAGAGGAAGGTTTGTCTGAGGCTGTTGTTCAGACCCTGATTAGGGCTAGGAAGCGGTCCTCTTCGGGCATTTACTATAGGACTTGGAGGTCCTATATTGATTGGTGTGAGGCTAGGGCCTTGACTTGCAGGGTTTTTTTCTATACCCAGGGTTTTGGAGTTTCTTCAGCATAATCTGGATCTTGGGTTCCAGCTTAGTACTTTGAAAGGACAGGTTTCTGCTCAGTCGGTTTTCTTCCAGAGGTCTTTTGCTTTACACCCGCTGGTTAAGACCTTTTTCCAAGGGGTGGCGCATGTGCGGCCCCCTCGGAAGGCTGTAGTTCCTGTTTGGGATTTGAATTTGGTTCTTTCGGCTCTGCAGGGTCCTCCCTTTGAGCCGCTACAGGATATTGCTCTTTCAGTTCTCACTCAGAAGGTTGTTTTCTTGGTGGCTATTACCTCTGTTCGGCGGGTCTCTGAGTTGGCGGCCCTGTCGATTCAGGCCCCTTACTTTGAGAGACACCAGGATAAGGTGGTTTTTCGTTTTAAGCCGGGTTTTCTTCCTAAGGTGGTTCTGCTGTGGTTTTGCACAATTTGGATGTTGTTCGCTGTGTGAAGTACCATTTGGTGACTACTTCTTCCTTCCGCAAGACGGGCGTTTTTTTCGTGGTGCCCTGCGGTCCCAGGAAAGGTTTGGCGCCTGCTAAATCTACAATTAGCAAATGGATTCGTCAGGCCATTGTTGGGGCCTATTCTGCTAAGGGGAGGACTCCCCCTTTTAGGATCACTGCGCACTCTATTCGTGCTGTTGGTGCATCCTGGGCTTTTCAGCACCCTGCTTCTGTTGAACAAGTTTGTAAGGCTGCTACTTGGTCTTCCGTTCATACCTTTTCCATTTTTACAAGGTTGATGTGCGGGCTTCAGCGGATGCTGTTTTTGGCCGCAAGGTTCTGCAAGCTGCAGTGGTTTGAGCTGGTACATTCTTTACTGTTTCTGGTTCCCACCCATGACGGACACTGCTATTGGATGTCCCAGATGTCATGAAGAAGGAAGTGGAGTGTATGGCACACTTAGAATAATACCGTTTTGTGAGTACTCACCTTTAAAACGGGTATTATGAGTGTGCCATACACTCCACTTCGCCCCACCCTTGTTTTTTTCAGGTATTCTGGGGCTTTTATATGGTGAACCATTGGTTTTGATTGTGACGGTTATATTTGGTTCTTCCTGGTCCCTTTACTGCTTTTTTACACTGGGGAATTGGTGGGAGGTCCCAGGTATATATGGATCGGGAGGGACTTTCTTTTTTGCATATTCATCTCTGCAGAAGTTCGCCCTCTACTGGAGATTTCCCAGATGTCATGAAGAAAGAAGTGGAGTGTATGGCACACTCATAATACCCGTTTTAAAGGTGAGTACTCGCAAAAACGGTATTTTTTTAATCTTTGAGTAAAGTATGACTTAAAAAAAATACTCTTTTTTTTTCTCCCGCAGCGGTTTCATGCAATTCCAGGGTGTTAAAAAAATTACTGAACAATATCCAGAGCCTGTCTCTATTTATGAACGAATTGGAGGGGGAATGGCCACCTTCTCTAAGATCGAATCCACCCCTCTGCAGGCATGCTGCATTCATTACAATGGAGGAGGCTGGTCAGGGCTTGTCACAGCCTCTTTATTGTATGAAATGCATGCAGGATGTGAATCTTAGAACAAGTGATTTATAGATTGACTATGTATTGAACAATCTTGAGTTAGAGCAACAGGTTAACAAGTGTGAGTCTTCGTACATGAATCGTGAAAAGTGAATGTATTGTGGAACCAAGAAAGAGTTATGGAACTTATATAAATTAAACCAGACCTTTTCCCTAAATAAGAGGCTATTTTATATGTTTCCCCCACCCTGTACATACAGATTGCCCACATCAAAAATCATCCTACCTGTACCTAGTGCGTATTCTGAGCCTTTAAACATCCAAGATGGCGGCTCATGCATCATCGGGCAGCCTGCAGACAGGAAGTGTCTTTTGACTATACCGCTCTGCATTCTGGGTTTGCTGTCCTTCTCCTGACCCCAGCTTTACCCCGCTGTCCTCTCCTCAGTGTGTGTGATTAATCTGAGGCAAGATGGCGGCGCGTCAAATGTATACATGTTTTTTGCCTTTTGTTATCTGGCATGTTCATGCATTTTTTTTTTATTAAACAATTTTTCAGGATAGAACTATTTTAGGGTAAGTGGGATTATATAAGGGGGGGGGGTGAATATACATAAAGATTTCATATTTGCTTACAGGTGCCCTTTAGGGTTTATTTTACAGCATTCTAAATATTTGTTAAAAAAGGGCAGCACCATGCATATATGGCTGCCACGTTGCTTTATTTCTGGTGACATTGGGTGAGGAGGGTGGAAGCGAGCTGTTCAAAAGACAACAAAACATGAAAGAGCCATTCAGTGTGATTTTTCTGTTTTTCATAATCCACAGCAGGCGCAGTAGTTTAAGAATGGAAATAAATCTGACCACACATGTTACCAGTTAGAAAATGACAAAGGTATCAATATTTGGTTGATTAAATGCAATATTTGTGCTGATTGAAATATAGTGGTGTATTTTTAGGTTGCTGAGTACACGGTTCTGGAAGAACAATTACAAAAGGCTTTGGCAGATCTCGAAAAACGTGAACGTCAGCTTGCCAGCGATGAAACTGAGGTATGATATTTATTTAAGCAGCTTAAAATAATTACAAAATAGATTTTAACTACTTTGAAATCCTGTAGAGGGGAATGTGAGTCCATATTTATTGCATTCTCATTAAAAATCAGAAAGCCGTCATTTAAGTAACTGCAGTGTATCTCTGTGAAGCATGCTAGAAAGAAGGGCTTTGGGTAGATGGGTGTCATACATTTACTGTTTAAAAGGAGGGAGCAATAAATAGGTCCAAGAGGGTGTTACTTGAATACCTGACCAAATACATTACATTTTGGTGACTCCCATAGCAGGGGTATTTTTCAAACAGTATCTGTCTGGCTTTATGTGGTTGAGTATGTGTACATTGTGGCTTCTAAAGCAGTGCTGAAATTGTCAAGTCTTATGTTGCAAAGCAAAGGGGCTCTGAGTGGATCCTGCCCAGCCAGTATGCATGGCCTTTGCTGATGAAGAATCCCCACTATTAGCTGTGGTGTTCTTAACCTAGAAACATAGAAGGTTGACGGCAGAAGGAGACCATACGGTCCATCTAGTCTGCCCTTATGTGTATACTGTATGTACTCTTTATCTTAGGATAGATGTGTACTTATCCCAGGCATGTTTAAATTTGGTGACTGTTGATTTTTCAACTACCTCTGCTGGAAGTTTGTTCCAAGCATCTACTACTCTTTCTGTAAAATAATATTTTCTAACATTGCTCCTGATCTTCCCGACTAGCTTCAGGTTGTGCCCCCTTGTTCTATCATTACGTTTCTTCTTAAAAACACTTCCCTCCTGAAACTTATTCAATCCTTTCACATATTTAAAGGTCTCAATCATGTCCCCTCTCTCCCTTCTTTAATTCTTTCCTGATAAGTTTTTAAGTTTAAGTCCTTCCACCATTTTTTTTGCCCGCCTTTAGACACGTTCTTTTTGAATAATGTCTTTTTGCAGGTAAGGTCTCCAGAACTGCACACGGTATTCTAGCTGTGGCCTCACCAGGGCTCTATACAGAGGCATCACAACCTCCCTCTTTCTACTGGTGATGCCTCGAGCTATGCAGCCGAGCATCCTGCTTGCTTTTCCCACTGCCTGGCTACACTGTCCACTCATCTTGCAGCTATCAGTAATCAGTACCTCTAAATCTCTCTCCTCCGAGGTCCTGGCTAACACAGTACTGCCCATACGACTCAGAGCAGGGATTCCTTCTACCCAAGTGCATGATTTTACATTTAGAGACATTAAACACTAGTTTCCACAGTTTTGTCCATCTATCCAGTAAAGCTAAATCATTCTCCATGTTGCAGACACCTTCAGGAATATCCACCCTATTACTAACCTTTGTATCATCAGCAAACAGACAAACTTTTCCTACCAAGCCTTCTGCTATGTCACTTACAAATATATTAAAGTGGACCAACACCCAGGATTTTGACTATCCTGGGTCTTGGTCCACTTCGGTGGGGCACCCCCGATCGGGGTGCCCCGCTGTGTGAAACCCCCCCGAACCCCCCGAACAACTCACCTCTCCCCGCTCCCAGCGCCGACGTACAAGGTAAGACCTTGAACGTCTAAGCGGCGGCGGCCGCCGCCGCCTCCCTCGCGTCACTTTGAACGCGCGCGCCCCCGCGCCGGCCATTCGCAGACGGCCGGCGCGGAGGCGCGCACGCCTACAGGGGCGCGAGGGAGGCGGCGGCGGCCGGCCGCCGCCGAAGATAAGGTAGGTGAGTTGGGGGGTTTGGGGGCGGTTTCACCCCGCGGGACATCCCGATCTCGGATGTCCCGCGGGGTGGGGGGTGATCGGCCCGGGAATCTTATAGATTCCCGGGCCGATCACCCCTGGGTGTTGGTCCACTTTAAAAAGAATGGGGCCCAGGACAGAGCCTTGTGGCACACCACTTGTAACTTGCCTTTGTTCAGATTGCACACCATTAGCAACAACACTCTGATACCGATCCCTCAGCCAACTGGAAATCCACTGAACTATCCAGGGATTGAGTCCTACCTTCAATAACTTATCTATGAACTCTTTATGTGGTACAGTGTCAAAGGCTTTGCTAAAATCCAGATAGGCGACATCCACAGCACCACCTTCATCTAACACTTTAGTGACATTGTCAAAGAAATCAATAAGATTGGTCTGACATGATCGGCCCTCAGTCAAGCCATGCTGTTTTGGGTCCAACAGGTCATTCATTTTTAGATGGGAAATTATCTGTGTTTCCATTAATTTGACCACTATAGATGTTAAACTAACAGGCCTGTAATTACTGGCTTCTTCTCTACTCCCCTTTTTATGCATTTGTACGACATTGGCCATTCTCCAATCATCTGGAACCTCACCAGTTGAAAGGGAATGGTTAAGTAAATCAGTCAGAGGGACTGCAATCACAAATCTAAGTTCTCTTAGAACTCTGGGGTGGATTCCATCTGGACTCATCGCCTTACTTACCTTTAGATGTGCCAGCTCAGCTAAGACATCAGCCTCCAGAAACTCCGGAGCTATGCCCTCCCTGCTGGATGCTGTCTTATGGCCATGCCTGCTACTATCTGAAAATACCGAACAAAAGTAGCTATTCAGATGGTCAGCCAAGCTATTCAGATGGTCAGCCAAGCTATTCAGATGGTCAGCCAAGCTATTCAGATGGTCAGCCATCATTCTTGTATGCATACATTCTGGGGTTTAACAGATTGAAATCAAAGGGGGCATATACCCTCTAAGAGAAGCCTGGGCCAAAAAGACTGAACTCTCATTTTCTATCTAGGGGGTTGGTCCAGCACCAGGTGTAAAAAGTGCCTCCCCCATGGTCTCGGTAGCTGCTTAGCTGGTGGAAGAAAACCTGCAGAAGCTGAGCTCCTCTAGGTAGGCGGGGGAGGGGGGGTCAGGGCCTGTCACTTTTCTTTCCTATTTTATTTTAATCCCCCAAATCCCCCATATCCAAGATATTCTAAGTATGTCACACACCCCGCTTCAAGACATTCATTACACTTGGGTATACTGACCTGTAGATGGCGATCTTGCAGAGATGATAACAAAAAAAGGTCAGACCCTCCCGGCCCATAAATACCTGGGACCTCCCACTCATTCCCCAGTTTTCCATCTCTGCAGAGGCGAGCAAGTCAGAAGATGATGCCTCCTCCTTGCAGGTAGCCGGGATGACTCCCGGCCACTTTTTATTCTGCTATTTCTGCCCGGATCCCCTTGTTTAACCCTTTTGTTGCCAAGCACGTAACACCTACGTGCTGGCTTGGCTGGGCCTTAAGTGCCAAGCACGTAGGTGTTACGTGCTTGACTTTCCTCGCTTGTAGTTTAAAAAGTAAAAACAACAAATACTCACCTGACCCCTTGTTGGATCCGGCCGGGTCTCCTCTTTAATTTGGTGCCATCCGATCCCCCGTGGGGGGTCGGATGGCTCCAGGAGAGCCCCCGGAATAGGCCGCCCCCCCCCCCCGCTTCTGCAGCAGCAGCTTCTAACTGTAAAAAAAAAAAATAAATAAAAATGACATTCACTTACCTGTGTGTGCGCTGGCTCCCGCTGTCCCTCCTCTTCACCTGGGGGGCCTCCGATCCCCCCCCAGGACTTACCGATCTTCAGGAGAGAGCCTGGGAGGCTCTCTCCTCTCTTCTGCACGATGGCGGCCGCCATCATGCCTCTAAGCCCCACCCCCTTGGGGGCGGGGCTTATGAAGTCATCCCGGCCCCGATCTCAGGCTTCAGCCTTCTCAGCTTCTCAGATGCCGGTGATCGGCACAGGGGAAGGAGGTGACAGGAGATCCTCTGATCTCCTGCCTTCTCCTTCTCTGGATGCCGATCACCGGCATCTGTCAGCTGAGCGGCGAGGGACAAGAGCTTGCAATCGAAGGTAAGTACAGTAAAAAAAATTTTTTTTTTTTTCTAATAAAATACTTTTTATTATTGTGTGGTGTTTTTTTTTCACATTAACCCTTTGTGAGCTGGTAAGGGGTCCATGAGACCCCTTATACCAGTTCACAAGGCTGGGGGGGTGGCAAGTCACCTGCCCTAGCGGGTGGCTTGCCATTAACCCCCGCACCCCCATTACCTGCCTCCCCAAAGGCCAGGGGGGGGCAGAAGAGCCCGGGCCCACATAGGCTATGTGGGCTCGTAGGCTGCAGGGTGGGGGGGCCACCAAAGCTGGCCCCCCCACTCTGTGCCTACAAGCCCCCATAGCTGGTCCCGGGCTGGTTACTTTGGGTAAGGGGGACCCCACGTCATTTTTTTTTTTTGGATTTTGAAGGGTTTTTAACCCTTCAAAATCCAAAAAAAAATGGGGTCCCCCTCCCCGGGAAGGGGGACCCTATGTCATTTTTTTTTTTAATTAACCATTTGTCATCCAGCAGCTATAAAAGGCTTCTGGGCAGGAAAGGGTGTCTACCTATACATATGTGGTATCGCTGTAACCGGGAGAAATTGGGGTTTCTCACGCAATAAGATTTTATTGACAAACTTACATTTTTTATTACAAAAAAACTCTACAAATTGTAAAAAAATGTTTTTTTTTTGTTTTTTTTCACACATTTCACCCAAAAAAATTGAGAATACACCTAAAAAATACAAACAAGACATTTCATGTTAAAGCCCAGACTCTGTTGAAAAAAACAATATATAATTTTCCTGGGAAATCCCTGGAAATCCCTTCAAAAATGACAGTTGAATATGTGTAGCGCAAAATGGTGAAACATCGTCTGGCAACAGGGAGTGGCAAATGCTGCAGGTAGGCTGGCAGCGAAAGGGTTAATATTCCCTGCCTCCCAGCCTAGGCTGCTGATCCGGGCAAAGGTAGTTGGCACCCCTGGTGCTTAGGAGCCGTGAGACCCCATAACAAGGGGTAGACGGCTATCCGGGTTGGTGATCCCGGTTTGGGATGCCCCGTCCCTTGGCCCTTCCCTGGCATGGATTCCCCCTCTCCCAGGTACCCTTAGAGGGGGGGGGGGCGGGTCCCTTATGGATTCCTGTCTTTTATGTGTGTGTGCGTGTGTGTGTTTTACATGTGTGTGCTTTACATTCACTTTCATGGCGCCGGAGGTCCCGCAGCGGTCGCCTACATCAATCACCAGAGAGGGACTCGCAGCAGGCGTGCCCTCAGGGAAGTGTCTTTGATCCTGGATTGGGCAGAGCCCAAGCATCCCCCATGCATTTCCCATGCATCTCGGAGGTGTACATTCCGGGAGTGGAGAACACGGAGGCGGACTCCCTGAGCAGGGGGTCGTCTCGCCGGGGGGAATGGTCGCTCAGGCCCAAGGTCTTTCGGTCGCTTTGCCACCGGTGGGGGACTCCGGAGGTGGACCTCTTTGCCTCTCATCACAATCACAAGCTTCCGGCATTTGTGTCTTTCTCACGGGATCCGCTGGCTCTGGCAGCAGATGCCATGACTCTGAACTGGAGGGATCTGGGGTTTCTGTACCTGTTCCCTCCATTTCCCATGGTGGGCAGAGTGGTGCGCTAGCTGGCCCTAGAGCAATCCTGGTGGCTCCAAGGTGGCCAAGACAGGTTTGGTTGGCAGAGGATCAGTTAGACCTGCCCCTTCTGCCAGATCTGCTCACTCAGGGTCCACTACTCTACCCCAATTTGCCAACGCTGGCTTTGACGGCGTGGTTGCTGAAACCTCAATCTTGAGGGAGGAAGGTCTTTCTGATGCTACCATTCAGACTCTGGTTAGGTCTAGGAAGCAGTCTTCCTCTGCCATCTATTATAGGACTTGGAGGTCTTATATTGATTGGTGTGAGGTCAGGGCCTTGCCTTGCAGGGCGTTTTCTATCCCTAGGGTTTTGGAATTTCTGCAACATGGTCTGGACCAAGGTTTGCAGCTTAGTACGCTGAATGGGCAGGTTTCTGCCCTGGCAGTTTTCTTTCAAAAGTCTTTTGCTCTTCATCCTCTGGTTAAGACCTTTTTCCAGGGGGTTACGCATGTGCGGCCTCCTAGGAAGCCTTTGCTCCCAGTTTGGGATTTGAATTTGGTTTTGTCTGCCTTGCAGGGTCCTCCTTTTGAACCTTTGCAGGAAATTGCACTGTCTATGCTTACTCAGAAGGTTGTTTTTCTGGTTGCCATCACTTCCGTTCGACGTGTTTCGGAGTTGGCAGCCTTGTCTATTAACCCTTTAAGTGCCAGCCTACCTGGAGTTTTTGTCACACTCTGTTGCCAGACCATTTTGCACTATTTTGCGCTCCCCATGTTCAAATGTGATTTTTGAAGGGATTTCCAGGGATTTCCCAGGAAAATGATATATTGTTTTTTTCAGCAGAGTCTGGGCTTTAACATGAAATGTCTTGTTTGTCATTTGTTAGGTGTATTCTTAATATTTTTGGGTGAAATATGTGCAAAAAAAAAAAAAAAAAAAAAATTTTTACATATTGTAGTTTTTTTTGGAATAAAAAATGTAAGTTTGTCAATAAAATCTTATTGCGTGTGAAATCCCAATTTCTCCTGGTTACAGCGGTACCACATATGTATAGGTAGACACCCTTTCCTGCCCAGGAGACTCCCCCAAACTGAAACAGCGCTTTAGGAGATTTTCAGATAAAATACAACTATGCTATGCAATATGCGCACCTTGCGGTTTTTCCAGAAAAACAACCCTTTACATTTGAAATACCCCCAACAAACTATATATTCTCTGGAAGTACACACCTCAGGCTTTCTAGGGGTACCAAGCTTGTGGATGTGGCCATAGTTTTCTGGAAGTAATCCCTCAACGTAATCTTTGGTTGCAAAGAGTTTCCCTAAAAAAAGGATAAAAAAGCAGAATCAAAGCCACATTTTCCTAAAAAAACTATATACAAACAAGAAAAAACAAGTTTAATCTGAAAACGCAACATCCCCCGAACAGAACAACACCCAACATGCATAGGTTCTGTCAAGGGAAGAGTTGCCAAACACCCCAAAGTAAAGCATGCGCATAACGGTAATTTTACTTGAAAATTTCAGCTCTGCAGACAAAGTGCGCACCTTGCGATTTTTCAACCAAAACAACCCTTTACATTTGGAATATCCCCCATAAACCATATATTCCCTGAAAGTACACACGTTAAGCTTTTTAAGGGTACCCAGCTTGTTCTAGTGGGCTCATCTTTCTGGAATTAATTCCTCAAAGAATTCTTTGGTTGCGCAGGGTTTCCCTAAAAAATTTATAAAAAAGCTGAATAAAAAACACCTTTTCCTAAAATATAAATATGCAAACCAGAAAAAACAAGCTAAGTCTGAAAGCGCAAGGTCCCCCGAACAGAACAATACCCAACATGCATAGGTACTATTAACCCTTTTAATTGCCAGCCTACTTGAGATTTTGTCACCCTCTGTTGACAGGCCATTTTCCCCATTTTGCGTCATGTTTTGCGACATGTTTTGCGCCATTTTTGCTGTAACTTTCAGAAAAATTATATATATATTTTTTGCAGCAGAGTTTAGACTTTAACATGAAATGTCTTGTTTGTATTTTTTTTTTTTTTTTTTTACAATATTATTAAGTGAAAAAAAAATAAATAAATAAAAACATTTTTTTAGAAAATTGACTCCTTTATTTTAAATAAAAAATGTATTTTATTAAGGAAAATCATATTGCATGTGAAAGCCCCATTTCTACCGATTAGAACGGTACCACATATTTATCGGTAGCCCCCCGTTCCTGCCCAGGAGACCCCCCTAACTGAAACAAGTATTTTATAACATTCACAAAAAAAATACAAAAACCATCCACACTACAAAGGGTTAAATCGGGAAAAAAAAATGACATAGGGTCCCCCCTCCCAGGGGAGGGAGACCCCATTTTTTTTTTTGATTTTTAAGGGTTAAAAACCCTTAAAAATCAAAAAAAAAATTGACATGGGGTCCCCCTTACCCAAAGTAACCAGCCCGGGACCAGCTATGGGGGCTTGTAGGCACAGAGTGGGGGGGCCAGCTTTTGTGGCCCCCCCACCCTGCAGCCTACGAGCCCACATAGCCCATGTGGGCCCGGGCTCTTCTGCCCCCCCCTGGCCTTTGGGGAGGCAGGTAATGGGGGTGCCGGGGGTTAATGGCAAGCCACCCGCTAGCGCAGGTGGCTTGCCATCCCCCCAGCCTTGTGAACTGGTATAGGGGTCATGGACCCCTTACCAGTTCACAAGGGGTTAAAAGTAAATAATGACACACACACATAAAGAAAAAAATATTTTATTAATTTTTTTTTTTTTTTTACACTATACTCACCTCCCATCCATCCTGGAGCCCTCTGTCCCTCGGCGATCACTGGCTTCTGCTCACTTGCTAGAAGCCTTTTATAGCTGCTGGATGACAGATTACAAAGGGTTAATCAAAAAAAAAAATGACATAGGGTCCCCCCTCCCAGGGGGGGGCGGACCCCATTTTTTTTTTTGATTTTTAAGGGTTAAAAACCCTTAAAAATCAAAAAAAAAATTGACGTGGGGTCCCCCTTACCCACAGTAACCAGCCCGGGACCAGCTATGGGGGCTTGTAGGCACAGAGTGGGGGGGCCAGCTTATGTGGCCCCCCCACCCTGCAGCCTACGAGCCCACATAGCCCATGTGGGCCCGGGCTCTTCTGCCCCCCCCTGGCCTTTGGGGAGGCAGGTAATGGGGGGTGCCGGGGGGTTAATGGCAAGCCACCCGCTAGCGCAGGTGGCTTGCCATCTCCCCAGCCTTGTGAACTGGTATAGGGGTCATGGACCCCTTACCAGTTCACAAGGGGTTAATAGTAAAAAAAATGACAAACACACAGAGAAAAAAACATCTTTATTTTTCTTTTTTACACAATACTCACCTCCGATCCGACGTCCCTCGCCGCTGTCCCGCGCCGCTGTCACTGACAGATGCCGGTGGTGATCGGCGCAGGGCGGGTGACAGGTGAGGGGGCTCCGATCGGAGCCTCCTCACCTGACACCCGCTCTGCTCCGATCACCACCGGCATCTGACAGATGCCGGAGCTCGGAGGGGGGTATAGGAGGAGCGGGATGACGTCATCCCGCTCCTCCCACAATGGGCGGAGCTAAGCGGCGGCGGCCATCGCCGCCATTACAAGAGGTGAGGACCCGGAAGAGGGTCCTCACCTGAAGACTGCGCAGCCCAGGGGGGGGATCGGACCCCCCCCTGGTGAAGAGGAGGCCCGGACAGAAGGCTCGGGCGCGGAGGTGAGTAAATGACAGTTTTATTTTTTTTTTTTTACAGCGGCGATCGGCGATCAGCGCTGGAAACGGGGGGGGGCGGCTGGTTTCGGGCCCCCCCCTGAAGACGGAGGACGACGGGGGGGCGATCGGATGCCCCCCCAAGGAAGAGGGGACCCCAGGCTTCACAAGGATACCGGAGGTAAGTGATTTTTTTTTTCTATTTTTTAACTGTTTGGGGGAAATGCCAGGCACGTAGTTTCTACGTGCTTGGCACTTAACGGTAGGAGAAGCAACCACGTAGAAACTACGTGCTTGGCATTTAAAGGGTTAAGGCTCCTTACTTTGAGAGGCATCAGGACAAGGTTGTTTTCCGCTTCAAACCAGATTTCCTTCCTAAGGTGGTCTCTGCTTTTCTTTTGAATCAGGATATTGTTCTTCCCTCCTTGTGTCCTAAGCCCAGCAATGACAAGGAGAGGGTTTTGCATTCTTTGGATGTGGTTCGCTGTGTGAAGCACTATTTGGTGGCTACTTCTCCTTTTCGTAGGACTGACGCCCTTTTTGTGGTGCCCTCTGGGCCTAGGAAAGGTTTGGCTCCCGCCAAGTCTTCCATTAGTAACTGGATTCGCCAGGCTATTGTTGGGGCCTATTCTGCTAAGGGGAAGATTCCCCCTTTTCGTGTTACTGCTCATTCTACTCGTGCTGTTGGGGCGTCCTGGGCCTTCCAGCACCAGGCTTCTGTTGAGCAGGTTTTTAAGGCTGCTACTTGGTCTTCGGTTCACACTTGTTCCAAGTTTTACAAGGTTGATGTCCAGGCCTCAGCGGATGCTGTTTTTGGCCGCAAAGTTCTGCAAGCTGCAGTGGTTTAAGTTTGTGCCTTGTTTTTTGGATCCCGCCCTTTATGGACACTGCTATTGGATGTCCCAAGTGTAATGAATGTCTTGAAGCGGGGTGTGTGACATACTTAGAATAATACCATTTTGTGAATACTCACCTGTAAAATGGGTATTATAAGTATGTCACACACCACGCTTCACCCTGCCCTTTTGTATTCTGGATCCTTTATATGGTGAACCTTTGTTAGTTTTTATTGGCTTTCCTGGTCCCTTGATCTTACTGCTATCTTTAATACTGGGGAATGAGTGGGAGGTCCCAGGTATTTATGGGCCGGGAGGGTCTGACCTTTTTTTGTTATCATCTCTGCAAGATCGCCATCTACAGGTCAGTATACCCAAGTGTAATGAATGTCTTGAAGTGGGGTGTGTGACATACTTATAATACCCATTTTACAGGTGAGTATTCACAAAATGGTATTTTCTGCGTCCACCTTCGCCATTGGACCCCGGCAATGTAGGTTTTTTTGTTGTGGACCCCCCTTAGCTCCATGGGAGGGTGGCAGGGTGGGGCTTACACTTAAACCTCCACTACTAAATGTTCCTTTAGGAGCTCAGTCAGTTGCAAGCCCTATACTCCCCTAACACCCCCCCCCCCCCCCAGCTAACCCCTGTACACAGTCACATAACTTATATATTCACTTGCCCTGGACTGGGAGTACTTTTTTTTGCCAGAACAGACCCAATAATCCCTGCAACACGAGGACCTCCATCAAAGACCAGGGACGTATATTTTGATGTCCTGGTTCTTTTTCGTTTAAGCTGGGGGAGATGAAAAGAGGGATATTTTATTAGGTGAATATAGGGCCTTGTTACCAGTTTTATATATCCATTTTCATAGAGTTAATGGTGTTATTTAATTTTAACAGACTCTTTTGGAATACACAATTGACCCCCCCCCCCCCCCCAAAAAAAAAAAGTCCAGGCTGTATTCAGTATGTCATGCCACTCTAGGAACTTTTTTTATTTTGCATTCTTTTACAATAAAGCACACTACTTATTTGCAATGCCTATTACCGATTTTGCAAGAAAATGAATGTACTTTAAAACATAAAACACAACTATAGGGCTATGATTGTACTAAAGCTGAGGATTGATGCACAAACTGAAAAAGGTAGTTCGGTTATAAAGAATGGCTGCTTTGAGGGCTGCCACATACGTGTTCGACGTGTTTCGGAGTTGGCAGCCTTGTCTATTAAGGCTCCTTACTTTGAGAGGCATCAGGACAAGGTTGTTTTCCGCTTCAAACCAGATTTCCTTCCTAAGGTGGTCTCTGCTTTTCTTTTGAATCAGGATATTGTTCTTCCCTCCTTGTGTCCTAAGCCCAGCAATGACAAGGAGAGGGTTTTGCATTCTTTGGATGTGGTTCGCTGTGTGAAGCACTATTTGGTGGCTACTTCTCCTTTTCGTAGGACTGACGCCCTTTTTGTGGTGCCCTCTGGGCCTAGGAAAGGTTTGGCTCCCGCCAAGTCTTCCATTAGTAACTGGATTCGCCAGGCTATTGTTGGGGCCTATTCTGCTAAGGGGAAGATTCCCCCTTTTCGTGTTACTGCTCATTCTACTCGTGCTGTTGGGGCGTCCTGGGCCTTCCAGCACCAGGCTTCTGTTGAGCAGGTTTTTAAGGCTGCTACTTGGTCTTCGGTTCACACTTGTTCCAAGTTTTACAAGGTTGATGTCCAGGCCTCAGCGGATGCTGTTTTTGTCCGCAAAGTTCTGCAAGCTGCAGTGGTTTAAGTTTGTGCCTTGTTTTTTGGATCCCGCCCTTTATGGACACTGCTATTGGATGTCCCAAGTGTAATGAATGTCTTGAAGCGGGGTGTGTGACATACTTAGAATAATACCATTTTGTGAATACTCACCTGTAAAATGGGTATTATAAGTATGTCACACACCCCGCTTCACCCTGCCCTTTTGTATTCTGGATCCTTTATATGGTGAACCTTTGTTAGTTTTTATTGGCTTTCCTGGTCCCTTGATCTTACTGCTATCTTTAATACTGGGGAATGAGTGGGAGGTCCCAGGTATTTATGGGCCGGGAGGGTCTGACCTTTTTTTGTTATCATCTCTGCAAGATCGCCATCTACAGGTCAGTATACCCAAGTGTAATGAATGTCTTGAAGTGGGGTGTGTGACATACTTATAATACCCATTTTACAGGTGAGTATTCACAAAATGGTATTTTCTGCGTCCACCTTCGCCATTGGACCCCGGCAATGTAGGTTTTTTTGTTGTGGACCCCCCTTAGCTCCATGGGAGGGTGGCAGGGTGGGGCTTACACTTAAACCTCCACTACTAAATGTTCCTTTAGGAGCTCAGTCAGTTGCAAGCCCTATACTCCCCTAACACCCCCCCCCCCAGCTAACCCCTGTACACAGTCACATAACTTATATATTCACTTGCCCTGGACTGGGAGTACTTTTTTTTGCCAGAACAGACCCAATAATCCCTGCAACACGAGGACCTCCATCAAAGACCAGGGACGTATATTTTGATGTCCTGGTTCTTTTTCGTTTAAGCTGGGGGAGATGAAAAGAGGGATATTTTATTAGGTGAATATAGGGCCTTGTTACCAGTTTTATATATCCATTTTCATAGAGTTAATGGTGTTATTTAATTTTAACAGACTCTTTTGGAATACACAATTGACCCCCCCCCCCCCCAAAAAAAAGTCCAGGCTGTATTCAGTATGTCATGCCACTCTAGGAACTTTTTTTATTTTGCATTCTTTTACAATAAAGCACACTACTTATTTGCAATGCCTATTACCGATTTTGCAAGAAAATGAATGTACTTTAAAACATAAAACACAACTATAGGGCTATGATTGTACTAAAGCAGAGGATTGATGCACAAACTGAAAAAGGTAGTTCGGTTATAAAGAATGGCTGCTTTGAGGGCTGCCACATAACCCTGCATTCCCACTTTGGTAATGGATTTCCTGCAAATGTTCAGTGGTGTGAGGCTAATAAGTTGCCACAAAAGAAAAAAGTGAAATCTAGGTAGGTTTTCACCCAGAGGGCTGTTCCTCCTGCTGCCCTAGGCACTGGCCTTTAATTAACTAATGAGAAATACAGTCCAGAAAAAAAATGGGTTAATGTTGTTGTAGTGATATCCAGGATGGTTCTTTTCTTCTGTTTCCTCATATACTGTGAAATATGATGGAGCTTGTACAGCATTACCTATAAAGTGTAAAGTTTTTTTTTTTTGCCTGGGGGGGGGGGGGGGGGAAGAAACGTCATAAATCACCGGGGTCAGGGGGAATATCCTGCTTTGTGTTCTTGGCACAGTCCTATTGGTAAAATCCGACATCTGCTATGATACAGACATAAAACAGAGAGTAACGCTGGTGCCTTAAACATTTCCTTATCTAAGACACATTAATTTATTCTGGACATCCTGACATACTGGATCTGAACTAGGAAAGTTTTATAAAGATTGGCTTCTGTTACCGTATATGTTTTTACATAGGAAAGGATAACTAAAAATACTCTGCCTGTTTTTTTTGTTGCTGGCTGAAGTGAAATTTATCCCTCTTCTTGTTTTAAAACTGGTCTATTGACTTGTTTAGTATTTCTATTACCTCTTGTTACATTATAAAGAGACGTCACTTTTTCCATAAACTACCCTGTTATGAGAGTAGTTACACCGCAAAGAGACACCAATTCTCCTGCTCCTTTAGCAGTGGAGAAGCCATACTGAATGTCTTGTTCTACTTGTTCTACCCTATATCAGCGTGAAAAATCACTGTTTGTGTTCACATGACTTTCTTCTTTTTTCCACTTCAGTTTAGCTGTGGCTAAAATACCATTTTGTATCACCCTCATCCATTACGAATGGGAAATGTTTTGATGATTAGGAGTAGATTCAGCACCATTTGTAAAGTTATCTGAAAAAATTGGTGAATCGGCCTTAGGTGACCATAAAAGTGAAATAAATAAAAGTAGGACGCCTTTTTACACCAGGTCTTGGCATGCATCTCCATGGCAGTAAATTAAGTGGGAGTGCTCCTGACACTGTGACTGAGGATGGGGCCGACTGTTTGCCACAAAGGCATTGATTGGTGGCTGGAGATCTGGTTCACACAGGGTGGGACTCAATCTCCCAATTGGAGAAGAGCCAGAGCATTGGACTAGCACTATTCACATGCCAGGGTATATAGAGTTTGTTTTTAGGTAGCCTGGACCATCCCTTTTTAAGTTACATTTTTCTCTCATATTCCATTCCAGGGAGTGACCAATTCATAAACTAGTGGGTCAACTCTTGGCCAGAAGGCAAAACTTTAAGAAAAACAGCCACATAGCTCCTCTCGGTCTATATTTACTTGGCTGTGTGTTCTACTCCAGTTTTTATGTTTTTATTTTTTCGGTTACTTTTTACTTTGGGAATTCTTTAAGAGTTTTCTTCAGGAAGCGGGTGCTCTAAACCTGTTGGACCTCTGCACCCTCACCAGAGCCCAAATCTGGTTGGACCCAGCTTGGGTTTGGTTAGTCGGTTAAACTGAAAACGTCCGATCAGGGTGCTTGAGTAGAGGTCCTTGCCTGGATTGTTTTCTGACAGTTTTAGTCTTTTGTCTAACACACCAAAGTTTGGTGGTATTCCACCAAAGTTTGGTGGGGAGGGGAACCCCAATTGCAACATATGGTTAGTCGGTTAAACTGAAAACGTCAGATCTGGGTGCTTAAGTACAGAAGGTCTGTGCCCAGACTGTTTTCAAACAGTTTTTGTCTTTTGGCTAACACACCAAAGTTTGGTGGTATTCCCACCAAACTTTGGTGTGTTAGCCTTGGAGGGGAACCCCAATTGCTGCATATGGTTGCCTGCTGAATGGACCATAGGGCCCCCGCTACCTGCCTCCCTATTACCAGGTTTAATATTTGTGTGTGTGGGGGGGTGTCTCTGCCTTAGATGGCTGTGCACTATAAGGGCTGCTGTTGCTGGGGTCGGTCTATCTCCAGCCTGTTCTGGCACCCGGCTTAATTCACAAATGGGCTGGAAATGGCTGGGCAGCCTCCTGCGTAACAACATGCGCAAGACATGACCTAGCTTCCAGTTTCTTTTCATTCCAGCCACTCGTGTATGCCGGTCTTAGCCAGCCAGCAGGCTCCCACTATGTGAATTCATAACCTGCATCCTACATAGCTGTGGCAACGATGACTGCAACTTCTTACCACAGCACCTTTCTATTCCAAGTATGTCACACACCCCGCTTCCACTATT
The DNA here is from genome assembly GCA_027917425.1 of Gastrophryne carolinensis. Taxonomy (NCBI): domain Eukaryota; kingdom Metazoa; phylum Chordata; class Amphibia; order Anura; family Microhylidae; genus Gastrophryne; species Gastrophryne carolinensis. The sequence continues at coordinate 525,850,997 of CM051234.1, forward strand.
CATGACATATGGGTTATGGTCCAGTAGAGGGTGAACTTCTGCAGAGATGAAAGCAAAAAAGAAGCCCCTCCCGGTCCATAAATACCTGGGACCTCCCACACATTCCCCAGTTCCTTCTCTGCAGGACGGCGAGCAAGTCAGAAGATGTATGCTGCTCTTGCTTGCAGGTAAGCCAGGCTTGCACCCAGCCTTTTTTGCCCTATTTCTGCCCGGACCTTTATATTGTAAGTCTCTATACTAGCCTCCCAGCCTCGGCTGCAGGTACGGGTGAGGGTAGGAATCACCTTAATAGGTGTTCAGGCAGCCATGCTCCCCTGTGAGACCCCATATTAAGGGGTAGGCGGAATCTGGGTTGGTGATCCCGGTTTGGGATGCCCTGTCCATATATATATATATATATATATATATATATATTTTTATATATATTTATTTATTAATATATATTTATGTGTATATCCCTTACACCCATGGTGCGGGATCTCCCCCCCCCCTTCTGGGTCCCCCTCGTAGCCCGCAGGGGCTCCTGTTGGCTGTCATATGCCCGGTGCCTCTTTCAGAGAGAGGCCGGGGCTATTATTCCAACCTCTTCATGGTTCCCAAAATGGATGGCTCCATAAGACCCATTCTGGATTTGAAGCTTCTCAACAGGTTCATCAGAACCAAGAAGTTCCGCATGGAGACTCAGCCATCGGTCGGGGATTTCATGACGTCCATAGACATCAAGGATGCTTACCTTCATGTACCAATTTTCCCAGCACACCAGAGATTTCTCAGGTTTGTGGTTGGAGATCAGCATTTTCAGTTTGTGGCCCTCACCGAGGGTGTTTACCAAGGTTCTGGCGGGCATAATGGCCCTGCTCAGAGCCCAGGGCATTCGCATTGTGCTGTATCTGGACGACCTACTCATTACAGCTTCTTCCCTCTGCCAGGCGGAGTTGGACATCAGGACGGTGGTGGCGACGCTGGAAAGGTTTGGATGGGTGATCAACCACCCCAAGTCTTCTCTCTCCCCATCAAGGGAGATCTCTTTTCTGGGCATGAATCTGGATACCAGTCAAGCCAGAGTGTTCCTACCTCAGCCAAAGGTGCAGAGGGTTCAGCATCTGATACGTGTTCTCCTGACCAATCCTCGACCTTCTATCCGGCTAGGGATGACTCTGGTAGGTTTGATGGTGGCCTCCTTCGAGGCAGTCCCCTTTGCTCAGTTCCACATGAGGTCGCTTCAACTCCATCTATTGCTGAAATGGGACAGATGTCCACAGTCCTTGGATCAGTCTTTTCTGATGTCTCCCCGGGTTCGGCAGTCCCTTCAGTTGTGGCTGGAACCAAGCAATCTGATGAGGGGCAGATCCTTTCTGGCCCCTTGTTGGGAGACGGTAACCACGGATGCCAGCCTGTCGGGCTGGGTAGGTTTCTGGAAGGATCATCCGTTCCAGGGGTTGTGGGGTCCTCAGAAGGCTCACAACACCATCAATGTCTTGGAGCTCAGAGCTATCCGTTTGGTTCTGTCACGTCTGACATTCCACCAACAGGGCTTACTGGTTTAGGTTCGATCAGACAATCGAACTGCGCTAGCTTACATCAATCACCAAGGAGGGACTCGCAGCAGGAGTGCCCTCAGGGAAGTCTCTCTGATTCTGACATGGGCGGAGAGCAATGTTCCTTGCATCTCGGCAGTGTACATTCCGGGAGAGGAGAACACGGAGGCGGACTCCCTGAACAGGGGATTCTCTCGCCGAGGGGCATGGTCTCTCAACCACAGGGTATTTCGGGCCCTGTGTCACAAGTGGGGGACTCCGGAGGTGGATCTCTTTGCCTCTCGGCACAATCACAAGCTCTCAACCTCTGTATCTCTGTCTCAGGATCCTCTGGCCCTGGTAGTGGATGCCTTGTCTCTTGCCTGGAGGGATCTGGGGTTTCTGTACCTGTTTCCCCCCTTCTCCATGGTAGGCAAGGTAGTGCGCAAGCTGGCTCTAGAGGGGGCACCAGCAATTCTGGTGGCCAAGACAGGTTTTGGTTTGCAGACGTCGTATAACTGGCGGTAGATCAGTACAGGTTGCCCCCTGTTTCCGGATCTGATCTCTCAGGGCCAGCTACGTTACCCCAATTTACAAATGCTTGCTTTGACGGCGTGGCTGCTGAAACCTTCATCCTGAGGGAGGAAGGTTTGTCGGAGGCTGTTAATCAGACATTGATTAGATCTAGGAGGAGGTCCTCCTCTACCATTTACTATAGGACTCGGCGGTCCTATATTGACTGGTGTGAGGCTAGGGCCTTACCTTGCAGGGTGTTTTCGATTCCTAGGATTTGGGAGTTTCTACCACAAGGTCTGGGTCTGGGGTTCCAGCTCAGTACTTTGAAGGGTCAGGTTTCTGCCCTGGCTGTCTTTTTTCAAAGGTCCTTTGCTTTGCATCATCTGGTCAAGACTTTTTTCCAAGGGGTCACTCATGTTCGGCCTCCTAGAAAGCCTTTGGTTCCCGTTTGTGACCTAAATTTGGTTCTCTCGGCCCTCCAGGGGCCTCCTTTTGAGCCGATGCAGGATGTGGCACTTTCTGTGCTCACTCAAAAGGTTGCCTTTTTGGTGGCTATTACTTCTGTTCGGCATGTCTGTGAGTTGGTGGCTCTGTCTATTCAGGCCCCTTACTTTGAGAGACACCAGGACAAGGTGGTTTTTCGCTTTAAACCAGATTTCCTTCCCAAGGTGGTTTCCGCTTTCCATCTCAATCAGGATGTAGTTCTCCCTTCCTTGTGTCCTAGGCCTAGCAATGACAAGGAGAGGGTTTTGTACTCTTTGGATGTGGTTCGTTGTGTGAAGTACTATTTGGTCGCTACTTCTCCTTTTCGTAAGACGGACCCCTTGTTTGTGGTGCCCTCTGGGCCCAGGAAAGGTTTGGCGCCAGCCAAGTCTACCATTAGTAAATGGATACATCAGGCCATTGTTGGGGCCTATTCCGCTAAGGGGAGAGTTCCTCCTTTTCAGATCACTGCTCATTCTACTCGTGCTGTTGGGGCTTCCTGGGCTTTTCAGCACCAGGCTTCTGTTGAACAAGTTTGTAAGGCTGCTACTTGGTCTTCCGTTCATACTTTTTCCAAGTTTTATAAGGTTGATGTGCGGGCCTCAGCGGATGCTGTTTTTAGCCGCAAGGTTCTGCAAGCTGCAGTGGTTTAAATTGGTGCATTTTTTGCTGTATTTGGATCCCCACCCATGACGGACACTGCTATTGGATGTCCCATATGTCATGAATAGTGGAAGCGGGGTGTGTGACATACTTGGAATAATACCATTTTGTGATGTAAAATGGGTATTATAAGTATGTCACACACCCCGCTTCATCCTGCCCTTTGGTATTCTGGATCCTTTATATGGTGAACCTTTTATTAAGAATGTTTTATTGGCTCTTCCTGGTCTCCTTACTGCTGTCATATACTGGGGAATGTGTGGGAGGTCCCAGGTATTTATGGACTGGGAGGGGCTTCTTTTTTGCTTTCATCTCTGCAGAAGTTCGCCCTCTACTGGACCATAACCCATATGTCATGAATAGCGGAAGCGGGGTGTGTGACATACTTATAATACCCATTTTACAGGTGAGTAATCACAAAACGGTATTTTTGTGTCCTGGGTGGCTGCTGGTCCAGTCTGCAGACCCCCTGGCTGATCCCTTCGCAGCATCGTCGCTAGACACCGCCCTGTAGTTATAGACGAGGCCATAGTTCCTCTGCAGATGGCAGCAGAGGAGGAGGGATCGGTGCCCAGCAAGGGACTGGATGAAAGGTGAATATAGTGTTTTCTCTCATATTCCACTCCAGGGATCAGTGAATCAGATACAAATGGGTTAAGCCTTGTTCAAAGGGTGGGACTGCAAGATAAAAATGTGTGGTTCCACTCGGCCTATATATACTTCCGGCTGCTGTCCACAATACAGTTTATTCTTGCTGTTGCGCTGGACTGCGAAGGTTGTGCTTGGTTTTATTCTCCTCTAAATGTATTTATTTTTTCTTTTATAGAGTCTTTACTTTTAATTTAACCCTGTTTGTCCTCCCTGTTTGTCCTCCTGTCCTAACCCTGCTGATCTGGTGAACCCATGTATGCCTCCTAGGAATAATAGACTAACTTCAACATGACTGAGGCATCTGGGACATCCGGGTTTTGGCAGAAGGGTCTAGATGAGGTCTTCAATTGAGCAGTGAATTTAGAATGAATTTAGTTTTGTCAGCTCTTCAGGGTCCCCCCTTTGATCCTGTGGCAGAAGTTTCACTAGGGTTGATGACACTTAAGGTCCTCTTCCTAGTGGTAATTTTCTCTGTACGGCAGGTTTCTGAATTGCCAGCTTTATCTGTGAAACCTTCTTACCTAGTTCTACGCAAGGACAAGGCTTTCCTCGGTTTTAAACAGGACTTAGGGTGGTATCCCCCTTATAGGCCTGGAGGAAACACACCTTTTTATCTTGCAATCCCGCCCTTTCGGACGAGAGTTAACCCATTCATATCTGATTCACTGACACCCTGGAGTAGAAGAAGAGAGAAAACCAATTCTACAGGTGAGAATCACAGAACTGGGATTTTTTTTATGAGCTCCTTCACTTGCCTTGAAGCTGTGATGCATCAGGAAGAGGAAAACTCATTCTATTTTTCTGGCCTCTGGAGCCTGTAAACCTGACCACCAATCAGAGCCATTCAATGTGCCGGGACCGCTGCACACATTTTAATTCATTTCTCCCCACTACAGTGACTGTTTATTGTGGAAGCTGGAAGGAGAAGGCAACCCCCCCCCCACCCATGGCATAATTATCCCTTTGCTCTTCACTCATTTTCTGAGGCATTGAAGCTTTGTTTTACAACAAGAAAAGGCATTGAGCTGTTTGCCAGACTAGCTAGGGACTGACACTGGTGAAGGAAGGTATTGCTTTGCTATAAATAAGTTTGTTTTAAATCAAGTTTAGGAACTTTTACGAGTTACCGGTTGTATTTTCAAGTGAGTTTGTTGTGAGTGTTATAGAGTTAAAATAAGAAATTGAGCTGAAGTTGTTGCAACTTGTGAGTTGCGAGTACTAGATTTGTGTATTCACTGCTGTTCTTGTAACTGGATGAATTCCGCTGTGATAAATGTGAGCATTATGTGTTGCAACCTTGAAAGCTATGGTTAGACATCTGGAGGCACAAAATGCAACACTGAGGGAGATTGATAATTTTAAAGTGGACCAACACCCAGGATTTTGACTATCCTGGGTATTGGTCCACTTCCCCGGGGCACCCCGATCGGGGGTGCCCCGCTGTGTGAAACCCCCCAGAAAGCCCCAAAAAACGTACCTCACCGCCGACGAACAAGCTGATTGACAGCGACAGACAAGCAGCTTGCCCGTCGGCGCCTCCCGCGCGTCACTCTTGACGTGTGCGCGCCCGCGCCGGCCATTCAGAGACGGCCGGCGCGGGCGCGCGCACGTTTAGAGGAGCGCGAGTGAGGCGGCGGAAGCAGCGGCTGGAGAGGTAAGGTTTTTCGGGGGTTTTGGGGGGTTTACACCCCGCGGGACATCCCGATCTCGGATGTCCCGCGGTGTGTGAGGTGATCGGCCCGGGAATCTTATAGATTCCCGGGCCGATCACCTCAGGGTGTTGGTCCACTTTAAAAGGGGCATTCTGCTCACTGAGTGAGCAGTAAGTGGGGTAGTTACAGATGGTGGAGTAATGGGAGCAGATAAGTAGCTGGGTAAATGTAGATAGAGGGAGAAGAAAGGGAGCACAGAAAAGGAAGGCCATACCGGTGTCTGTGCACCCTAACAAAATTGCCAAGCTGGGTAATGATGTAAGAGTGTCCGTCTCAGAAATGGCAACCGTAGCAGATACTGCTCTCCCTAACAGCCATGAGGATAGCCCCCCTTGTAACTGGGTGGTTGGGACTACAGGCAAGACTAGACACTTGGTGGTCATAAGGGATTGTATTATTAGATGGACTGATTAAATAATTTGTCACCAAGACCGCTTCAACCGAGTGGTTTGCTGTCTCCCTGGTGCCAGGGTTCGGCATGTGGTGGAAAGAATTGATGAATTACCAGCAAGGACTGGGGATGACCCAGCTGTCATAGTCTACTTGGGGACCAATGACAGAACGAATGGGAGATGGAGGATTCTTAAGAATACATTTAAGGAATTAGGCACCAAGTTGAAGAGAAGGACCTCCATGGATGTATTCTCTGTAATACTGCATGTGCTTGCACTTCACAGGAATGACAGTGGGAGCTTAGAGGGTTAAATGCATGGCTTGGTGCAAGCAGAAGGATTTGAGTTCCTAGAGCACTGGGCTGACTTTTCATTGAGGTACAAATTGTATTCTGCAAATAATTTGCACCTGAATAAAAGGGGGGATGCTGTGATGGTTAAGAAGCTACTAAGAGAGGTGGAGAGGTATTTAAACTACAGATGAGGGGGAAGGACAAGAGTGAAAACCAAGGGGAAGACAGATTAGATGGACACAATACTGCAGAAGCTAGTGATACTGAAGTTCAAGGTGTAAAAGTGGATGGAAACTTATGTAGGTTCACAAATGCCAGAAGTCTGGCAAATAAAGTGGTGGTGGTGGGGGGTTTAAGGCTCTGGTACTGGAAGGAAATATTGTTGTTATTGGTGTGGCGGAGTCAGGGCTAGATTCCACACATTAAACAACCCACCGCACCAATAACTAGGTCAGCACAATAATAATAAATACAAAAAATTCCCGTAGTGTGCAATACACTGGCCCTATTCCACTAGAGCAATTATACACAAAAAGGGGGGCCCAGACACCCCCATGATAGCCAGACAAAGTTCGCACCACTAACTGTACATTGAAAAGTCAAAATAATTTTATTTAGGATTAACATATATACAAACATAGACAATAGGCCTAAAAAACATACGCACATACAGAGGCAAAGCATGAGAACCCTAATTCATGTTCCAAATACACGCCATGATAGTAATCCCCCTTAGTGCATATATGCCATTAAGCCCCCCCTAACCTTCTAATCACAATTACCCATAATCAAAAACAATTATATCATCCAAACTGCTATGTGCAAGTGCAAAAATAGATGGTAAGTGTAGGCTTCCCTTAGTGCATTTATCCCATTAAGCCCCTCTAACCTTCTAATCACACTTTTCCATAATTAAAAACAATTACATCATCCAGTACAAGTGCCATGTACAAATGCAAAAATAAATACAATTTAAATATATCTACCTTACTATAAACACACGTGCCTTGATGAAGTAACGTTGGGGTCCTGCTCTATGGCAGGACCAACTGTACCAGTAGTATGACTTTATTTTATATTTAACCCCTTCCTCTCTCCCCCTCTGGTCCTCTTGAGGTTTATATATTTATAATACATTAGATATTTTTAAGCTTGGCACATGCCCTTTGTAAACAATGTTAAAATACAATTTGGTGTAATTTATAGATCCCCAAACATAACTGAGAAAATAGAGGGTCAGTTGCATAGATAAATAGATGCAAGGTGCGGGCTTCGCAGGCTGGTACAGTGGTGGTGATGGGGGACTTCAACTACCAAGGTATTGACTGGACACATGGCTCTGCTTCTACTGCAAGGGGGAGAGCATTCCTCAGCTTGCTACAGGATAACTATATGACTCAGTTCATGGAGGCACCTACTAGGGGTGATGCTCTTTTGTATCTGGTAATATCAAGCAATGATGACCTGATGGGGACAGTAACAGTCCGTGAAAATCTTGGTAACAGTGACCACAATATAGTTGTATCCAACATAAACTGTAAAAGATTTTCTGCCTGGGAGGGCAAAAATACTGAATTTTAGGAAGGCCAACTTCCCCAGGCTCAGAGCTGCACTCCAGGACATAGACTGGGACCATATGTTGAGGAATAAGGATACAGATGCCAAACGGGGGTGCTTTAAATTTAAATATAATATTTAATTTAAATAAATGTATTCCTTTGGGGAACAAATCTAAGCAGCTAAAATTAAACCCCTCGTAGCTGACACCTGTAGTTAAAAATGGGCAATAAAGAACAAGAAAATGGCATTTAAAAATGACTAGTCTGAGCTCTCAGCTGTAACCCTTGAAAAGTATAAAGCACTTAATAAAGCATGTAAGGAAGAGATAAAGTTGGCAACAGCACAAAATGAAAAATATGTGGCCAAAGAAAGCAAAACCAATCCTAAACATTTCTTTAAATGTATAAATTCAAAGCAAACCAAATCGGAACAGGTAAGTGCCCTAATTAAGGATAATGGCGAATTAGCCACTGAGGATGAAGAGATGCTGTTAAATGGGTTTTTGAGCTCTGTGTACACAAGAGAGGAGCAAGTAACCAATACGGAATATGCCACTGATAGCAATACCCCAAGTATAATACTCAACAAGCTAAACATGGATATTAGCAAGCCTAATTTAAATGTGAAGCATACTGCAGGACCGGATGGAGTTCTCCCAAGAGTTCTTAAAGAACTCAGCTCGGTTATCTCATCAGCCCTGTTCTTGATCTTATATCAAAACTGGTATAGTGCCAAGGGATTGGCGCAAGGCAGATTTGGTGCCCATTTTTAAAAAGGGCTCTAGGTCTTCTCCGGATAATTAAAGACCTGTAAGTTTAACATCCATTGTGGGAAATCTGCTTGAGGGGCTATTAACCCTTTAAACGCCAGCCACGTAAAATTTATGTGGCTGCCTCCCCTGCAGTTAACCGTCAGCCACGTAAATTTTATGTGCCTGACTTTCCCCACTTGCAGCATAAAAAGTAAAAAAAAAGTCACTTACCTGACCCCTCGTTATTCGATCCGGCCGGGTCTCCTCTTCCGATCACCCACCCTACTTACCTTTGTGCCGATGGCTCCCGCCGGCTCTCCTCTTACGGGGGGGGGGGCACCGATCACCCCCCGCTCTTCTCTTCCATCTTCTGGAGGGGGCATAACAGCCCTCCTCCCTCCGTTGTTCCCGATGGCGGCCGCCATCTTGGATTCTAGGTCGATGACGTCACCGCCGGGTGTCATCGGGGCTCTCGGCAGTTCAGCTCTCAGATGCCGGTGACGGCTGGTCAGCCGTCACTGACATCAGATCGCCACGGGACACAGGAGATGAAGATCGGAGGTGAGTAAACTTATTTTGAAAAGTGTATGTCTGTTTTTTTACTGTTAACCCTTTGTGAACTGGTAAGGGGTCCATGAGACCCCTTATACAGTTCACAAGGCTCGGGGCTCTGGCAAGTCACCTGCGGCTAGCGGGTGACTTGCCATTAACCCCTGGCCCCCAAATTACCTGCCTCCCCAAAGCCCGGGGGGGGGCAGAAGAGCCGTGGCCCTAGGCTATGACGCCTTGTAGCCTGCAGGGCCAGGGGCCACTAAAGCTGGCCCCTGCGCCATGTTCTACAAGCCCCCATAGCTGATCACAGGCTGGTTATGCTGGGTAAGGGGGACCTCATGCCATTTTTATATTTTTTTATTTTTAAGGGTTTTAACCCTTAAAATTCCCCCCAGGGAGGGGGGACCCTATGTCATTTTTTATTTAAATTAACCCTATGTTACCTGTAACTCAGTAGGTATAAAAGGCTTCCAGCAGCAGCAGGAGAGCAGAAGCCTAAGTGATTAACGTGGGACACAGGGATGGATGGGAGGTAAGTATTAAAAAATTTTTTTTTTTAATTATTTTTTTTAATAAAGTTATTTTTAAAGTGTGTCTCTGTGTGTTTTTTTTTTTACTTTTAACCCTTTGTGAACTGGTAAGGGATCTATGAGACCCCTATACCAGTTCACAAGGCTCTGGGTCTGGCAAGTCACCTGCGGCTAGTGGGTGACTTGCCATTAACCCCGAGACTCCCATTACCTGCCTTCCTAAAAAACCCTTAAAATTCCCCCAACAAATGGTGTTTCCCCCCCCCCCCCCCCCTTTGAAGGGGGACCCCACACCAATTTTTTTTATTTAACCCTTTATTATGTGGATAGTAGTTGTATGTTATTTGTAAATGTTATAAAGTGTTCTTTTCAGTTTAGGGGATCACCTGGACAGGAACGAAGGGCTTACGATACATATGTGGTATCATTGTAATCGGGAGAAATGGGGCTTTCACATGCAATATGGTTTTCTTTAATAAAATAAATGTTTTTGTTAAAATAAAGGAGGCAATTAAAAAAAAAAATATATATATATATTTTTTTTACTTATTTATTTAAAAATATATAAGAAAAAGTAGAAAAAATACAAACAAGACATTTCATGTTAAAGCCTAAACTCTGCCACAAAAAGAAAATATGCCATTTTCTCGGAAATTCCTGCAAAAATCACAGTTAAACATCACACAAAATGGTGAAAAATATCCTGTCAGCAGAGGGTGACAAACTCGTAAGTAGGCTGGCAGTTAAAAGGTTACAGGTACCTATGCATGTTGGGTATTGTTCTGCTCGGGGGACCTTGTACTTTCAGATTTAGCTTGTTTTTTCAGGGAATTTTCAGGGAATATATGGTTTATGGGGGATATTCCAAATGCAAAGTGTTGGTTTGGTAGAAAAAGCACAAGGTGCGCACTTTGTCTGCAGAGCTGAAATTTTGAAGTAAAATTACCGTTATGCGCATGCTTTACTTTGGTGTGTTTGGCAACTCTTTCCTTGACAGAACCTATGCATGTTGGGTATCGTTCTGTTTGGGGGATGTTGCTTTTTTCCGATTTTTTTTTTTTCTGGTTTGCATATAGTTTTATTAGGAAAATGTGGTTTTGATTCTGCTTTTTTATTCATTTTTAGGGAAACCCTGTGCAACCAAAGAATACATTGAGGGATTACTTCCAGAAAACTGCACCCATGTCAACAAGCCTGGTACGCCTAGAAAGCCTGACGTATACTTCTAGGGAATATATAGTTTGTGGCGGGTATTTCAAATGTAAAGGGTTGTTTTTCTTGAAAAACTGCAAGGTGCGCATATTGCATAGCATAGTTGTATTTTATCTGAAAATCTCCTAAAGCGTTGTTTCAGTTTGGGGGAGTCTCCTGGGCAGGAAAGGGTGTCTACCTATACATATGTGGTACCGCTGTAACCGGGAGAAATTGGAGTTTCACATGCAATAAGATTTTATTGACAAACTTACTTTTTTATTACAAAAAAACACTACAAATTGTAAAAAATAGTATTTTTTTGCACAATTTTCACTCAAAAATATTGAGAATACACTTATAAAATGACAGACAAGACATTTTATGTTAAACCCCAGGCTCTGCTGAAAAAAACAATATATCACTTTCCTGGGAAATCCCTGGAAATCCCTTCAAAAATCACAGTTGAACATGGGGAGCGCAAAATAATCTGGCAACAAAGGGTGACAAAATCTTAAGGTAGGCTGGCGGTTAAAGGGTTAAGAGACTATACACACGAATATGTAACCATAATATTTTAAGTGACAACCAGCCCGGTTTTACTAAGGACAGAAGCTGCCAGACTAACCTGATTGGTGTCTAGGAAGAGGTGAGTAGAAGCCTGGACAAAGGGGTGACTGTAGATATAGTTTTTCTGCATTTTTCTAAAGCATTTGACACTGTCCCTCATTGTCAAATGACAATATGATACATATTCTGAATGGTCCATGGTTGTACGTGGTGTACCCCATGGTTCAGTGCTGGGCCCACTATTATTTAACTTGTTTATAACTGACCTAAAGGTTAAATTAATGGCTCTGTCTCTATTTTTGCAGATGACACAAAGATATGTAGCACAGTGCTGTCTATTGAAGATGTTCACAAGCTTCAGGCTGACTTGGATACATTGAGTGTCTGGGCATCCACTTGGCAAATGAAGTTCAATGTGTAGAAATGTAAAGTCATGCACTTAAGATCTTTAGGCAACATATGTCCCCAGGGGAAGTAAAATTGGGAGAATCACTTGTTGAGAAGGAGCTTCGGGTACTGGTAGACCGCAGGCTAAATAACAGTAGTAAAGCGGAATGAATGATCTTCATTATCATTAAGAAAGGATGCGGGAATTAAATCTGTTTAGCCTTGAGAAGAGACGTCTAAGGGGGGACATGATTAACTTGTATAAATATATAAATGGCTATTACAAATAATATGGGCAAACACTATTTAAAGTAATATCCTCTCTAAAGTCAAGGGGGCACTCTCTCCGGAAAAAAAGATTAAATCTCCTGAGTTATCAGTAAAAAAAAAAAAAAAAAAAAAACTTTCCCCAAGCCCGACCCTTGGTTGAACCTGATGGACTTATGTCTTTTTTTTTCAACTGTAGTAACTATTTGGAACTATACCTGGTTATGTGGGTTAAAAAAAGCAGTGCAATCCCCCCTTAAGCTACCTGCTGGGCATGCCAGACATAGGGGCTGGGGTCCTCCGGCCATACCAGGACAGCAGCCCATATGCTTTTTGGTACATGTCTGGTGCTCCTCCTGGATCCGTGTCGATGGGCACCCTGCACCTCCGTACCCCCAGGGGCTACAGGTAATGGGACAGTGGAAACGACAAGTCACCCCGCCATGCCGGCAGGTAACTTGACGCCCCCCTACCAGTTGAGCTGGTATACAGGTCCCTTAAATAGTTATTAGTTTAAGGAGAAAGTCAAAAAGAAAACCCCATGCAAAAGCAGTTTGGTCTAATCTTTCACTATTCTTTCTCTGCCATCTTCATCCACCACTGGGCGATGTTCTCCTGCCATCAGCCACCTCTGGGGTAGTTTGTCAGCTCCTCTTCTCCTGGCAGAAGAAATCACAATTTCCGCTCTTCCTGCGCTTGGAAGGAAGAAGGACAAGGGTCTCCTTTACATACAGGCTTACACGACGAAGGAAGGGATATTTATACCCCAGGGTGTGGCTAACCTGGAATCTCTCTAGCTGTCAAATGACGCAAGATTTATGCAATTTTCAAAACTGATGTGCAAAGTCAGTTCAACCAGTCAGTTTCTTAAAGCATGATTGATGGAATTTATAGAAACTGCATGCTGTGTTTGGGGGTATATAGCCCACTTTTAGAGTCATTGCTGTAGTACATTCCTTACTTGTCAATGGCACTCCCGGGTTCTTTTACTCCACAGAGAGTAAAACTATGCGCCTGCTTATGGGCGCAGGTGCTGGTTTAATGATCATCTTTCATATTTTAGGTGATGATCACCTCAATTCAGTAGGTATGAGAGTTGCCAGCCTTATTGGTTAATCCACCACAAGAATAAGGCAGTTTTCACACTACTGCCTTCCTTTATGTACTTGCCCTACACAAACACGGGCTTCTTTCCTTGGATGTGGTCAAAGTATAAATCAGACCAAAACCCACTGAACTTGTAAAAATGCATTTGGCCAGCTCATCTACAAATACTCTTCTTAGGGTGTAAAACTGGAAATTTATTGTTTTTTGCCTACTGAATTATTATCCTAGAACAGTAATCTTATTTTTTGGGGGTTGTCGGCCACCACACATGCTCTGTGCGATTTCATTGACTATTGATGCCTCTATCATACATTAAACTGAGTTTAAAATTGTAAATTCCAAAACTAGATTGCCTTTCTCCCTGGATGAATATGTTTTTTCCTTCTTCCTAAGCAGCTGTGTGTTATTATTCTACAGGTGGGAATTCATAGAAATAATTTTTAGGCAACCAATTTATTATTGTATTTATTTTAGCTAAAGAAAGCTAGAGCAGAACTCCAGCTAGAGTGTGAACGGAGCACGCGAGAAAGGCAGGACTCCATCAGACGAGTGCGAGAGGATTGCCTCCACCAAATCGAGCTAGAAAGGCTAAATGGCAAACGACTGGAAGAGGACAAGCTTCGACTACAACAACAGGTGAGGCAGGACCATTCTGAGCTATGTTTCATTTTTTTTTTTAAACCTATTTAGGATCAAAATAAATAGTCCATGTTCTGGCAATTTTTAAGTTTCCTGTGGCATGATGGAAATGTGCTTCCTTAAATTTAGAGGGACCTACACCATGATGGCACCTTGCCTTCTGCCCCATTGGCTCACCTTTATTTGTACTGGTTGCTGCCACTTGCTGTAGATTGCGTCATATTGCATCACATATTAAAGCCGAGCATTTGTAGTCTTACTTCCTGTCTACAGTTAAACATGTCATGTATGTGACTGCCACTAAAAACATCATGTTCTGTAAAGGATCCAAATGGCATCCATGGATTCTATGCGCTTCCTGTCTCCGGTGAACGAGAAGCAAGGTTAAGGGAAAAAAATGCTCCCCATACACACAAAAATAAAATATTAGTTGCTTAATAACTTGAAAGCTAATTGCAAGATATTTTTTAATCTAGTGAACTGATAAGCAAAGTTGATTACTCAAACACTACTGTGGCATCCTTGCTGGTCATAGCCTCAATGCAGCAGTTTCTAAATGAGCATCCCATTTGCTTAATCCATTTTTTGGCAAAGGATCGCTTTTAAGACATAGATTTGCAGGTGCTACGGGGGTTGATGTGTAAAGGGACTTGAACAATCTGGACGCCCCCCAGGCCCCAGACCAGGCTGGGTGTCATTGGTGAGAAAATGGGCGAGGGTCCACTTTAAGGCAACTATTGCAGTTAAATAAGGTATGCCATATTTGTAGCATAAGTGTACAAAATCAATTTTTATAAACTTGTAGATCCTCAGATGTCGGATTTGGCCTTAAAGATCTGCAGGCAACTGTTTAAGCGGAAATGTGCCTTGTTGAATGGGTTGTTGATAATTTCCGTTTTCATCCTCCTCGGGACTGCTTTGTACCAGAACAGTAGATTTTACAGTACATCTCGGGGAAATCAACTGGATTGTATTTCCTAAACAAAATCTTTGGCGCACTAATTTGGTAAAACTGTTTTTCTATAACAACTGTAAGCTAGCATTGTTGTGGATTTAAGGGGACTTGATGGGTTAAGTACTGGGAACTAAGATGTTAAACGGATGGGGGGAGAGCTATAAATAAGGGACCAAATCAGCATGTGTGTTGCTAGCATGTGAGGATTGTTACATATGAATACAGGGAGTGTGGTGGAAGGACATACGAATGGAGTCAGTGGGCATCCTGATTGTTGTAAACAAAAACTTCTTCATGTTATTCCAAATGAAAATAATCTGAACCTATCCTTGTGGCCGGGTTCCAAATCATTTAAGCTGTGATGTACACTGTGTGCCATTTTGAGCTATTTAATAGACAAAGTAAGAAGGTCCTGTTTTGTGATTCTAAACTTATTAATGTCAGATCTTTAGTAGCTGATGCCATAAATTGGCCAAATCTGCAAGTAAATAGTACATTGCTCATCTAAACATTGTTTCAGTAGTGTTTTTTCTTTTTATATTCACTGGTAGTCATGTCTGACTTAACTGTGTTAATGTCGACGTGCATTTACGCTTTATCCTAATGATAAAACTGCAGTAACTAAACTGTCAGAAATAGTAGTATTTAGTGAAGGTCTGTTTCTTCATTTTATCTTTTGTCCATGTTTTTGTAGGACACTGGGAAATAAATAACGTTTCACATTCATTTCCTAGCTGAAAATTTTTTATTTTTTGGGTTTACTCCTTGCTTCATTCAAGAGCTATAATTTATGTTGGTAATGTTGTAAACTCTTTGAGTTCAAGGACTGAATTTGGTCATTCACTGTGTCCTCAGTTTGCTTATTATATATAGCCCTTCTAACGGGATTAATATTATATTTAATATTTTTTATTTATTTTAGCTTCACGAAGCAGAACACAAATTTAAATTACTGGATAAGGAGTTTCAGCAGTATAAAGAGCAACAAAGCAGTAAACCAGAAATCCGACTACAATCTGAGATCAATCTTCTCACACTTGAAAAGGTAACAATTGCTTTGTGATCTCGATTTATTAAAACTTGGTTCCTGCCTTTTACTTCACTGTACTTGTTCACAAGTCACTGTACTTGTGTTGCATTAGTGGTTACGGGGAAGTGTATGTTGTGTTTTTAATTAGAGCGCTGCAAGGCGTTAATAAAACTGGCCGCCTTCTCACCTCTTAAGTGAATGTTCTTTAGCTGCCTTTGACCTTTATGTGCATGTGCAATGTGGAGCAAGATTTACATTGTCTGATTCCCCCCTTCTCCCCATCTGCCGGTGCACAAGCATGCTCTGCATGGCCACACCCAATCTCCATTCATGTGTGGAAAAGAGAAACTGTAAAGTCAGTCTTCAAATTGTCAATCAATCTCAGTAACAAAAACTTCTTTTTAAAAATGGAAACATTTCCCAGGTGTAGCCCTACTCAAGGGAAGGGAAAATGTCACTGTACAGAGTATCCATGTTTGCCAGTCTACAAGTACCATTAGTCATCCACAGTTATCTAGGATTAATGGATCCAATCCAACCACTAGTTTTTACTGATCTCTTCTGCAGACCAATACTATGTACTGGTATAGACAAGTTTAATTAAACCAGACCAACACCTGTTTTTTCTTTAACGGGTGTTGGTCCCGCAGTCTGCTAATCAAAACAAGCTCGGGGGGCATCCAGAATGCTGAAACCCCCTCGAACGGGGCAGGTCGTTCCGGTGGCTGGCTCCGAGGATGCGACCATGGCCAAAGTGACCGCCTGGCAGCCAATCGCAAGACTCCTTTCCCGTCGCTGGCTCGTAGTGAAGGTGCAGGACCAACACCCGTTAAAGAAAAAACAGGTGTTGGTCCGGTTTAAGTTGTATATCTGGTCCAAGGGTGAAAGAACAAAATTGAGTTGTGCATTAATTTGGTATAAAATAATTAAAACATGCTATTTAGATGGCAGATCACCAGTTCATCAATGTGAGGTACAGATTGGGGAGGTGTTGACTGGAGATAACAGAAGGTGGCTATTAACTGATTATAAGGTGTGAATGAGAGTGAGGCGGCCACCAAGACCTCGTGCTTAGGGAACTGCAGTGATTCTACAGAATACATTTGTTTATGCAGCAGTGTTTGTGGTATGGATTGCATTTTGCATTTATGTTTTTGCTTATATTGTTTGCGTGTGATTTATGTTCTTGGGTCCTATACCCTGCCTTCCTGTCTACTGAATCCCAAGTTAGTGCAGCAAAATGCATGCGTTAAAGCATGAAATAGGCACCAGAGACTTTAATAGGGTGCGTTTGCAGCCCTGGCGCAGCAGGCACTACTTTTTGCGGATACTTTTTTCTGTATTCTGCCACACCAAATTGGTCTGAAAGGGGCCATAGAGGAGCGGTTGTTGGACTTCTTTTGCTGTACCGCTGCCTCTGCCGCAACCGCACAACCGCATGCAGTGCCTGACAGGTGTGAACAAGGGCTAAGGCAAAATGTATCTGCATACATTCAACAAATAATTAAAGCTCCATGTTGCATCTGGCTTCCACATACATCCTTGGTATATACCCATATTGAGGCCCCAGATCCACTAGGCCAGTGACCTATTTGAATGACTAAAAACTGTCATGGTTTCTGAAATATAAAAGGTCCCTCTCTGCAGTGGGAGTAAGACCCAAAGCCCGGAGCTTCCACCACTCACTTCATGCTGTCAGAAGCAGCAATGGATAGCACAGGACAGCAGGAATCGTCGATGGAAGGTGGTAAGTAGGGAAATAATAATAAACAACGTTTTACTAGTGCTTGTGTGTTATTCTTAGTATACAGTACGTCCTGCTCCAGATAAGAATCATTACACTTGGGTTTTATTCCGCCAGATGGCGCTGGACTGCAGAGACCACGGAATTGGCTCCTCCCGGCCCCTCAAATACCCGGGATCTCCCACAAATCCCCAGAATTTCTCTGCAGTCTGGACTTCGAAGGACAAGAAGATGGCTCTCTCTTCTCGCAGGTGAGCGGGGCTATTAGCCTGCGGCCCTGTAGGACTATTCCCACCCGTTCCTTGGCTGCACTGGTCTGGGTGATGGTAGGCAGCACCGCTGTCAGGTGCTTAGAAGTGCTGCTCCACCGCAATCCCCCACCAAAGGGTCTTTCAGGCGGGTCGAACTCTATTGGTTCTCCCGGCCCTTCTCCCTCTATTTAGTTATTTAACTTGTGAGGCCTAGTGTGTAATTTACTCCCACTTCCCTAGCGGGCTGTTGGGGCATCCTGGGTTGCTTTTATAGCGTGAATCCCTATTGGCTTATTATGCCGCTATAATCACCATATGGAGGCTTCTCAAGATAATGTGCTCGGGGTTCCTTCGGGACAAGCCCGGCTGTGTGTAGCGTGTGGGGTGTCCCCTACTAGTGCTGACAATGTGCTGGTCTGTATACCTTGTGCCCAGCAGGTGCTTGTGCTGCAGCCTGATTTACCAGTAGCTGGGCCTGTGCCAAGTATGGCTTCACCTACTCCCCCAAGCTTAAATTTGACTCATATTGAGTTGCATACCAGTGGGGATTCTCAGTCTGATGTGTCTTCCAGACTGGCTAGTGTTGAGAAGTTGCTTGCTAATACCCTGGCGCGTAAGGCCTCTACTTAGAAGCGGCACTTGACGCCTGATGTCACTCTGTTCCCTATGGAGGCTGATTAGTTTTAGGAACTGTCTGGTTATACCCCCTTGGAAGAAGGGGAATTATTCTCTGACTCGGAGTCATCTGATGAGAGGCCCAGGGGTCATGATGATTCTGGCTCGGACCCCTGGGCCCCAGATGATACTGATAGGCTGTTGGCTCAGATTTTTGAGGTACTGTCTATCTCTCCCCTGGCTGCGGCCCCCAGGCAGCAGGGGGAATTGTTTCATACTGCTAAGCCACGTTTAGAGTTTCCCGAGCAAGCCCATTTTAATAATCTCATGCTCAAGGAATGGGAGCGTCCCAGCAGGCTTCCCGGAGTCCCTAAGAGTTGGGATAAGAGGTATCCCTTTCCTGCTGATGTGGTGAAGCGCTGGTCATCCCCTCCAGAGGTGGATGCCCCGGTCCTAGGGTTATCTAACACCTCTGTCATGCATTCCCCTGACTCTACTATGCTGCAGGATGGTGAGGACCGGCGTATTGATCAGCTGGCGTTCCATGCCTTTGCCTGTGTGGGGACGGCGCTGCGCCCGGTCTGTGCTTCTGCCATTGCGGCTGTGGCTATTAGGACCCTGCTCCTGATGATGTGTCTAGTGAGGAGTTTAATGCTCTCTCTCGTTGTGAGGTTTTTGTGACTTATGTCCTCTCTGCCTTGGATGATACCATTAGGATGTGTGGCAGAACCTCTGCTCTTGTGGTGGCTATACTCCACTCGGTTTGGCTGCGCCAGTGGGCTGCTGACAACTCGGCCAAGAAAGCTCTCACTGGTTTCCCCTTCAAAGGCCTACGCCTGTTTGGGGACAGGCAGGTTACCCCAGCGCAGGCGTCAGTCTCGGCCCTTTCGGGGACAGGGCTCCTTTTCTTCCCCCTACCGTGGAGCCAGACAGGGGAGGGTGGTCTCCCTCACCGGGGCCCGAGGAGATTTCTGGGGTAGGGGCAGAGGACGTGGACGCCCTGGCTCATCCTGGGGCTCCAAGCCTAAGTCTTCTCCCAAGCCCCCTCAGGCATGCAGGGGTGCCCTCACCCATCCGGGTGGGGGGACGGCTTCAGCATTTTGCTCACGTCTGGAGGCTTCATGTCTCAGACCGGTGGATTTAGGAGGTAGTGTCCTCCGGTTACAAGATAGTTTGCTGCCTGGCCGCCCCCAAGATTTATCAGATCCCGGATCTCTCAGGACCCTATGTCAGCTCAGGCTCTAATTCTGGCGGTGCAAAGCCTTTTGGAGCTGGGGGTCATCTGTCAGGTGCCCTTATGAGAAAGGGGCAAGGGTTTCTATTCCAACCTTTTCACCGTGCCCAAAAGAGATGGGTCAGTCAGGCCCATCCTGGACTTGAAGATCCTCAACAAATTTGTCAGGTGCAGGCGCTTTCGCATGGAAACTTTGCGCTCTGCCATCAGTTCCCTGCGTCCAGGGGACTTCATGACCTCTGTGGACATCAAGGATGCTTACCTTCATATTCCTGTGTTTCCAGGTCATCAAAGGTTCCTCAGGTTCGCTCTGGAGGATCAGCACTACCAATTTGTGGCATTGCCCTTCGGTCTCACTTCAGCTCCCAGAGTGTTCACCAAGGTGCTGGTAGGAGTGATGTCTCTGCTCAGGTCTCAAGGCATTCGCGTGCTGCCCTATTTGGACGACATTCTCATCACTTCTCAGTCCCTCCAACAGGCAGAGCTGGATACTCAGCTAGTAGTGTCCACTCTGGAGTCATTTGGCTGGGTGGTCAACCACCCCAAATCTTCCCTGTCTCCCTCCTTGGTGACACCCTTCCTGGGAATGAATCTGGATACAGTTCAAGAAAGGTTTTTACTTCCTCAGCAGAAGGTGGACAGTCTGCTAGCGCAGATTCAGTTCCTGCTATCTTGCCCTCATCCCTCCATCGGGCAGGGAATGCAGCTGGTGGGCCTGATGGTGTCGTACTTTGAGGCGGTCCCTTGTGCCCAGTTTCACATGAGGCCTCTGCAACTCCAACTCTTGTCAGTATGGGACAAGGATCCTGCTTCCCTGGACCAGGGCCTTGTTCTGTCCCCCCTAGTCAGGCGGTCCCTCTCGTGGTGGCTGGACTCCAGGAACCTGTTGGTGGGCAGATCCTTTCTGGCCTGACAGGTTGGGGGGGCTTCTGGAAGGCCCACAGACCTATCAACATTCTGGAACTGAGGGCGATAA
Source organism: Gastrophryne carolinensis (assembly GCA_027917425.1). NCBI lineage: Eukaryota > Metazoa > Chordata > Amphibia > Anura > Microhylidae > Gastrophryne > Gastrophryne carolinensis. The sequence continues at coordinate 525,871,583 of CM051234.1, forward strand.
GGTTGGTTCTGGCTCACTTGACGCAACACCTTCGGGACCGGCCCGGCCCGGGACCGGCCTGTTCAGGTACGCTCGGACAACCAGACGGCGGTTGCCTACATCAATCATCAGGGAGGGACCCGAAGCAAGGGGGCCCTCAAGGAGGTGTGTCTGATCCTGGCCTGGGCGGAGGACAATGTTCCCTGCATATCAGCTGTGTACATTCCGGGGGTGGAGAATCTGCAGGCAGACTCTCTGAGCAGGGGGACCTCTCGCCTGAGAGAATGGTCCCTCTGCGGCAGGGTGTTTCAATCTCTGTGTCACCGTTGGGTCCAACCAGATGTGGATCTGTTTGCGTCCCGTCACAATCGCAAGCTCCCGGCCTTTGTCTCCCTGTCCCAGGATCCTCTGGCCTTGGCCACGGATGCCCTAGCAATGTCATGGCAGGACTTTCAGCTCCTGTATGTCTTTCCAAGAAGAGTGTGGTTCGCAGACGTGATGCAGCTGGCAGTAGATCAGTACGCTCTGCCCACGGTGCCAGACCTGCTCACTTTGACGGCCTGGCTGCATCTTGATGGAGAAGGAGCTGTCTACCTCGGTTGTTGATACCATGAGCGTCCCCCACGTAAGCCTATGTTGCCAGTTTGGGATTTGAACTTGGTCTTGTCTGCCTTGCAGGTGCTCCCTTTGAACCTGTGCAGGATGCTGCCCTGGCCATTCTTACTCTCAAAGTTGTCTTTTTGGTGGCTATCACTTCTGTTAGGCGTGTTTCTGAGTTGGCGGCGCTTTCCATCCAGCCCCCCTACTTTGAGAGACACCAGGACAAGGTGGTGTTTCGCTTCAAGCCAGATTTTCTGCCTAAGGTTGTGTCTGCCTTTCATCTAAATCAGGACATTGTTTTTCCTTCCTTGTGCCCTCATCCTAGTAATGCTAAGGAGAGGGTTTTGCACTCCTTGGATGTGGTTAGGTGCCTGAAGTACTATCTGGTGGCTACTGCACCTTTCAGAAAAACTGATGCCCTTTTTGTGATCCCTTCTGGTCTTAGGAAGGGTTTGGCTCCTGCCAGATCTACTATCAGCAAATGGATCCGTCAGGCTGTGATTCAGGCCTACTCTGCTAAGGGGAAGAATCCTCCCTTCCGCCTTACTGCTCATTCTACTCGTGCTATTGGTGCCTCTTGGGCTTTTTAGCACCAGGCCTCTGCTGAACAAGTTTGCAAGGCCGCTATTGGTCTTCTGTTCATACCTTTTCAAAGTTTTACAAGGTTGATGTTAGGGCCTCAGCTGATGCTGCTTCTGGCCGCAAGGTTCTGCAGGCGGCAGTGGTCTGACCTGTCTGTTGTTACCTTTGGGGATCCCACCCTACTTTATGGACACTGCTATTGGATGTCCCAAGTGTAATGATTCTTATCTGGAGCAGGACGTACTGTATACTAAGAATAATACAATTCTGTGATTACTCACCTGTAGAATTGTTATTATGAGTATACAGTACTTCCTGCTCCACCCCACCCTTGGTTTTGCTTTATCCTAGGATCCCCTGTATGGTGATTGTTATCATTGTTATAGTAACTAGTTGGTTCTGTTATCATTCTCCCGGCTTCTCGTTAACTGCTTTTCAATTCTGGGGATTTGTGGGAGGTCCCGGGTATTTGAGGGACCGGAAGGAGCCAATTTCGCGGTCTCTGCAGTCCAGTGCCATCTGGCGGAGTAATACCCAAGTGTAATGATTCTTATCTGGAGAAGGACGTACTATTTACTCATAATAACAATTCTGCAGGTGAGTAATCACAGAATTGTATTTTTTACACTTACCCTTTGTGAAATGGTAAGTAACCGCTAAATGCAGTTGTGTTTTATATGAAAATGTAATAAAACGCTTGTTTCAGGTTGCGGTGGTACTGTTGTAATCAGGAGGAATGGGGCTTTTATCCGCAATATGTTTTTCTTAAACTTTTTTTTTCTATTTTTTTATTTAAAAGAACGTGCCAAAATTTAAAAAAAATCAAAATTTTTTATATTTGTTCTGCGTATTTCATCCCAAAATATTAAGAAAACACTGAAAAGAATGCAAAGAAGCCATTACATGTTAAAGCCCCAAAAAATCACTGTTGAGCACAAATTGTCTGGTAACAGAGGGTGACAAAATCTCTAGGAAGGCCGACACTGAAAGGGTTAATAATAAATTGTAATTCGATACAGTGAAGACGGCTTTGAAAGTACTTGAGGGGATGTGTACTTTTTTCATTTTGTATTATAACACTCACATTAGAAAACGTCATGAAAACAAAAGCTACTTCTAGGCAGAATGGTCTTGAATATCAGTTTTCAATTATGTGTTTTCCCTGGACTATATCTCCGGCCAGTTTTATTTATCCTAGTTGTGAGAACTGCTTCTCCTTGAATATTGCTTTCAAACATGGTGTTGAGGAGATGATAGTTATTCTATGATTAATGTATGACAGATCTGGATTTACCATCGCATTACATCTTGCTTGGGAGAGTTTAGAGCTAGAAAGGGAAGGTTGTATGTAGTGCAGATATCCGGGTTATCAGAGGTATACAGAGAGATCCACCCACTAAATCTAGTAGAATGTTTTCAATAATATATGATAAATCCCTCCTTTTACACAGATTTAAAAAGTGTTCGTCCCAGAACAAATACCTCAAGCAGCAGGAATCTTTTAGAAGGGATCCCTGTCCAGCTTATACTGGGTGTGAGAACTCAACTGGGTAGTTTGGAGTCAAGTATACACTAAAATCTTGCTTTCTGTGCCATCTTCTTGATTAAACTGCTGGCTTCACATTCAAATGATAGCAGAGAATCCAATTAGATTACTTTAGCTGTTTAAAGGAGCACATTAAATTGTTTAATATTCCAAAGTCATATAAAACTACTAGATAGTAAAAGAAGGGGATCACTTATATACCCCACATAGAAAAAAAAATCTATCCAGGGGGCTAATTGCTTATTCAAGTTATAGTTATATTGTATATATCAAGTTATACTTTTATTATGCTCCAGCCTCACCTTTTTTTAAGATTCTCTTCTCTATCTTCCATTACTTTTATCTGTACTATTCTAAGCATACAGCACGTCCTGCTCCAGAACATATTCATAACGTATGGGTATACCTCCGCCTTCAGCGCCGTGCACTGCAGATCATGAAGAAAACAAGCTCCTCCCGGCCCTACATATACCGGAGGACCTCCCACAATCCCCAGATTTCTCTGCAGCGCTGAAACTGCGAAGACATGAAGTATCACGCTCTCGCAGGGGAGCGGGGCTTGACAGCCCGAGGCCCTGCGGGACTATTTCCGCCCGTCCTCATCGTGAATTAATGCCTCCCAGCCTGGGCTGCGTGGGTCGGGTGAAGGTAGGCAGCACCTGGTGTGCTTATGGAGCTAGACTCCACCACAATTCCCCAACCATAGGGTAGGCGGTTTAGGCTGATGGTGAGCCTCCAGGGGATGCCCCTCCCGCATTATTGCCCCATACCCCGCGTAGTGCTGGACCCTATTATCGGGTCGCCATTCTCCCTCTTTTCCCCGTCCACTTAGGGGGAAAAGAAAGGGGGGGGGGAGGGTACGCGTGTGGCGGTCCCAGTGTACTGGTGTGTCACGCTCGTGGCTTCTATTCTGCCCTTTATTAGCTCAGAGATGTCAGGGCCGCGCTGCTTGCTCCTTATTTCGGCTGCCCCTGTGTGTTTTTTACTTGATTGCCACTTAATATTGTTGCCGCGGTGCCCGCGCTTATTGGTGCTTATATGGCGCTCTATGGTACGTTAGGCCTGCTGGTTGCATCCTTTCCTTATTTTTTACTTCAGAGCTTCGCGCTCTTTAGAATGGGCGGGGCCTTAGTCCGGCGCGCTTCGCGTCACGGCGGAGTATTTAGCCTGCTCTTCGAGCTTCGCCGGGCGCCATTTTGGTTAGCTTCCCGCGCACGCGTCGTGGCGGTCTCCTCCTCCACTTGAGCTGTAAGTGCCCTTGCGGGCGAATCCCTCTCATTATTGTCTGCCCATCTGCGCATGTTCCTGACATCTCTTTTCCCATTGTGTCTTTCAGACGCTGAGTTTCCGGTGGCCTCTCCCGGCCTCATATACTATATACCTATTCATATATTTACTATATACGTATACATTGCTATACTCATACGTATAAGGAGCGGGCCTTCCCAAAATCTCCCACATTGATCAGCGGGTAGTTGGGGCATCCAGGGTTGCTTACGGCATAAATCCCTATTGACATCCTATATTTAAACAATCACCATATGGAGGCATCTCAGGATTGTGTTACCGGGGTCCCCCTGGGACAGGACCGGCTGTGTATATCGTGCGGTCTCCCCCATGCTGAGGCGGACGGGGCACGGGTCTACGCGTCATGTTCTGAACAGATGCTGGAATTGCGAGTGACGCTTGCGGTTGTACCTCGCTCCTTCTGCCCCCTTTCCCCTTCCCTAAACCTCACTCCTGCTGAGTATTGTACAAGTGGCAAGTTACAAATAGATTCCTCTCCCAGACGGCCCACGCTGGCCCAGATTGTGGAAGGTTTGTCTGGCCGGATCGGCCCAGTTAGACAACGGCCTTCTACTCCCGCGGCTTCGGCCTGTGCTATGGGCCCTGAGGAGTCCTTGTCTGCACGTGCTAGTGCCACTTCGGAAGAAGGGGACCTGTTCTCTGACCTAGGCTCCTCTGACGAGAGACCGAGGGGTCAGGATGATGCTGGCCAGGATGACTGGGACCAGCTTGATATTGGCGGGATGTTACTCAGGATTTTTAATGTATTGTCCGTTTCGCCTCCCGGTGCGGTCTCCAGGCCGAGAGGGGGGGTTTTCATACTGCGCCTGCGCGCTTGGAATTTCTCCAGCAGGCTCACTTCCATGCTCTTGTACTTAAAGGGTGGGAATGTCCCGCTGCTCTTCAGAAGACCCCGGAGGACTGGGTTTGGAAATACCCTTTCCCCCCCGAGATGGTAGATATTTGGTCCTCGTCCCCAGTAGTGGATGCTCTGATTATTGGGGTCCCTAACTCCCCATTCCTTACATCTCCGGCTTACAGCTCCCTGCGGGATGCCGAGGATCGGCGTATCGATAGGCTTGCTTCCCACGTCTTTACCTGTGCTGGCACGGCGCTGCGCCCTGTCTGTGCTGCGGCTATCACGGCAGTGGCCGCTAAGACTCTCTAGCTGCGATATTTTTGTTAAATTTATCCTTTTGGCCTTGGATGACACCATCAAAATGTGTGCTAGGACTTCTGCCCAAGTGGTAGCTATACGTCGCCTGCTCTGGCTTCGTCAGTGGGGGGCAGACGATGACGCTAAAAGGATCTTGACGGGGCTTCCCTTTAGAGGGCATCACCTGTTTGGGGCACGTCTGGACTTATTTGAGAATCAGGACAGTCCACCCAGTCAGAGGCGGCCGTTGTGCCCCCCGCGGAGCAGGGAGACCCCTCCCCCTCCATATCATTCCGTTAAGCAGGAACCGGGGTTGCCCCCTGCTGGGTCTGGTTCGGTTTCCTGTTCAAGGCCCGGGGCCCTCCGGTCGGGCTAAGTCCTTTTCCTTCCCTGAATTCCCTCATGCATGATGGGACGCCCTCACCCACCTGGGTGAGGGGATGGCCTCAGCACCTTACTCCTATCAGGAGGCATCCTGCCTCGCTCTGGTGGCTTTAGGTAGTTCCTCCAGAGATGGAATTGTGTTTGCTGGGTGGTCCTTCCCTGAGTCGGTTAGGAGGACTATGGTTCCATGCCCTTCTTCGGGCATGGGTGCAGGCTTAACTGGGCCTGTCAGGTATGGCTTCCCTGCAGAACGCCATTATCATATAGAAACTGGGGCCCCTGAGCGGGTCTGCCCCTCTCTCCCTTCTAGGATGAGGGAGCCTATCTGCCTAACACCTAGGGGGGTGTGGCATCTGTACCATAAGCTTTCGGCCTGGCGCCCTTGACAGGGCTGTCTGTGCCCCATGCCCCAGGGGTCCTCTGGCCGCTGGTGGCGTGTTCGGATTCTTTCCAGGCTCTAAGGAGCCTTCTGGATACTGGGGGACTTGATATTCCTTGTCCTTCCTGAAGTATCCCTCCCTTGGGAGGTTCTCTGTTGTGCCTCTGGGCTCACACTGGCAGGGTTCTGTGAGACCCCGCCTCTATTACAGGGGTTTACCCCTGTTATTTGCCAGATTGGTCTGCCCTGGTTGGGGCTAGTGGTTCTGGCTGGGTAGTTTACTTGAAGATGTTATACCCTTGCCCTACCGGGCACGGGAGAGCTTGCGCTAGTCCCTGATGGCAAGCAGCACCTTATGCTTGGGGCCTGGGAGGCCCAGTGGGGTGTGGGTTCTCAGGGAGTTCTGCTGAGTACAGCTGGACGGTAAGTTCCCCCATGAGGACTATTTTTAACATAGTAGGGTGCCTTTACTTTAGACCTACCTTAGCGTTGGCAGGATCTGGGGCTTACCCTGCCGGAGATCACAGATCTCGGGGTGTCTTGTTCCTTGGAGGCTCTGGACTTTGTCTTCCTCCTTATTTTCTTCCTTCTGCCACGTTGGTTTCGCTTATGTTGTCCCTATGCTATTCGCTGGGTCTAAGCTCCTTCCCTGGCAGGAGGGTATCTGCTCCTGGGATTAGGGTCCTAAACGCAGTGTTTGGTATGGGCTCACTAGTTGACTCGGTCTATGGTTGGGGCCTGATCTGTTCTTCTATTACGAGACCTGATCCAATCCTTTGTTTGCATTCCTCAGCGTCTGCTCAGGAGCATTCCTGGGGGATCCCTAGTTCCCCCCTTGGGGGAGGACTTATTCTGAAGCCCTACCAAGGGTTCCCACAGGTCTTAGTCAGGTCCCTGTCTGACCTGCTCCTTCCATCAGGTTGCTCCTCTGGGGAGGTTACTCTAGGCAGTGGTGTGCCATAAGGAACAGCACTATTGGTGGTCCTAGTCAATATATATATATATATATATATATATATATATATATATATATATATGCCTTGGTATAGATCTATACCATGAGGTGAGGGTACCCGCCTCACACTAAGTTGGATTCAGGCGTTATTTCGTCCTTTCTGCCTTGGACGGATCCTCTGGTCTCGGGACTATGATCTAAATTACTATGAGATGAAAGGGATCTGTGCCCCTCTACTGGGGTTAGAGATCTGCCGGAACTGTCTTGTCTTTGATGGTATCTTATCTTGGGGTCTACCGGTGCCCCCTTCTTGAAGTACCGGATTGATTGTTTCCATGGATTAAGGGCCCTCTGGCCTGGTCCTATTTGGTTGGTCGTCCTTCCGGACCTGTAGGACTCTTTCGGCTTTGCTGAATATTGTTGTTGGCACTTCTGTTGGTTCCGTCTGCGACCTGGACATGTATTCCCTGTTGGGAAAAGTTTTGAGTTGCCATGGCTACCCCCTCTAGTAGTGGCCTGGTTAGGCAGTTATTTTGGCCTATCCTTCTAGAGGAAGATTTTTCCTACCTATTGTTTTTTCGTTCTTTTACTATTAGTGCTTGGCTTGCCCTGTAGCACTATGTTTTGGCGATCAAGCTGGCTAGTCCGCTGCTTGCGCTCAGTTCTCCCTTTACAAGGTTCAAAGGTTGAGGTTAGAGCATTGCTCTCGTTGTTGATAGCATGGTTAAGGGTGACAGCGCTTTACTGTTGGCTGTGCCTTTTCACGGGGATCCCACCCTATTGTGGACACTGCTATTGGATGTCCCATACGTTATGAATATGTTCTGGAGCAGGACGTGCTGTATGCTTAGAATAATACAATTCTGTGAGAATCTCACCTGTAGAATTGGTATTATATGCATACAGCACGTCCTGCTCCACCCCACCCTGGTTTCACTTTGTTCTGGATCCCCTGTATGGTGATTGTACTCACTTGGTGTTATTGCCAGACACTCTAGGTGGTTTGTTTCTCCTGGCTTCTCTTCTCACTGCTTTTCAATGCTGGGGATTGTGGGAGGTCCTCCGGTATATGTAGGGCCGGGAGGAGCTTGTTTTCTTCATGATCTGCAGTGCACGGCGCTGAAGGCGGAGGTATACCCATACGTTATGAATATGTTCTGGAGCAGGACGTGCTGTATGCATATAATACCAATTCTACAGGTGAGATTCTCACATAATTGTATTTTTTCATAGTCAGTAAGAATTGTTGGGAGTTACTTCCCTCTAATTTTCTTACCTTCATTGAAGGGTAATTCCACTTTCAATGGAAGTCATAGACTTCCTCACTCTAGCTTGCTAATTATCTGATTGGCTAAGACGTAAGTGATTGGTTTACTCATTCTGCTGGAATTCAACTCCTTCAGTGTGGAACGATCACAGTCTTGTGTTCCATTAGCATGGGTTAATAGCCGGGTTCTCAGCTGGAGAAATGATAGGTTGCTTAGATTTAGCCAAAGCTGCTAAAGAGTTCACCTGTTACATTGGAAGAATTGTGGGACTTGTTGTCCAGGTGTTTTACTCAAGGGCATGAAATACATTCCCACTGTAGCAAAACCTAGTCTCAGGAATATGAGAATCATCTAGGGGTCTGCGGGCTCAATTCTAACACAAATGAATGTTGTACATTCCAAAAGAGGAAAACAGTAAGGCAAAACACCCAAATCTGTGATTAGAGGACAGATGGAAGGATACGCTCTGGGACTTTTGTTTACCTGTTATTTATGTGTTTGCCATTATTTGTTTAGAGATTTTATTGTATAGGCAAGTTCTATTGTGTTTTTTTTATTTCCTATTCTAATCAATAAAAAAAATTGAAAAGGAAAAAATCCTATTAAAAGTGATTCAGCAGCCACAGAAAAAAACAAAGGGGACTCACCTTTTGTCCTGCACAGCTGATTGGCGCTAGTACAGCCATCAGCAACTCACCTGATCGCTCGATCTGAGCCCACACCACAGCTCTCCATGTCGCCCCCATATGACCTGTTCCTGCATTTAAGCTCGGCAGATGACTATTGTTAATATTTTAACTTCAGTTGGGTTTTTTTATTTTCCCTTGATTGGGCTTTAACAATGAATATTGTAAAGACCGTCCCTGTGGTTTTCATCTAGCAGATATCGCTTTGCCTATACTCAACCATCTGCCTTCTAGCTTTTGACAAATAAGGTGCTTAATTCAAGCTGTGATCTTGCCCTTTAACTAACCTTGTTGAGCGGCAGTTGGAAGTTATTAAGAATTCTAATTACCTAATTCCAACTACTACATTATTTTTGAATAAACTGTAAACTATTGACTTAAGATTTTAGATATTACAGGCTTTATGGTTTGAAGTGTTTGCATGCATTGAAAGCGCCGACAAACCTTGGCCTGCTTTTAAGCCCTGTTTTGTTCAACGACTTAATCCATCATTTAGCAGCTTTTAGTATAAACATGGCTTTCTGCTTTTCCATAAAGAAACCAGTAACTGGACAGTTTTTATTTTGGTTAAGTATACAAACATAGCCATTCATTTCCCAATTTGTGTATTGATGTTAACTAGTCGACACAGCAGAGGGTTCATTTTTGGAGCTGAGTTAAATTTATAATTTATTTATTTTGGCCACCATTTATTTTTTGAAACTACATGTCAGCCTCCCTTTAACATTTAATGTTTCTTTAAACTTGCTATCATTTTATTAAAATAAAGAGTAAAACTTTGTCTGCTAAGTGTGTTAGCCAACTTGTTTCTATGTTTGAGACTGAGAAAGTACATTCCTAAAGCAGTTTGGCTTGATTTCAGTTATAACAGATCAGCAATGGCAAGTAAAAATAAGCGTTTTGATTCAGTCTTTGTGCACCTCTCCGACCCTACATAATTCTCCCTGCTAAACACTTAAAAAGACAGGCTCAAGATATATGGCCAGACCAGTCGCCCATCACTGTGGAATGTCCAGTACAATTGAGGGGAATAGTTAAAAAAAAAAACGTTTTTATACAAATGTAATATGTGTTAAAACGTTTCTGTTTTTGTTTGGGTCCTGGCTCATAGTTCAGATAGGTCCACTGTTACTTTGCCTCTCGACATGCTTTAAGCACTATCATTATGCAGGACCAGCGGGCGGAGTAGTGGGGCACCTGCACATGGGCCCACTAACAGTTGGAGCTGTGTCACTATCGCCAGCCTGACCAAATTTTGTTGTTCATTGGTGCTGGTGCCTGAAGAGGAAAGGAGAAAGAGACTAGGTGGATGGGACGGTAGAGTGCAAAAGTGGCCAGTGTGGGAGACAGGCTATTAGCTTAAACCGGACCTTCACCATAATTTATTGAAAAGCCCAAACCCTTATAAAAAAATGATTCCCCAGCATATAGAATTAATATATTTTAAGTTTTTAGTCACTTATTATTCTTTCCCCCACTGGGCTGCAACTCTGTTCAGAACTTTAGGATACGGGGGCAGGGTTATAGCTGTGCTTTGCTCAGACAGAGCAGAGCTGGGGTCAGGAAAAGGACAGCAATCCCAGAATGCAGAGCAACACAGTCCTAAGACACTTCCTTTCTGCAGGCTGCCTGATGCTCCATAAGCTGCCATCTTGGATATTTAAAGGCTCATAAAATGCAGTAGATGCAGGTAGGATGATTTTTAATGTGAGCTATCTGTATGTACAGGGTTTGGGAAACATATAAGATAGGCTCTTATTCAGAGTGAAGGACCGCTTTAAGAGTTGCCAGTCCCAGCGTGCCGCCCTGTAGAGTGAGTTACTAATGCATTGATGTTTTTTTTTTTTTTTTTTACTAAACTCAAACCCCCTCTGTTCTCCACCTTTTAAATTGGAGCCAATGTATCATAAGGCTATTGGTTTGCTGACTTTGCACGGGCCATATCAAGGGGGCATATCTAACTAACCAATAATTAACCAAGAGTCTTTTGAGACTTTTGCTCTGCTTTCAATCCCAGGACCAGTGTATTTTTTTTCTTTAACCCATAATGTGCTACTGAGTATTATTTTTTTTACTTTGGGCTCTTTATTGCCACCTTGCCTCCTATGTCCTACTGCCAGTTAAAAACCCATAATCCCCTTCCCCTGTTTGAATGAAACCTTCAGGTTTCGTCATTACCTCAAGGCGATCCCACTGTGCATGTGTTGGTTTAAGGAATGTAACCAGTGACCTGTGGGGTTTCAGAAGCAGAGGTATCCCAAGTCAGTTTGTCCCTAATGAACCTTTTCATCTGTCTCTCTTTTACATATGTCAGGTTTAAAGCATAGCATGATCCTTAGTGGGATCCAGATTTGGGATCACCTACTGCCAGTAACCCATGATGGTGACTGGTGGCAGCACAGCACTCTGCTCTGCAAAGCTATCCTCATTTCCTCCATGCTCCATGCATATTTCCTTATACTGTGGGGCATCCCAAATGTGAATGCCTACTAAGTACAGTAAATGAATTTTTTCTAGTACCAATATGAATCAACTAGAAATTCCCTATGGTATAATTCTAGCTGTTGCCTTGTGTGGTTTATGTATAGAGCTTAAACACTCCTTTCACTCCACTTACTCCAGTAGTGGAGGGCATGCAAAGGCATGAATACAGTAGGTGTGCTTGGGGCATTGTGACGCAGGTGAGTCAAGGGAGAGTCATTGATGTTTGCAGTACTGGATGTTAGGACCCGGTAAAGTTTTACATTTTTCATTTCACTGGATAAGGGTGAACCAGCCTGCCTAGAGAGTCCCATTAAACAAGAACAAAATAGGTGTTATTTCCTGCACAGAGGGGCATCCCAAAATCCACACCCATGATTGCCCGATGTGATTATGGCATGATCCTACAGAGACCTGTGGGCTGTAGCCAGCTCATTTTCTTTTGTGCAAATCGGCCCTAGTGCACATTATGCTTAAACTACAAAATGGAAAATCGAACTGTCATGCCCAGGGCATGATTATAGAACATACGTATTATGAGTGTATATATGTGTGTGTATATTTGGATATGGACCAGCAGCTTTCCCCTCCACCCGTGTGCCATAAAACACCCTCCTATATAAAAACAGGGCCATGCAGCGTGTACATTCCAACTTAATTAAGACTCTGTTTGTGATACTTCCTTGTATGAAGTCAGATCTCTTTGAAGTGCCAGGCTGTTGTCTTTGCTCTGGCCATAAACCGGCAATCAGATAAGGGGACCTGGGAAATAGAATTCCCCCCACCCCACCCTTAGGAATTCCATGGAAATGGAAGGTGTCCTGTTAAGCCATTTTTCCCTCCAAATTCTGGCTAACAAAAAGCTAGGAGAGCTGACATGTTGGTGTGCATTACAAGCTAAGGACCTGGGAACATAACATCATCAACGAGCAACCACAGAAAACTCCAACGAAAAGGACTGCGTAAGGACTCTACTTTTTGAACTGTTATTTGCTGTATACTCTTTCTGTATTTTTGTATGTCATTTTATTGTTGTAAATTACATCCAGCACTGTGATACCTTTTATCAGATTAAATGTTTAATTAATCAGCTCTAGTCTTTGACCTCTAAATAGATGAGCTCACCTTCCTGAGGGAAGCTCTGGTGATACACGTTTATTAGGGTTAATTGATGACTTGCTGGGACTAGTAGTGCATGCCCAGGGGTCTGGTGGCTCTTAACCCTTGTACTATCACACTCTGTCTGGCTGGGCTGAGCGTGATCGTGACAACTGGTGGCAGCGTCGGGACATATTTAGAGATTTTTAGTGCTTGCTGGATTTTACCCGAAAATCTTAAGCACTAAAAGAAATTTGCATACATCTTATTGTGTGTAAATTCCCAAAGACAGAGCTCAGTGCTGATCTAAGTGACATACCAAAAAAGAGTGCAAGACAGTTCTGTCCTTCCCATCTGTTGTTTTACTCCCTCTGCTTCATATCGGAAATATGGAGGCATATCGCAAGCAGTCCAAGCCCGCACTGGAGTTAATGTGCCAAGAAAAGGAGATCCCTACAGCGGGAAAGACCAAGGACCAGCTTATTGCCGATCTTGTGGAAAATGATGCCCGTGCAGCAGAGCTGAGTGATGTGAGGCTAAGTCCTACAGCGGGGACTGAGGGACACCACATTACTCCCCATCAGGACAGTACTCCACATGAAGCCTTGGACTCTTATATGCGGACTGCTTTACAACACCTTGGAGATGTGGATGCTAATATTAAACTCCAGTTGCTTCTTCAGTACCAGGCACAAGCTGCAGAAAGAGAGGCCCAGGCACGAGCTGCTGAGAGAGAGGCCCAGGCACGAGCTGCAGAAAGAGAGAGAGAGGCAGCAGAAAGAGAGGCCCAGCGCAGACATGAACTGGAGGTCCTGAGGCTGAGAGGGGACGCTTTATCCGCACGCAGTGATGTGCAGGGTGAAGGTGACTACAAACCCCGCTTGGAACATTTCCCCATGATGGAGAAAGATGGTGATTTGGACATATTCCTGAGAGGATTTGAAAAGGTTTGCCGGCAGTTTCATCTTCCTAAAGAGCAGTGGGGACGATATCTAACCCCACGGCTGCGAGGAAAAGCTCTGGATGTGTTTGCTTCTCTTCCCTCTGAAAGAGACCAGGACTATGAGGCAATAAAATCTGCCCTGCTAAAAAGTGCTAATCTGACTCCAGAAACCTATCGGAAGAAGTTTAGGACTTTACAACAGAGCACCACAGAGAGTTGCACTGAACATGCAGGTCAGCTAAGGACTGCATTCAGGCAATGGACTGGGGGCCTACAAGTCACCACTTATGAGGCCCTGGAGGACTTGATGGTCCTGGATCAGTTCCTCCAAACAAGGAGCTGTGAAGCCAGAGAGTGGATTTTGGACCGCAAGCCCAAGACAGTCGCAGAAGCCGCAGAACTAGGAGATGACTTTGTTAATAACCGTGCACCAGCAGCGAAGCCTGGTTCTGCACAAGCTGGATCAAGTACCTGGAAGGGAGCTGCACACCCGCAGAGTGCCAGTAGGTCAACTGGGAGATTCCTGCCGTCCACACCAAGAGCAACAGGAACCACATCGGGTCAGGGGGACACCCGCCGATGTTACAGATGCAACAAGATTGGGCACCTGAGTGCCACCTGCCCCAACAAAAAGAATTCTCCACCGGCAGTTGAAGGACACCCAGCCGTTTTTCTGGTGTCTGGAACAGTGGAGAAAAGAGTGGATAACCTGCAGAGCGTAACTGTGGGTGACCGGGTGACCGTGGGTCTACGTGATTCGGGGGCCTCCTTTACCTTAGTGCGGCCTGAAGTGGTAGATACCGAGGACATCATCCCTGGAAAAACCATGGCTTTAAAAGGAATTGGAGGTGTGCGCCCGGCTGTACCCATGGCCCGTGTGTACCTGGATTGGGGTACAGGCAAAGGTTTGCGGGAGGTGGGGGTCTCTGAGGACATCCCTGTCAGTGTTCTGCTGGGGAATGATTTGGGTCGGATGCTATGCCATTATGCTCCAGAGGACGCTGCCTGCACACCACAGGGGCTAGGAGACAGCCCTGATCGTTCTGAGGTACTGTACGAGACTTTGGGGGACACTGTGAAATGTGATAACTGGGAGGGAGTGCAGGGGGCTGATAAATGTTTACCTGTAACTGAACCAGTTGTGTCTTCCAAAAGTGGAGTGGGGTGTATTGTGAAATGTAATGCCAATGTATTACCTTTGTCAAAACCTAGCGGAGATGGGCTAGGGGGAGGGGTTGGTGGGCCCCTGGTGACAGGTAAGGATGAGGGACCAGCAGTGAGTGATGTGTCCCCATCCTGTAAGCCGGAGATGGCTGAGGAGGAGGAGGGAGGAAGGAGTGATGTAGCTGTATATGATGCCTGTAACGTTGTTATGTCCGGGACTGAGGGGGAGGAAGGTAAACCCCCGGGAGGCATATCAATGGTGGCAGTGGTTACACGTCAGCAGTGTGCCAGAGCTGCAGCTGTAAAAAGAAGGACCTGGGATCATAAGATCGTCCCAAGCAACCACGGAAAGCTCCAACGAAAAGGACTGCGTAAGGACTCTACTTTTTGAACTGTTATTTGCTGTATACTCTTTCTGTATTTTTGTATGTCATTTTATTGTTGTAAATTACATCCAGCACTGTGATACCTTTTATCAGATTAAATGTTTAATTAATCAGCTCTAGTCTTTGACCTCTAAATAGATGAGCTCACCTTCCTGAGGGAAGCTCTGGTGATACACGTTTATTAGGGTTAATTGATGACTTGCTGGGACTAGTAGTGCATGCCCAGGGGTCTGGTGGCTCTTAACCCTTGTACTATCACACTCTGTCTGGCTGAGCTGAGCGTGATCGTGACACGAACACCCAAACATAGCTATGCAAGTAAAAAAGTGGTTTAATGCTGATAGTGAACATAATATATTATATTTGTTCCATATATGCAATATTTAACCTAGGTAAGAAAGAATGGACCTCTGCATCTGTATTTCAGCATGCAAGGGAAACGGAGTCCATGGCTGGCGCTAAAGTAGGTAAGGCAGATACAGAAAATGCTTAAATGTACATAACAGGCAAGAGATCCAACCATCTGCGCTGGCCGATCCCCTTAATCCACATAGCAAGCATAGCACAAAGACAACATGTGGAACCTCATGTGGAGCCAATGGTTCTTTATTTATGTTATTTTAAAATTATTGTACTGAGCATTTATATTTATTCCTAGGTTGAGCTTGAAAGAAAGTTAGAATCGGCAACAAAGTCTAAACTGCATTATAAGCAGCAATGGGGAAGAGCCTTGAAGGAGCTTGCAAGGATTAAACAGGTAATTGTTAAACAAAACTGCAGATATTTGCCTGATCAATGCATGTCCTGACTTCATTCACCTTTGATTTTGATTAAAAATGTAATACAAGTGCGCAATCAATCAATGATGTAACACATGCACTACATGTATACATTGGGTGTACAAGACCTACAGATTAGGTCTGTGGGATATGGGTGGACATTAGCATCTATCTAGAAATAGTATTGTTACTGTCTAACCCCACTTTACTAGTCTGCAGCAGACAAACATGTAAAATTAAACATATCATGCTATTTCTAGCCACCTTTAAAAAAAAAAAAATGCTACCACTGATGACTTGCAATATATGTCGACCAAAACCCGGGATTTTCAATTTCACACATTTTGGTCCTTCCTCCTGATTGGGATGCCCTGCTGTTCACCTAGTAAACTCGTCTCTCCTCGGTCCAATGGCGCATGCACTGCTTCTCTTCCAATTAGCTTCCCTAAGCTTTTACATATTAATGTGCGGCTGAAGAATCTGAGTGGAATCCCAACCACACACTTCGTAGAAAATGTAAGAATTACAGTCAAACAGTGGGGTTTCACGCAGCGGGCATGCCCAGTTTGGAATACCCCCGGGAAAAAGCTAACAACTGGCCCTTGGATCATGTAGTCTGCAGGACTGATTTTGGCCCACTTCCAAAAATAAAAAAACTTACACTCCCCTCCTCTTTGCTGCAGCAGCTTCAATCAAGTCAGGTGCTGCAAATTTCTTATTTTGTTATGTTTGGTCCTCTTTTTAGCTGGCATTGTACTTTCACTAATGTTTGCCGGAAATAAATCTGTTGGCTGTGTCCTGCATATAATTATTTCTGCTCTTGGCTAGCACTCTGTAGCTGTTATTTGTTCTACACAAGTGCCATGCAGTCCCATACACAATATTCTACATCAAATGAGATGTCTTTTTGTTAAGAAATGTTAATGATGAAACTAAACTGGTAAACGCTTTAAAGAATCTCCCAGCTAGAGAAAGTGCCCACTGCCAGCAAAGAATGAGTAATGATTTCCATTACTAAGTCGTGCCTGTGCTAAGTCCGTTTGGTGAATTATTGTAAGAGTTAGACTAAAGAGTAAACATTTGGAAAAGCTGCCTTCTTTGTGATTTGAAAGATCCCGTTCTGCATTCGTTCATTAAAAAAATAATAAATCTTGAGTTATTACTGCCACTTGAAAAGTTGGTATAAAACCAGGCTACAGTTTTTTCCCTTCAGCTGGAGCTAGTGTTTTACATGGGTTTAATTTTAATCCCAACAGAAAGTGTAAAAGGCTGGTAATTAAACATGGGGGGTGCGCCATTTAGCAAGATTTGGATTACTTTTGAGTTCCATTAGTGTCAAAGTCTGCGTTTTCTCTATTTGGGATATATCAAACTATTGTTAGCACTATTAAATCCTACATTCTTTTTTAACCACAAAGGATGACAGGCAGTAGATCCTGGTGTCTGGTCTGAGTGTTCTTTGTTGCCCATGTCCTGATTAGTGTATTAATATCTGACAGGCCAGTGATCATTTATTCCATGCAACTATTTAAAAAAATTCAAAGCAAAGTAGTAAATTATAGCCCATGTTAGTCCAAACTCTTGACAAAATACAATTCTTATTAGAAGTGGGGCAACATTCAAATAAATGCACTCTAATAAAATGGTTATTCTATGTTATGCAGAATATATTTCTAAATGTTGCCCCTCTCATTGTGGTATATGACCGTTTTGATGCCATATACCATATTTTTCGCACCATAAGACTCACCCCGGCTTTAGAGAATGAAAATAAGAAACCAAGAGGTGTGCTAAGTACCCACTTCTGTTCACCCGTTAACACGCAGAATCCCCCCCCCCCCCCAAATCATCACATAACAGGCAGTTTGCAGAATCTCCCCCCCAATCGCCCCATAACAGGCAGCATGCAGAATTCCCCCAAATCACTACATAACAGGCAGTTTGCAGAATCTCCCCCCCTATAACCCATTAACAGGCAGTATGCAAAATCCCCCCATATCACCCCATAACAGGCAGCGTGCAGAATATCTCTCCAATCACCCCATAACAGGCAGTGTGTAGACCCCCCCCAATCACCCCATAATAGCAAGTGGGCAGAACCCGCCCCTAATCACCCTATAACAGGCAGCGTGCAGAATATACCCACCCCTATCAACCCATTACAGTCAGTGTGCTGAGCCACCCCAATCACCCCATAACTGGCAATGGGCATAATCACACCATGACAGGAATTGTAGCAGAATCCCCCCAATTCCCCCATTATAGACATTGTCGCAGAACCCGCCTCCCCCCCCATAACCATCAGCGTAATCTTTATGGATGCCAGCAACAGGCCATGCCCACCCACTGCTCGGACCTGAGTGTGGGATCAGTTAGCCTGCCCGTTCGCCTCTCCTCCGCAAACACCCACCTACTCACACATTTTTGGGGGTGAAAGTGCATCTTATGGAGTGAAAACAGTAGTATGTATTTTTAGGAAACCCTACATTGGTACAATTCTTTAGTATTAAAGCAGTTCAAAACTCTTTAGCACTGGTGCTGGAGTTATTTAGGCCACTTGCCTACCCCTGGGACATCCTGATTTGGGATGGCCCAAAAACTCTCCTTTCCTAGGGCTCACCGTGCGTTTTTGTTGCCACATGGCAAGCTTCCCTCCAGGTCAGCTTCTGCTAAATAGCACTCAATAATGCAGGAAGGAAAATATTCTGCCCCCTCCTCATCCATCCTATGCTGCTGTGCCCCCTACCATGACTAAGCCGTGATGATGGACCTGTCTTATGTGCCCAAGGCAACCACCCTGCTCGTTTTCCCTAGAAACAATGGTACTTCCCTTTAAAGCAGAACAAAACCCACCAGCGGCCTGCCTGGGATCTAACGGACTCCAGGGCTGGCCACTGGCGCCCCCCCCCCCCCCCCCCCCCCCAATTGAAATGCCCCGCTGTGTGAAACCTCACAGAGAGCCGGAGATTGTAAACATAGCAAAGGTTTCTGATTGTACGAGAGCCAGCGGATGCGCCATTGGACCGAGGAGAGGTGAGTTTTATTGGGCGAACTGGGGAGGGTCACACAGCAGGATGCCCTGGGGAGATGTAACAAAGCCAGGAAATTTCCCAAGGTTTTGTTCTGCTTTAACTGAGGTCCGCTACGATGCCCAGCCATTTAGATGTGCGCATAAGGCTAGTGGGAATGTGGACATTTGTCACGTACATACATTGATGGCCTGGCCTGCCATATCTTATGGGGGTTCTCTACCAAAACTACAGTGTTTAAACAGGAATATATTCTGTTTAGAAACATTCAGATAAATACTTTCATTGTGAAAACCTTTGGTAGGTTAGTTGTAGGATTTGTGGGCTGCCTTCTGGTTTCTGCGCTCTGCATAGCCTGAGGTAGGAGAGGGAGGACTTCCAGCAGTCAAAGGCTAGCTGAGCATGCATGCCTGTCTGCTACATTGCATACCTTTGTTGCCAGTCTGTCAGGGTGTAAGTCCTTATAAGATATGGTATGCAAGAACATGTTTTCACTTTAGGTTCACTTTAATTGAGAGGTCATTTGAGAGCATGTGTCGTCAGTCAACCTAGCATTGAGATATAAAGCTCAACCAACCTAGCATTGAGATATAAAGCTCAACTGCTATAGTTTAAGATCTAGATTTGTGGAGTTAGTCACTCTGCTACTTTTTTTTTTTTTTACACTTAGTCTTCTCCCTGAAGATTTTGCAGCCTGGTTTAACAAAATAAAGTCCCAAAAATATAAAGATAAAAATTTGCAGACGGTTACCAAGAAAAACCTTTCTGGCTTTTATTTTAAACCATTTGTAACAAATTAGAGACAATAGAAGGTATGGCTTAAGTACAAGGTTTTACAAGATTGTTGATGGTGTGCAGAGCAAGACTACTGCATGCTTTTGGATGTAGAGCCGGGGAACATAAATGTTAATTATCTTGTGCTGTCTGGCCGTTGCCTATCTCTCTTCCTTATTTTTGTTAGGGCAAGTAAAAGAAGCAAGTTCAGGTCATTTGTTGTCTAATCAAACAACAAGCTCTTTTGCTGCGTTTGCTCAGCGCAGATTTTTCTGACATCTGGACTGTGCCTCTCGTGTCCCATGCTTATCCACTCACAATAATTAATTTGATTCATTATTAAGTCATTTAGCCAAACATGGGAAGCTAGGCTTTGTTTAGAAATATATTAGTCGGGATGTTGGGCTAGCTTGAAAACTGTGTCTTGAAACCATCCAGGCCCTCCTACTGGCCTGTCAGATCTGGGTTATTTTCAGAAAACTTGACTTGAGTTCCTTTAACAAGCAAGGCATCATTTTCCCACAGACTTGCCCTGGTATGTATGAGGGGGAGAGTGAGCAGTGGCCACTATTTAGTGATTGTTTAGTCTACTCGATGTGTGTTTACCCCTCTTCTCAGGATTTATAGGCAGCCATAGCAAAATAAAGATTGTGCTTGCTTGATTGAGGAGCCGCTTGTCCTTTACACTCACTGGCCTGGCATGCCTGCCACATCTAACATATTTAACCTCTGCCAAGCTGGTAGATGAAGAGCAACGCTATTTTGGTGGATGCATGCCAACATCTGCTGAAGGAAAATGAATAAAGGGGAACTCAAGGAAAATGCTGGCATTATAATATGTTTTAAGCATTGCAGACTTGTTTTACATTTGTACTAATGTATTAAAGCCATTATGCTTTGGAAGACAGAGAGCATTGTCAACTGCCATACTATCCTTACTGCAGCATGTCTGCTCTCCTGGCAGCCCAGCTAGTCTGCTAACCCCCTGGCTTGATCATCAGTCTATATTGCGTACAGCGAATCCAGTAGCTCTCTGCTGGATGAACAGGCACTGCTGAAGTAAAGCAGGTACATCATCTCTAAAAGTGCTTCCAGATGTAGATCCCAATTTGACAGCTTTTGCCAAACGACATGTTTACTGTGTAAAACATATATACGTTGACATGGTTTAGCACTTTGTGTCACATTGTCCAATAGCACTTGCTGTTTGCTTAGAGGAAGCTACTACCTTTTTTTTTTCTTCCCCTCCGATTAACTCCTGCCGCTTCCAATTTTTAATGCCATTTATGTCCTAAGTAGGGGGCTTACCATGGAGTTTGGTGGGTTTCATTGTCGGGGTTATTTGCAGAAATTCGGATGAAAAAAAGAAGAAATCCGTTCTAACATTTTGGATAGCTGTTGCTGTGAGATGATTGAGGGATTGTGCACCCTCCATGTCAGGGCTATATATTTGAATGTAAAGAGATCTGCATGGGCGGAATATCTTTATGCAGCAGACACTGTTTTGGATTATAGGCCACATGTATCTTGCACTCCTCCTTCAAAGATATCGCCTTTTTCCAGAAGCTGCTGTTTCCCCCTGACAACACCAGCATATCATGCATTAAAATCCAATGTTAGGTATGCTCTTAAAGAAAACCTACAGTTAAATATTCTCATATGTGATGAATGGATTAAAAAAAGCAGTGTTTGGTGCTTGTGTTAGATTGTTAGGGGGTTGGTTGTGTATGAATTTATATAATAGTCCATTGCTGCTGTTTGCAATTTCCTACCAAATTTGTGTTGGTAAAATTTACCCTGCGGCGACAGGAGTTCATATATTCTGATTATTGGTGGGGATCTTGTTTCTCTTAAAGGAGCACTATCATGAAATTGTGTAAAGTTAAAAATCCATATAAACACGTTGGCTAATGAGAGGAGGGGTCGGGTATACCCCGAACTGAAGCTTGTGTGTTATTATCTCATGGTAGGAATAAAATCCAGGGGTGACAGAGTCCCCCCGGATGTCCTTTTCCTTCTGTTAAAAGAAAGAGAAGTAAGCCTGGCTGGATATTTCTTGTTGCCGGGTGTATAAGTGACCCCTCCTCCATACCATCCAGCATATTTATATAGAACTTTTTTTGCGATAGTGCTCCTTTAATGATCTCTCTCTCTCTTGATTGAGATCATAAAATCTGGGTTTGTTGACAGAAATGTATATTTTACTGTGACTTTGACTGCCTTTAAATATAGGTTTTATGTTTCCATAGTAGTTTAGGTTGGTGACATTAGGGATATTTCAGCTTTTACCCAGATATTGTCAGGTTTGTTGTCATTTGATGGATCTGGTTTGCCAGAAGATATTGGTGAAAATTTGCTGCTACCAAGCCTCCCAATTTAGTTTTTATCCCACCTGAAGGGGAAGGATTGCCAAATGGTATTTTTAGTGTTTTTAGTGTTTCCACTCATATTGACCTACTACCTTCTATACTGCTCTGCCAGAATGACTAAATGTAACAGGAAACCGTGGCATTACCAGAATCTTTGCGCCCTCTTCCTCTCTAATCGGCGCAAAATAAAAAAATCAACATTGGACAGTTACTCTCACCCCCTATAAGCAACTGCCAGTTATGAGTACTTTCATAGAAGACCTAACCGATCAATCAAATTTAGCCATCTGGAGCCCTTCAGGAGTTGGACACGTTTGGGGCTGCTCTGCCTTTGCAGCAATATACCACATCAATGTCATGTGTCCTTTAGGTTTCCAAGTGTGCCTTACCAGAACCTTTGTGCCCTCTTCCTCTTTAACGCAAAATAAAATAATCACAGTGGACAGTTACTCTCACCTGCTATAAGCAGCGGTCTGTTATGAGTACTTTCAAAGAAGGGTCTTGGCATCTAACACTCCACTGTGTTGGCCTCTGCCCTGGTGGGGTACAACAGAAAAGTTGTAGAAGTATAAGTAATGTCTTGATCTCCCTCAAAAGTGTAGCATATGCTCCCTGTTGGAAATTCAGTGTTTTTATATTTGACTGGGCATAATGCAGTGGCATATTCCAAAAAAAAAGTGTTAGGCCAAATGGTGATTCTTATATAGCCATGTGTTTTTTCTTGTGCAGATGGCAGCAGAGCAGCAGCTAACATGCGGCAACTTTGGTTGGTGTTACTAACAGGAGTTTGACTCTCCGCCCTCTACATATCTTTAATGTCTAATCGTGCAGTATTATTTATCGCACATAGCATAATTGTCACTCATGCACTTGGCAGACCACGCACATACATGCCTCAACATTTAAATTTGTAACATGTGAGAGGCACATAAATCAAAGATTGAAAAATAGTCTATTCCAAGTATGTCACACACCCCGCTTCCACTATTCATGACATATGGGTTATGGTCCAGTAGAGGGCGAACTTCTGCAGAGATGAAAGCAAAAAAGAAGCCCCTCCCGGTCCATAAATACCTGGGACCTCCCACACATTCCCCAGTTCCTTCTCTGCAGGATGGCGAGCAAGTCAGAAGATATATGCTGCTCTTCCTTGCAGGTAAGCCGGGCTTACGCCTGGCCATTTTTTGCCCTATTTCTGCCCGGACCTTTATATTGTAAGTCCCTATACTAGCCTCCCAGCCTCGGCTGCAGGTCCGGGTTAGGGTAGGAATCCCCTTAATAGGTGTTCAGGGAGCCATGCTCCCCCGTGAGACCCCATATTAAGGGGTAGGCGGAATCCGGGTTGGTGATCCCGGTTTGGGATGCCCTGTCCATATATATATTTATTAATATATATTTATGTGCATATCCCTTACACCCATGGTGCGGGATCTCCCCCCTTCCGGGTCCCCCTCTTAGCCCTCTGGGCGGGGGGGGGGGTTATTTTCCTGCTCAGCTTTTCACTCTTTATACTGTGTGTGTGTGTGATATAGTGTGCTTGTGGTGCGCACAGATTGCATCTTTTGTTATACGCTGAGGAGAGCTTCTTCCCCTCAGGCTGCGGTGTTGAGGGGGCGGGGCCGGTCGATTGCGCGCTGCCGCGGCCCGCCCCCTCCTGTTGGCGCTTTTTGCGGAACCCAGCCTATAGCTGGGTACCGCGCTGCTGGTTGTGAGGGAAGGGGGGCGGAGCCAGGCACGCGATCCGCGCTGGCCCGCCCTTCCTTCTCCCTCTCTCTCTCTCTCGGGAGTGCTGTGCTGCTGGCTGCCATCTTGTGTGACACGTGAGTGCCCTCCTGGGGCCCCGCTTTTTCATCATTATTCAGCATAATTGTGTACCCTTCAGCTGGGGGCAGCGCAGGTCACACTGTGTGATTAACTATTTGTTGGATATTTTGCTCTTTATCTGTGTGTGTGTGTGCGCATGTGTTTATGACCACTGCTTGTGTCTTTCAGGAGGACTCCCTGCTACCTGCTTAAAAGGGGGTTTTCCCGGTCCTAGGGTCCCTAGAGTAAATTGGGCACCCCAAAAAATCCTCCCACTTGGGACTTAAAGGGGCATCCCGGGTTGCTTATCAGCGTAATTCCCTCGGGTCATTGCGACTACCTTTAAAAATCACCATATGGAGGCTCCACAGGATACCGGGCTCGGGCTCCCTTCGGGACAATCCCGGCTGTGTGGGGGTTGTGGGGTACCCCTTGCGGGGGAAAATGTACTAATTTGCATACCATGTGCGCAACAGGCTATAACGTTATCTGTACCCCAGTTGACACTGTCATTAGTGGGGAGTCGCACTCTGATGTATGTGCCAGGCTGGCCAACCTAGAGAAAATCATTTCTAGCTCAGTGGGCAGAAAGGCTGTCACCGTCTACACCGGTACTTGATTTTGATGATTACGACTCCCCTGACTGGTCTGATTATTCCCCTCTTGAGGAGGGGGAAATGTTTGGGGAATCTGAGACTGAAGAACTGCAGTTCCTTGATTCTGATGCCGGGCAGGCGCTGCGGGATGCTGTGGCTACCCCCAAAGTCCTGGCCCATCTCGTTCTGGATATTTCCCCTCCAGCGGAGGCCCCTCCGAAGAAGGGGGGATTCTTTGGCTCATCTAAGCCCCACTTGGAGTTCCCAAATCAGGATCATTTTGATAGCATGATTCTTAGAGAATGGGAGAAGCCGAGTCGGCTTCCCGGTGTTCCGCAGGGATGGGATAGGAATTATCCCTTCCAGGTGAACGCAGTGAGGCGATGGTCTTGCGCCCATCTTAGGATTGTCCAATACCTCCGTTGTACATACTCCTGACGCCACTACCCTTAAGGATGGCGAGGATAAGCGCATTGATCAGATGGCATGCCATGCCTTTGCCAGTGTGGGTTCTGCCTTGCGGCCTGTTTGTGCTTCTGCACTCGTGGCTGTGGCTACCAGGTGTGAGGTTAGGGACATGTTAAAAAGGTCCCAACTCAACCTGGCCAGTGCTGAATTCACAGCCCTTAAGAGGTGTGAATTGTTCATGAACTTTGTGTTGGCAGCTATGGACGACACTATTATCATGTGTAGTAGAACCTCGGCTCTGCTGGTGGCCATGCGTCGATCGGCATGGCTACGCCAGTGGGCGGCTGACATAGCGGCCAAGAAATCACTTACAGCACTGCCCTTCCTGGGTATGCGACTGTTTGGTGACAAATTGGATTCTGTGGCAAAAGGTGGGAAGCTGCCTCAGCATAAAAAGCAGCGCCGCTCCTTTCGGGGGGCAAGCTCCTTCAATCCTTCCTTTTGCAGTGCCAGAGTGGGCAGAGGTCTTGCCTACTCTAGCTTCAGAGGTGATTCCTGGAACAGAGGCAGGGGACGCGCCCGTCCGGCCTCTACCTGGGGTTCCAAGCCCAAGCCCGCTGCCAAGCCGGCTCAGCAATGAAGAGGCGCCCTCACCCTTGCGGGTGGGGGGACGGCTGCGGCTCTTCTTCCAGGTTTGGGCCCAGGAGGTCACAGACAAGTGGATATTGGAAGTGGTCTCGTCTGGGTACAAACTGGAGTTCGAGTACCAGCCTCCTCCCAGATTCCTAAGGTCTCGGGTGCCATCGGATCCTTGGGCGGAGCAGGGGCTCCTGTTGACTGTAAAGAATCTCCTGGACATGGCGGTCATATGCCCGGTGCCTCTTTCAGAGAGAGGCCGAGGCTATTATTCCAACCTCTTCACGGTTCCCAAAAAGGATGACTCCATAAGACCCATTCTGGATTTGAAGCTTCTCAACAGGTTCATCAGAACCAAGAAGTTCCGCATGGAGACTCTGCGCTCAGCCATCAGTTCCCTTCGTCAGGGGGATTTCATGACATCCATAGACATCAAGGATGCTTACCTTCATGTACCAATTTTCCCAGCACACCAGAGATTTTTCAGGTTCGTGGTTGGAGATCAGCATTTTCAGTTTGTGGCCCTCCCGTTCGGGCTGACCTCGGCACCGAGGGTGTTTACCAAGGTTCTGGCGGGCATAATGGCCCTGCTCAGAGCCCAGGGCATTCGCATTGTGCCGTATCTGGATGACCTACTCATTACAGCTTCTTCCCTCTGCCAGGCGGAGTTGGGTAATCAACCACCCCAAGTCTTCTCTCTCCCCATCAAGGGAGATCTCTTTTCTGGGCATGAATCTGGATACCAGTCAGGCCAGAGTGTTCCTACCTCAGCCAAAGGTGCAGAGGGTTCAGGATCTGATATTCTCCTGACCAATCCTCGCACTTCTATCCGGGTAGGGATGACTCTGGTAGGTTTGATGGTGGCCTCCTTCGATGCAGTCCCCTTTGCTCAGTTCCACATGAGGTCGCTTCAACTCCATCTATTGCTGAAATGGGACAGATGTCCACAGTCCTTGGATCAGTCTTTTCTGATGTCTCCCAGGGTTCGGCAGTCCCTTCAGTGGTGGCTGGAACCAAGCAATCTGATGAGGGGCAGATCCTTTCTGGCCCCTTGTTGGGAGACGGTTACCACGGATGCCAGCCTGTCGGGCTGGGGAGGTTTCTGGAAGGATCACAACCCCATCATTGTCTTGGAGCTCAGAGCTATCCGTTTGGTTCTGTCACGTCTGACATTCCACCAACAGGGCTTACCGGTTCAGGTTCGATCAGACAATCGAACTGCGGTAGCTTACATCAATCACCAAGGAGGGACTCGCAGCAGGAGTGCCCTCAGGGAAGTCTCTCTGATTCTGACATGGGCGGATAGCAATGTTCCTTGCAGTGTACATTCCGGGAGTGGAGAACACGGAGGCGGACTCCCTGAGCAGGGGATTCTCTCGCCGAGGGGAATGGTCTCTCAACCACAGGGTATTTCGGGCCCTGTGTCACAAGTGGGGGACTCCGGAGGTGGATCTCTTTGCCTCTCGGCACAATCACAAGCTCCCAACCTTTGTATCTCTGTCTCAGGATCCTCTGGCCCTGGCAGTGGATGCCTTGTCCCTTGCCTGGAGGGATCTGGGGTTTCTGTACCTGTTTCCCCCCTTCTCCATGGTAGGCAAAGTAGTGCACAAGCTGGCTCTAGAGGGGGCACCAGCAATTCTGGTGGCCCCAAGGTGACCAAGACTTTGGTTTGCAGACGTCGTAAGACTGGCGGTAGATCAGTACAGTCTGCCCCTGTTTCAGGATCTGATCTCTCAGGGTCAGCTACGTTACCCCAATTTACAAAACGCTTGCTTTGACGGCGTGGCTGCTGAAACCTTCATCCTGAGGGAGGAAGGTTTGTCGGAGGTGGTTATTCAGACATTGATTAGAGGTAGGAAGAGGTCTTCCTCTACCATTTACTATAGGACTTGGCGGTCCTATATTGACTGATGTGAGGCTAGGGCCTTACCTTGCTGGGTGTTTTCGATTCCTAGGATTTTGGAGTTTCTACAACACGGTCTGGATCTGGGGTTCCAGCTCAGTACTTTGAAGGGTCAGGTTTCTGCCCTGGCTGTCTTTTTTCAAAGGTCCTTTGCCTTGCATCATCTGGTCAAGACTTTTTTCCAAGGGGTCACTCATGTTTTGGTTCTCGTTTGGGACCTAAATTTGGTTCTCTCGGCCCTCCAGGGGCCTCCTTTTGAGCCGATGCAGGATGTGGCACTTTCTGTGCTCACACAAAAGGTGGCCTTTTTGGTGGCTATTACTTCTGTTCGGCGTTTCTCTGAGTTGGCGGCTCTGTCTATTCAGGCCCCTTACTTTGAGAGACACCAGGACAAGGTGGTTTTTCGCTTTAAACCAGATTTCCTTCCTAAGGTGGTTTCCGCTTTCCATCTCAATCAGGATGTAGTTCTCCCTTCCTTGTGTCCTAGGCCTAGCAATGACAAGGAGAGGGTTTTGCACTCTTTGGAGGTGGTTTGTTGTGTGAAGTACTATTTGGTCGCTACTTCTCCTTTTTGTAAGACGGACGCCTTGTTTGTGGTGCCCTCCGGGCCCAGGAAAGGTTTGGCTCCAGCCAAGTCTACCATTAGTAAATGGATACGTCAGGCCATTGTTGGGGCCTATTCCGCTAAGGGGAGGGTTCCTCCTTTTAAGATCACTGCTCATTCTACTTGTGCTGTTGGGGCTTCCTGGGCCTTTCAGCACCAGGCTTCTGTTGAACAAGTTTGTAAGGCTGCTACTTGGTCTTCCGTTCATACTTTTTCCAAGTTTTATAAGGTTGATGTGCGGGCCTCAGCAGATGCTGTTTTTGGCCGCAAGGTTCTGCAAGCTGTAGTGGTTTAAATTGGTGCATTTTTTTGCTGTATTTGGATCCCCACCCATGACGGACACTGCTATTGGATGTCCCATATGTCATGAATAGTGGAAGCGGGGTGTGTGACATACTTGGAATAATACCATTTTGTGATTACTCACCTGTAAAATGGGTATTATAAGTATGCCACACACCCCGCTTCATCCCTCCCTTTGGTATTCTGGATCCTTTATAAGGTGAACCTTTTATTGTTAAGAGTTTTTATTAGCTCTACCTGGTCCCCTTACTGCTGTCATATACTGGGGAATGTGTGGGAGGTCCCAGGTATTTATGGACCGGGAGGGGCTTCTTTTTTGCTTTCATCTCTGCAGAAGTTCGCCCTCTACTGGACCATAACCCATATGTCATGAATAGTGGAAGCGGGGTGTGTGACATACTTATAATACCCATTTTACAGGTGAGTAATCACAAAATGGTATTTTTAGCTACACTAAACCCTTAAACATGGCATGAAGTGGTGTGTAATAGTGTGATACTGCCTGGTCTACAATATCTTGATTATTATCTTTTAGCAAGCTGAGAGCCCTTCTTGCTTTGGCTTCGGCAGATCACTATGCACCTAGGCAGAGATGTCAACAATGTTCAGTGTTGTGTGCCCCAGTGGCAGGGAGAGCAACAACAGACTAGAAGAGGCAGAGGCACTCAACTGATGGAAGAATGGAGCATAGAGATCTGTTCTGTACTGAAAATCTCAAGCCTAGGGCATCTGTATTGACGCAAACTATCAGAAGACGTTGGCACGACATTGGGATGTTCTATTGACCTCACACTGCTTGCTATTAAAGGTTAGAATTGTTCTCAGCAATATGGCAGTTGAAACTGGAATGGAGGTCTTTCTACTTCAGCAACGAGTCTTGCTTTTGTCAGATGCAATGATATCTATGTGTTCTTGAGATCAGTCTTTAGCTAATGCCATAAAGAGGTCTTCACGAGGGAACACCACCATTCCTACTTTCAGGATTATGATGTGGAGTGGCATAATGTATGGCTCACTAGCATCTTGGGGTACATTAATTTGGTTGTAGGACCAATGGTATGGCCATTTCACTAAAGTGTCTCAGGAGTTGTTTAACAACAATGTTGCTCAAGCTACTGTGAGCAGCCTGCCTGATTTAAATGTGCAACCATGACCTGAGTCATCAATAGTTGGCAACTGAAAAGTGATCTACCAGCAAGCCAATCTTGATCTTTTGTATGCCCAAGTGCATTCACTGTGTCATAATGCTACAACCATGGTAACATGCCAAGGCATGCGATTGTGCGTCTTTTTGCCTGTGGTGCTTATTATCAATAGTGAATGAAAACATTTTTTGAATATTTCCATTTTGCATATCCTTAACATGTCTGATCCTGTGATTATCACAATTCTATTACATTTACCTTCTTGGTGTTGCAGTTTCAATGTTGATGAGTGTAGTTTATAGCCTGATCTGTTAGGGCTTCTCTGGGCATGCCTGAAGCTGTACAGTGACCAGCAGTTGTGCATTTGTATCTAGCTAGTTCCCATATCCATGCCTGTTAGCTTGCCAAATCACAGAATGTATTTAAGTCAACAATTAATTTTCAGATTCATCAAGTGAAAGCGCTGCTTCCATGAGTGAAAGATTGATGTCATACAATGGAGCCAGACGTAGTTCAAAGAGTCACTAGGCACGATCCCATAACGCAGCTAACACAAGCCGTCATAACACCCCTGTTACTTTCTATAATGTCTGAATTCTGAAGCCGAATTCTTAGTTGTAAGGGGGGTGGGGGCGAGGGTATTTCAAACCGGACTGACTTGTGGAATTTAGGGGGATGCTTAATGGACTGTAAGAATTAGACATTTTACATTTCTGTACCAATTTGCCCTGGCTTTAACCTGTTATGACATATAACGTAGAGTGAAATTGTTGCTTTTGGGGTTTGAGGTTCACTCTTTAGCTATGAAATATTATATTGGCTTAATAAATAGTGGTGGACATTTTTAATAACCTGGCAAATTTCTTGACCAAGTTTTCATGGTAAAATTCAGTTTAACTGCTGAAGAAATGACACATTTATGACTGGTTACTTGTATTACACAGCAGAATCACAACTCCTTAGCTGATTCATGCTTTTAAATTTATTTGAAAGTCTTCATGGCTGAATTTGTTTTATTTTCCTATAGTCTTTTTAGATTTAATGTTAAGCTTATATCCTATCAGATCCTAGTTTGAATCAGGTGACCCAGGAAGTTTATTTTATAATTAAATAGCAGCATATTGATAAATTAGATCATATGTGCAGACATCACAGACAATAGAAATGTTTATGAAGTTCATAGGCATGTAAAGCTAAAGTATAACAATATTTTTTTCTTGAATTTCATTAGTATTCCTAAGTGTATTGAAAAAACTGACATGGGCTTTTAAATAGTAAAGCGACCATAAAGTAAACAAACTATGTTTTCCCATATGTATAGGGTTACAAATTATTTCTTTATTACATTTTTGACAGCGTGAACAAGAGAGTGCAATGGCAAGGCTAAAAAAGCAGCAGGAAGAACTGGAACAAATGAGGCTGCGATATCTGGCCGCTGAAGAGAAAGACGTGGTGAAGAATGAACGTCTGGAGCTAGAGGAGATTCGAAATGAGCTTAATAGGTAAATTCAGCGTCATGGGTTTTATTTGAAATCTCTATAAATAAGAACCTTCTCCGGGCAGCTAGGAGTCACCCTGTTGCTTTTACTTTGGGTCCAGTAACCTAAGGACTTTACAGGTTAGAATTGTGATGCACTATTCCATCACATTGCAATGTATGCTATCTGTAAGCCATTTAAATCCCCAAATTAGGCTCATGACCACTTTACAATGTATAACAGCTGATTACAATAAAAACAATTAAGATGAATCAGCTGCTGTAACAATTTGAAACAATGTTACTCACATCAGGCTGCTTGCAGGCTTTTCAGAATGACTAATCTTGTTTGCTATAGGCTTAGCAGGAGGGAGACATAGCCCATCCCAATATTTTAACCTTCTACACACTTAACTATTAAAATAGAAACATTTGGTGGAGCTTCTGATCTACACCATTCTACTGTGGACAGCTTTGTTGTTACTCCTTCCCTCTGCTTTCTCCTTTCCAGTAACACCAAGTGAATGGAAAGCCCTGCAACTTAGTGTAAAATGGAGGGGTCTATAGACAAACCTGATACAGTCTGGAATCTATGGGACACCCCTTGAGAATTCAGGTTATCCACACCTTCCACTTGAGGCCCCTTATTTTCAATTGGCCCCCATTTTGACCTCCCAATACTCACCATACCCTCTCCTTTTTTTGTTCTCTTTGTTTTTTTTTCAGAAGTCTGGTATAACTGTATTCTGTGAAAGAGTTGGGCTTTGCGAGATAGAGTGCCTTTACTAATAAAGTAGAATGAATGGGAATATTAATATTCAACTCCAGCAAAATGAATATTTGTGTTTTTATAGGTAGTATATAATATAGTATATAAGCAATAGGCATATGTAACACTGCTGCACTTTATAATACATAATTATCTTTATTCTTTTTTCTTGTTTTATTGCTACGTATAGCCATGATGAATCAAGAAAAGAAAGTGGGGTTGTTGATTGTTATTCAGTGTTACATTATTTAGTGCTACAGTAAAAAGCAACCTTGTTAGAATGATATTCCAGGCAAGATGTTTACTTGATATTATGTTTAGATGCTCAAATGCATTTTCTTGTTTTTCTATAGATTGAGACTGCAGGAAGATCAAAGGAAAGCCACAGATGCTGCTGATGCACCAAACCAAAGAAGGACCCATTCAGATTCCCGACGACAAGATGAAGGCCTGGATGACTTTCTATCTCGGCTTATTGAAGAAAGGGATACCTTGTTGAGGACTGGGGTATATACTCACGAAGACCGCATCATAAGCGAACTAGATCGCCAAATTAGAGAAGCCATGGCAAAAAGGAGCGTTCGATAATGACTATTTCTATCATTTGCCTATTTCTGTGTGATGTAGTTTGCCAACAAACAAAAAAAATCACTAATTTCCAGTGTAAAATATAAATATTTTTTTAAACATTTTATTTAAGTTTGTACTAAATAATACTTTATTTATAAAATGAATGCATATTCCCCGTTCATATTTGTATTGACGTTTTGTGTATTTTCATGCTGCTTGTTTTTCCTTTGCAGAATTTAAATGAGCCTTGTGTGATTGTGCCTTACAGTGGATGTACATTTTGTATTTTATAGTTTTGTATATTGGGTTCATTCTTTACTTTTTATTAAAATTGGAAGCAAATCTGTATAAATAGCTTTGATTCTTTTTTTCCCTTACCTCACATTTGATGGATTAATCCTGTTGTGTTTCCGCATAAAGTACAGTGCTGGACTGAGAGGTGAACTGAACTTTACCCCTGCTGCATTTTACTCTTTGCCATACCTTTGTTCACATCTGGTTGAATGACCAATCTGTGAAATTCTTCACACCAATTCAAACCCACGCACTTGCCACCACCATAGTTTAGATTTTTAAATCAGTCTGGTAAAGTAAACATACACTTGAACAACTCTCTTAGCATACAAGTTGGGCAAAGGCTATCAACACTGATTCCATCACCTGCAATGGGTACTTTTAAAATATATTATTTTCTCAAAACATCCTACAGGCAGCATACGCTTGAGACCTCCGGACTCCCCCCCCCCCCACCATAGGGGAACACGTGACCACCAGATAGGATAAAATCTTGACTCCTACTATTCCCCAGTTGTTTCCGTGTTCCTCCGTGAGGTAGGAGCCAGACCACTAGCTCCTGAACCAGGAAGGTTTAGGTAAGTATTTCCGGTGCTGTGGGCCTGTTTTAAGCAGGGGGTCCATTTCTCGGTCCTGGAGGCTTACTATGCCAGGGGGCCCAGGCTACCCTCAGGGATTTTAGGCCAGACCCCATTTCTTTGAGTCTTTCAAAGGGGGGTAAGCTATATTTTCCCTCTTACTGAGGATGAATTTTGGAAGAAGCCGGGGTGGCCGGACACCATGATAGAGGTTAGATATTATTTTTTTGTTACTATCTGGAAGTTCCCTGAAGAATTGGTTGTTCTGGGATCTTTTTTCCAGCTTAAATTTAACTTTGCAATTTTTGGGACACTTTACCTTTAAGAGGCGGGGAAGAGAGAGGAACGACGTGATTTCGCTCTCTCTTCCCCGCCCGGCTCTTGCAAGTTGCGGTCGTGGTTTCTTACCTCCGGCGGCGGCTGGCAGTCCGGAGGTGGGGGTCGAGGCTCTGGGAGACGTTCCCGGGCGAATTCCTCCTGGATTGTGGTCTTCCCATTTTCTTCCTCCCCGGGCCAGATACAGGTACGAAAAGCGCAGGACGTGATTTCAATTATAGTGTTCCTGCAGGAAATAGGATTAGGCTTCTTCCTCCCGGGAATGCTGTGACGTCACTAGTCAGCGCCGGAATATTCCTGCTCAGCCACAACACGTGCTAGGCCTTAAAGGGAAAGCACAGTTGTTTTGGCATTTCGTGCAATTGGCCTCCCTTTCCTATTTTTTGTTGAGAAGGGTTGATGACAATTATTGGGATTATGCTCCTGCCCTATTTAGGCGGATTCAGGAGGCTAATCCTTGGTGCCTCATACCAGAAAAATGGCAGAACAGGCGGAGGATGTGTGCATCGAACCGATGTTGGTTCCTATGGAAGATACTTCCACAGATATTCCTAATGTGGACCAGGATTCATCTAATAACCAGTCGACTACCAATTCTGGGAGGAGGCCCAGCTCTGCCCTGGTAAGTCACTTTTATTTATTAATAGTGTCAATATTGGGCATTTTTATTGGGGAGTAGGATATAGCTCACGTCCCCCTATAATTCCAAGTATGCAGCACGTCCTGATCCAGATAATGATTCATAACATCTGGGATATAGTCCACAAGAGGGCGCTTTACTGCAGAGATGGCAAAAAAGAGCCCCCTCCCGGTCCATATATACCCGGGACCTCCCACTAATTCCCCAGTTTCTTCTCTGCAGTGGGCTGCGAAGGTCAAGATGATGGCTTCTCTTCTCGCAGGTAAGCCTGGCTTCACAGCCCCTAGCCCTGTTGTTCTATTCCCACCTGTTCCACCTTTATTTGCCTTCCAGCCTTGACTGCGTGGTCGGGTGATGGTAGGCAGCACCTATTAGAGGTGCTTCATTGGAGCTTGCTCCACCGCAAATCCCCCACCAAAGGGTAGGCGGTTTTCAGGTTACTGGTGATCCTGAATTGGGGTGCCCCATCCGCTATTGCCCTGCCTTACATTTATTAATGTTTTAATGGGCTTTCTACTTCCCCCTTCTCCCATTATACTGCTCGTCGGGGGGGGGCGGGATTGAGTGCCTGTCAGTGTAAATGTGTTTGCATTTTTGACATTACTGTTATGTGTTATAATGCCTTTATTCTGTCTCGCTGGCACTCTCCTCAGCGCTGCTCCTCTCCCCTTCAGTTTGAACTTCCCGACGTTGACTTGCGCTCCCTGCGGCGTCCGCGGTCAGCGGCGACGTCACTCAGGGACATGATGGCTGCTGATTGGCTGCGGGGTGGCTGTCTTCAGCCTGTAACCCCGCGTTTCCTGGAGGGGGCGTGGCTTAATGCTGGGCGCGCTCCGTGGCGTTTCCTCATGCGGCCAGCCCCTTCAGAGCCCTCCAGCGCCATCTTGTCTCTCCTGCCGGATTGATTGCAAGCTCTACGGCGGTCTGTGAGTGCCCTTGTGGGCCACCCCCTTTTATAATTTAATTGTTTTTCACTCCTGTTTAATTAATGCGGGCATTGTCCTCTGTCTTTCAGGCGGGGAAACTGATTAGAGGTTTCTCCCAGTCCTGTGCCTTCTATTAGTCTAGTGACTAAAGTATATTAGAGGCCTAAAACATTAAAATCCTCCCACTATCCTAGCGGACATTTAAGGGGCATCCCGGGTAGCTGCACAGCGTAATTTCCATTGGTCATTGTGACACCAAAAATCACCATATGGAGTCTTGTCAGGATACTGTGCTCGGGGTCCCATCTGGGCAAGCCTGGCTGTGTGTGGTGTGCGGGGCATCCCCTGTAAGCGATGATGTGCAGGTCTGTGTACCCTGCGCCCAGCAGGTGCTTGCGCGGCACTCTGGGCTGCATTTGTCTGGGTCTGCGCCCACCATTTCTTCCCCCACACCCCCTCGCCTGGATATGACTCCCAGTGAGATCAACACTAGTGGGGAGTCTCAACCTGATGTTTCCACCAGGCTGGCCAACATTGAGAGACTGATTGCTAGCTCTGCGGCCCGTAAGGGCCCAGCTAAAAGACGGCACGTGGCGCCTGCTACGCCGGCCTTTTCTATGGAGCCAGAAGATTTTCTTGATTTGTCTGACTATACCCCTCTTGAGGGAGGGGAATTATTCTCTGATTCAGAATTTTCTGATGATCAGCATTGCCTTGGCGCTGATATCGGCTCAGAGCATTGGGATGCTGATGACACCCATAGACTTTTGACTCAAATTTTTGAAGTACTTTCCATTTCTCTTCCTGATGCGACACCTAAGCAGCTGGGGGAATAGTTTGGTACCGCAAAACCACGTTTGGAATTCCCAGAACAGGCACATTTCAATAGTCTGGTTCTCAAGGAATGGGAGCGGCCTAGCCGGCTCCCGGTATCCCTAAGGGTTGGGATAAGAGGTATCCTTTCCCATCGGATGTGGTCAAATGTTGGTTAACTCCCCCAGAAGTGGATGCCCCTGTGCTGGGGTTATCCAACACTTCTGTGGTGCATTCCCCTGATTCCACTACCTTGATATGTACAAGATTTATTTATATATTGATTGCAATTTAAATTATCACAAGCACTTTTGGTCTGTATATAGACTTTTTCATCTTGGTAAAATATTTGTATATTTATAGGTTATTAATGATTATTATTGATAATGATTATTGATATTGATGATTATTTATTTGATTTACAACTATTATGTTGTTCTGTCTGGTTTAGTACTGTACCCGTGGCGGAGATATGGGATGGTCTTAGGTGCCTGTTTTAATATTGTCTGTACAATTTTTTCTTTTTGGAACCTTAATAAATTATTAATATCTATAAATAAGCTGTGCCCGTCTACTTGGGTTTTATGTGCCTATTGTCTATATGTGTTTCCAATATTGGCACAGACCCCGGAATACGCTTGATTGTTTTTGATTTGAGTAAGGCTGTGCCCACTAATATTTACATACACTACCTTGAAGGATGGTGAGGACTGGCATATTGAACAGCTGGCTTCCCACGCCTTTGCCTGTGTGGGTTCTGCCTTGCGTCCGGTCTGTGCTTCCGCTATTACTGCCGCGGCTATTAGGACGTTGATCAAGGGCCTTCTGGAAGGTTCCCCTGATGATCCTTCTAGTGCCGAATTTAGAGCCTTGTCACAATGTGAGATGTTCATCACTTATGTCCTTTCTGCCTTAGATGACACCATTAGGATGTGTAGCAGGGCCTCGGCTCTGGTTGTCTCTATCCGCCGCTCGGTTTGGCTGCGCCAGTGGGCAGCCGACAATGCTGCTAAGAAGGAGCTCGCAGGGCTCCCCTTTTAAGGGGCTGCGCCTTTTCGGCGATCGTTTAGACCTTTTTGCAACAGGAGGTAAGTTGCCCCAACGCAAAAACAACCGCGTCCCTTTCAGGGCTCCGGGTCCTTTACCCCCTCCTTTTGTGGATCCAGGTCGGGAAGGGGGGTATCCTTCGCGGGGCACAGGGGAGACTTCTGGGGCAAGGGCAGAGGCCGTGCCCGGCCCGGATCCTCCTGGGGCTCGCTCAGCCCGCTCAGCCATGAAGGGGCGCCCTCACCCTTGCGGGTGGGGGGGCGGCTGCGACTCTTCGCTCGGGTCTGGGCACAGCAGGTCTCAGACAACTGGATCCTGGAGGTTGCCTCCTCCGGATACAAGCTAGAGTTCGCGGACTGGCCTCCTCCAAGATTCCTCAGGTCCAGGATTCCTCCGGACCCACTGACAGCTCGGGGTCTGTTTCTGGAGCTACAAAGCCTTTTGGCCATGGGAGTCATTTGTCAGGTCCCTCCGGGAGAGAGCGGTCAGGGTTACTATTCCAATCTCTTTAAAGTGCCCAAAAAGGATGGTTCCATCAGACCCATCCTGGACCTAAAGCTTCTCATCAGGACCAGACGTTTTTGCATGGAGACTCTGCGCTCCGCTATCAGCTCTCTGCGCCCGGGGGACTTTATGACTTCCATAGACATCAAGGATGCTTACCTTCATGTGCCGGTCTTCCCAGGGCATCAGCGGTTCCTCAGGTTCGCAGTGGAGGAACAGCACTACCAATTTGTGGCACTTCCCTTCGGTCTCACCTCAGCCCCCATAGTGTTCACCAAGGTGTTGGCGGGCGTGATGGCCCTTCGCAGAGCCCGGGGTATTCGCATTCTCCCTTATCTGGACGACCTTCTCATTACGTCCCATTCCCTCCAGCAGGCAGAATTGGACACCCGGACTGTGGTGGCTACCCTGGAAATGTTCGGATGGGTGATCAATTATGCCAAATCCTCCCTCTCCCGGTCCCGGGTGATCCCCTTCCTGGGCATGACTCTGGATACTATTCAGGCCAGGATATTCTTAGTATACAGTACGTCCTGCTCCAAATAGATTACTTACACGTGGGTATTACTCCGCCAGATGGCGCTGGACTGCAGAGACATCGAAAAATAGGCTCCTCCCGGCCCCTCAAATCCCCGGGGACCTCCCACAAATCCCCAGAATTTCTCTGCAGTCTGGACTGCAAAGGACGAGAAATGGCTCTCTACTCGAAGGTGAGCGGGGCTATTAGCCTGCGGCCCTGTAGGACTATTCCCACCCGTTCCATTAGTAATATGCCTCCCAGCCTTGGCTGCGCTGGTCGGGTGATGTAGGCAGCACCGATGTTAGGTGCTTAGGAGTGTTGCTCCACCGCAATCCCCCACCAAAGGGTAGGCGGTTCAGGCTTATGGTGAGCCTCTATGGGATGCCCCTCCCGCACTATTGCCCCTGCCTATCGGTGGGCCTTATTTAATTGGCCGCTGTCCTCCCTCATTCTCCTTGTAGCCTTCGGGGGAAAAGGGGGCGGTTTGTAAATGTGTATGCTATGCATTCTGTGTTTTACACTTTATTATTTATTTTGTCCATTGTGTCAGCCGCCGCGCTGGCTTGCCTTCCTTTTACTGTTTTTCAAATTTTCCGCTGCCACGCGCCTTTTATGTCACACTATGTTCCACGCTTGGAGGCGGCATTACCTCAGCCACTGGTGCGCCGTCATTGGCTGCTTGTCACGTCCTGGCTTCGCCCTCTTCGGGGGGGGGGGGCGGGGCCCGTCTATGGCGCGCTCCGCATCATCGCTGATACCGGCCCGCTCCTCGAGGTATACCAATGCCATCTTTAATCTGCTTGGTTGGCCCATGCGCGACGGACCTCTACCTACCGCGGTCCATAAGTGCCCTCGTGGGCGGCTTTATATTCTTCCTTTTATTACTGTGTGCTTAAGGTCTTTTCTTCTTATGTCTTTCAGGCTGGGCGAACCCTTTTGGCTTCTCCCGGTCCTTTATGAGTTATATAACTAGTAGGCCGTGTGTAATACTCCCACTTCCCTAGCGGGTTATTGGGGCATCCGGGGCTGCTGTATAGCGTTAATCCCTATCGGCCTATTATGCCGCTATAATCACCATATGGAGGCATCCCAGGATAACGTGACCGGGGTTCCTTCGGGACAAGACCGGCTGTGTGTAGCGTGTGGGCAGCCTCATGCTGACGCTGACAAGGCACGGGTCTGTGTAACCTGTGCTGAGCAGGTGCTTGCATTGCAATCTGGCCTACCAGTGGCTGCACCTCGTTTCACTTCGCCTACTCCCCCAAGCTTAAACCTCACTCCTACTGAGTTGCATACTAGTGGGGATTCTCAGCCTGATGTGTCTTCTAGACTGGCTAGTGTTGAGAAGTTAATTGCTGATACCTTGGTGCGTAAGGCCCCTGCTAAAAAGCGGCACTTAACGCCTAATGTCACTATTTTCCCTATGGAAACAGGATTTTTGGAATCTTTGTGGCTATACCCCGTCTGATGAAGGGGAGCTTTTTTCTGACTCAGGCTCATCTGATGACAGACCAAGGGGTCATGACGATTCTGGCTCTGACCCCTGGGCCCTGGATGACACTGACAGATAATTGACCCAGATTTTTGAGGTTCTGTCCATCTCTCTCCCTGTTGCGGCTCCCAGGCAAAGGGGGGGGAGCTTTTCCATACAGCAAAATCACGTTTGGAATTTCCCGAGCAGGCACATTTCCATAACCTTGTGCTCAAGGAATGGGAGCGCCCCAGTAAACTTCCCGGGGTTCCTAAAAGTTGGGATAGGAAGTATCCCTTTTCTTCTGAGGTGGTAAAGTGTTGGTCATCCCTACCCGAGGTGGATGCCCCGGTCCTAGGGCTATCTAACACCTCTGTCATGCATTCCCCTGACTCTACTACCCTGCAGGATGCTGAGGACCGTCGCATTGACCAGCTGGCATCCCACGCCTTTGCATGTGCGGGGATGGCTCTGCGCCTGGTCTGTGCCTCTGCCATCACTGCTGTGGCCACTAGAACCCTTATCAGAAATATACTTGATAGTGCCCCTGATGATTTGCCTTGTGAGGTGTTCGATGCACTCTCCAGTTGTGATGTTTTTGTAAATGTTGTCCTCTCTGCCATGGATGACACCATCAGAATGTGTGCCAGAACATCTGCCCTTGTGGTGGCTATACGCCGCTCGGTTTGGCTGCGCCAGTGGGCTGCTGACAACGCTGCCAAGAAGGCCCTCACTGGTTTTCCCTTTATAGGACTGCGCCTGTTTGGGGACTGCCTGGACCTTTTTGCTAAGGGAGGCAGGTTAGCCCAGCGCAGGCGGCAATCTCGGCCCTTTTGGGGTCAGGGTTCCTTCTCCTCCCCTTACCGTGGTGCCAGACAGGGGAGGGGGGTTTCCTTTCCTGGGACCCGGGGAGATTTCTGGGGTAGGGGCAGAGGACATGGACGTCCTGGCCCCTCCTGGGGTCCCAAAGCAAAATCATCCCCCAAGCCCCCTCAGGCATGATGGGGGGCCCTCACCCATCAGAGTGGGGGGATGGCTGCAGCACTTTGCTCACGTCTGGAGGCATCATGTCTCAGACCGGTGGATTCAGGAGGTAGTGTCCTCCGGTTACAAGATAGAGTTTGCTGCCTGCCCCCCTCCAAGATTCATCAGATCCCGGATTCCTCAGGACCCTGTGTCAGCTCAGGAACTAGTGCAAGCAGTGCAAGGCCTCCTGGAGCTGGGGGTCGTCTGCCAGGTCCCCTTAAGAGAAAAAGGCAAGGGCTTTTATTCCAACCTATTCACAGTACCCAAAAAAGATGGTTCAGTCAGGCCCATCCTGGACTTAAAGATCCTTAACAAATTTGTCAGGGGCAGGCGTTTTCTAAACATCCGAAAGGGCAGCATACGCCTGTTTCCCTCCCTTTTTTTCTGTGGAGTTGAATTATGTATTAATTATAAGGTGGAGTTGTGGGTCTGTTTCAACAACAACTGAGGAATAGTAGGAGGAGTCAAGATTTTATCTGGTATCTGGTGGTCACGTGTTCCCCTTTGGTGGGAGGAGCGTATGCTGCCCTTTCGGATGTTTAGAAAAAAAGTTACCAGGTACCTAACTTAAGTTTTTTTTCAAGAAAACCTTATTGTTTGTAAAAGGCCCATTCCTCTGGGTTATAATGGTACCACATATAACCGCATCTACTGCATTTTCTGAGCCTTTAAACATCCGAGATGGTGGCACATGGATTGTCAGGCTGCCTGCAAACAGGAAGTGTCCTCTGACTGTGTTTCTCTGCATTCTGGGATTGCTGTCCTTTTCCTGAGCCCAGCTCTGTCTGTGCAAAGCATAGCTATAACCCCGCTATGCTTCTAAGGCAACATGGCGGTGTCCGTGTCCTAGAGTCTTGAACAGAGTTGCAGCCCAGTGGGGAAAAGAGAAACTATTCCCCAACATCTAAAAATAGATTTTTAGTATTTAGTCACTTACTTTTTATTAACATTTAATTTTTTTTTTTAACGGTGTGGGATCCCTTCTTCCTACTAAAACTCTTGGCCCTGAAGCCTACAAGCCCACATAGCCCTCACGGGCACTTCTGCCTCCTCCTCCTCCCGGGCTTTGGGGAGGCAGGTATTGAGCTCAGGGGTTATTGGCAAGTCACCCGCTTGCCGCAGGTGACTTGCCAGCCCCTCAAGCCTTGTGAACGAGTATAGGGTTCCCATGGACCCCTTCCCAGTTCAAGAAGGTTTAAATATAAAAAGAGCTTTGTTCATTCCAAAGCTGATCGTATGCCCCATGCTCCCAGCCTTTGGTTGTTGGAAGGCAGGTGCCGAAGCAGGGGATCGGAGTCCTCTTCTCCAGCAGCTGCCAGCTCATGCTCCAAATCACGGGCCAACTTCTGATGGCTCTGCATGTGTAGGTTGCAGATTTTTATACAGAGAAGCGGGATGATGTCATCCCGTGGTGAGCCTTATAGGATGCCCCTCCCGCGGCCGTTTGCCCTTCGCCCCCTGTCCCCTCAGTTAGGCTCCTCTTAGGTTGTCTGCTGCTTCCCCTTCGCTCCCCCTGGGTAGATCTCGGGGGGGGGGGGGGGGGGGTGGTGTATGTATTTTTCTATGTGTTTTGCCTTGGTTGCACTGTTTTTTTGAATATTGGCGGCGACAACATCGCCTCAGGCGCTGCTGTGCCGTCATTGGCTGGCCTTGTCATGGGGGCGCATTTTCACGCTCTTCGGGGGGGCGGGCCTTGCGGATGACGTTTTCTGCACCACTTCTCCGCGGCCCGCCCCTCGAGGTATATATGGGCGCCATTTTGGAGCTCCTGTGCTGCTTGTCTGGCGTCCCCCTATTGCGGTCCGTAAGTGCCCCTGCGGGCTGGCTTTTCTTTATTTTTCATTGTATTAAGCTTACGGGTTCTTTGCTTTATGTCTTACAGGTGGGTCAAACTTTTTTGTGGTTTCTCCCGGTCCTATCCCCTTTTAGCGTTGACTTCTTATTGGAGGGCTATTGTATTGTATATCTCCCACTTCCCTAGCAGGCTATTGGGGCATCCCGGGTAGCCTTATTGGCGTCAATTCCAATTGGTCTATTGTGCCACAATAATCACCATATGGAGGCTTCTCAGGATAATGTGCTTGGGGTTCCTTCGGGACAAGCCCGGCTGTGTGTGGCATGTGGGGTATCCCCTGTAAGTGACGATGTCAGGGTGTGTGTACCCTGTGCCCAGCAGACGCTTGCGCTGCAGTCTGGGTTACCGGTGGCTGGGCCTGCGCTCCCTCTGGCTTCGCCTACCTCCCCATGCTTACATCTGACTCCTAGTGGGGTGCATACCAGTGGGGAGTCTCAACCTGATTTGGCTGCACGGGTGGCCAGCATTGAGAGACATATTGCTGGCTCTGGCCGCGTAAGGCTTCTGCTAAGAAGCGGCATTTATCACCTGGTGTTTCCCTCTTTCCTATGGAGGCTGAGGAATTTTTTGACGTTACCGGTTATACCCCCCTGGAAGAGGGGGAATTATTTTCTGATTCAGAATCATCTGAGGAACAATCTAGGGTGTACGGTGCTGATTCTGGGTCTGACCCATGGGCTTCAGATGATACTGACAGGCTTTCATCTCACATTTTTGAAGTACTCTGTATCTCTCCTCCTGCCGTGGCTCCGCGGCAGCAGGGGGAGCTGTTTCATACTGTTAAACCACGCTTGGAGTTTCCTGAACAAACTCATTTTAATAATCTGGTGCTCAAAGAGTGGGAACGGCCTAGCCGGCTTCTCGGGGTGCCAAAGAGCTGGGATAAGCAGTATCCCTTTCCCGCTGAGATGGTTAAACGTTGGTCATGTCCTCCTGAGGTGGATGCACCAGTTCTGGGGTTGTCCAACACATCTGTCATGCATTCCCCTGACTCTACTACCCTGAGGGATGGGGAGGACAGGCACATAGATCAGCTGGCTTGCCATGCCTTTGCCTGTGTGGGGACCACGCTGCGTCCGGTCTGTGCCTCTGCCATTACTGCTGTTGCTATTAAAAGCCTGCTCAGGAGTCTCTTAGATGGGGCCCCTGATGATACTGGTAGTGAAGAGTATAGAGCTCTTCTGCGTTGTGAGGAATTTGTTGCATATGTTCTCTCTGCCTTGTTGGTGGCGATACGCCGCTCGGTCTGGCTGCGCCAGTGGGCAGCTGACAACGCTGCTACGAAGGCTCTCACTGGTTTTCCCTTCAAGGGTTTGCGCCTCTTTGGGGAACGTTTGGACTTGTTTGTTAAAGGAGGCAAGTTACCTCAGCGTAGAAGTCAGCCCTGGTCCTTTCGGGGTTCAGGTGCCTTTCCTCCTTCCTTCCGGGGTTCCAGAATTGGACGGGGAGCTTCCTTTGCTGGAGCCCGCAGAGATTTTTGGGGCAGGGGCAGAGGACGTGGCCTCTCTGGCCCCTCCTGGGGTCCCAAGCCTAAGTCCTCCCCCAAGACACCTCAGGCATGAAGGGGCGCCCTCACCCATCCGGGTGAGGGGACAGCTTCGGCTCTTTGCTCACGTCTGGAGGCTCCATGTCTCAGACCGGTGGATTCAGGAGGTAGTGTCCTCCGGTTACAAGATAGAGTTTGCAGCCTGGCCGCCCCCAAGATTCATCAAATCCCTGTTAGCTCAGAACCCTCTGTCAGCTCCGGGTCTGTCCCTGGCTGTCCAAGGCCTTCTGGAACTGGGAGTCATCTGCCGGGTGCCCTACTATTCCAATCTTTTCATTGTTCCCAAAAAGGATGGGTCTATCAGACGCATCCTGGATTTAAAGCGCCTCAACAAAATTGTCAGATTCAGACACTTTCGCATTGGAGACTTTGCGCCCAGGGGACTTCATGACCTCTGTAGACTTCAAGGATGCTTACCTTCACATACCTATTTTCCCAGGTCATCAGAGATTCCTCAGGTTCACTCTGGAGGATCAGCACTACCAATTTGTGGCCTTGCCCTTCGGTCTTACCTCGGCTCCCAGGGTATTCACCCAGGTGCTGGCAGGGGTGATGGCTCTGCTGAGATCTCAGGGCATTCGCATTCTTCCCTACTTGGACGACATGCTTATCGCTTCTCAGTCCTTCCATCAGGCAGAGCTGGATACTCAGCAGGTGGTGTCCACACTGGAGTCATTTGGCTGGGTGATCAACCACCCCAAATCTTCCCTGTCTCCTTCCATGGTGAAGTCCTTTCTGGGCATGATTCTGGATTCATCTCAGGTCAAGATCTTTCTCCTCAGCAGAAGGTGGAGAGTCTTCAAGAGAAA
Source organism: Gastrophryne carolinensis (assembly GCA_027917425.1). Lineage (NCBI taxonomy): Eukaryota > Metazoa > Chordata > Amphibia > Anura > Microhylidae > Gastrophryne > Gastrophryne carolinensis. Next base: position 525,916,007 of record CM051234.1, read on the forward strand.
GCTCAGCTCCTTCTGTCTTGTCCTCATCCGCCCATCAGGCAGGGAATGCAGCTGGTGGGCCTGATGGTGTCCTGCTTCGAGGCGGTTCCATATGCTCAGTTCCACAGCTTCACCTCTTGTCAGTATGGGATCGGGACCCTGTGTCCTTGGATCAGGAGTTTGTCCTGTCCCCTCTGGCCAGGCTGTCTCTATCGTGGTGGCTGGACTCAAAGAAGCTGCTGGGGGGCAGATCCATTCTGGCCCCTTGTTGGGAGACTGTCACCACGGATGCCAGTCTGACAGGTTGGGGGGGCTTTTGGAAGTCCCTGAAATTCCAGGCTCAGTGGGGCCCTCAGGAGGCCCATACCCCTATCAACATTCTGGAGTTGAGGGCGATCAGGTCGCCCACTTAACCCCACACCTGCGTTGTCGGGCTGTTCAGGTCCGCTCGGACAACCAGACGGCGGTTGCCTACATCAATCATCAGGGAGGGACCCGGAGCAAGAGGGCCCTCAAGGAAGTGTCCCTGATACTGTCCTGGACGGAGGTGAATGTTCCTTGCATCTCAGCTGTGTACATTCCCGGGGTGGAGAATCTGGAGGCAGACTCCCTGAGCAGGGGGAACTCTCGTCTGGGAGAGTGGTCCCTCAGCAGCAGGGTGTTTCGCTCCCTGTGCCACCGCTGGGGTCAGCCGGTTGTGGATCTGTTTGCGTCCCGTCACAATCACAAGCTTCCAGTTTTTGTGTCTCTGTCCCAGGATCCTCTGGCCTTGGCCATGGATGCCTTGGCAATGTCTTGGACGAGTTTTCAGCTCCTGTATGTGTTTCCCCTGCTGGACAGGGTGCTGCGCAAGATAGCTCAGGAACGGGTGCCAGCCATACTGGTGGCCCCCTGTTGGCCAAGAAGAGTGTGGTTCACAGATATCATGCAGCTGGCAGTAGATCAGTACGCCCTGCCCCGGGTACCAGATCTGCTCACTCAGGGGCACCTACGCCACCCCAATTTACGAACGCTGGCTTTGACGGCCTGGCTGCTGAAACCTCCATCTTGATGGAAAAGGGGCTGCCTGCCTCGGTTGTTAATACCATGATCAGGGCTAGAAAAAGATCCTCTTCTTCTATCTACTATGGCGTACTGGCGTACTTACATTGACTGGTGCGAGTCTAAGAGGCCGATTCATTAACAGCGGCAGGTAGCTACAGTTGAGCGACTGTAGTGGCATTTTCAGAGCGCCCGCTAGTAGTCGCTGTGCTTGCCCATTGTTCGATAGTTGATAGCGACTCGGTCTGTTTGCCGTAATGTTGAATATTGGGTGAGGAGTCGCCATTTGACAGGTTCCGCGCTGTATGGGAGCGCATGATAGCGACTGGCCATAGCGACCGGCTCCCACCATATTCATTAACAAATCACGCTCAAAAAATTCTCGCGCTGTAAAATGCATGTTTAAACCCCAGAGCGCTGGCGGCGATGGGTTAAAAGTCGTTTTTTAACCCCCAAACAACCATATCTTTGCCAACCAAAAAAAACAAGTTTTTAAAATAATTTTGTAATATGAATACATTAATATCAGATCTGTAATATCAATTCTGTACATTTTTTTTTTATTTTTTTTACCTTAAAAAAATTATCTAAAATGGCAGAAGTGGTCACAGAATTTTTCACATTTTTTTTTTAAATTCTATGTTTATTGAGTATTTCAGAAAAAGGAAGAAAACAAATCTGAACACAATTCCATCATGTGGTTTACAATAAAGGATACAATGTCAATAAGAACAAACTCATTGTATACTAATAAAAGATAAACATTTTAATCCCGCCATTAATGACACCCTGTAAGATCTTCTAATCAGGAGCAAGATCTCCGTACTATTGGCCGCAAAAAGCGGTCATAGACATTGACGTTAAGCAAGAAAGTAAACATGGAATTGGAAACCAGGGGGGGAAGAACTAGGGCAATACAAGAAGGGAAGGAGAGGGGGGGGAGCAGCCCCCACAAGCTGGATCAAGTGGGTCGGCGTACTCCAGCAGGTCGCTGCGAACCGAGCAACTGAGACAGTCCACCACGGACCGGGTCAACACCCTCTGTATTAGCTCAGACCGCAATGGGGGGGGGGGGGAGGCTAGCAGGCGCAGATGAGTTTCTTACCCTCCGGGGACTCCATATACACCACCCAGCCATCCCAGGTCGTAGCAAATTTCTCATGGGTGCCGTCGCGCGATGAAAAGAGGCTTTCATATCTCATAGTGTCATTCACTCTTCGGCACCACATACTAATAGAGGGCGGGTCCTTGCTCTTCCACATCTGCGGGATGCAGGCTTTTGCCGCGTTCAGCAGATGGCATGTTATAGAGTACCTGTAGCGCTTCAAAGGGACCTCCGAGACATGGAGGAGACAGAGAGCAGGATCGTTTGGTATCTTTACTCCTGAGACTTTCTCCGTGACCACCCTGACCTGGTTCCAGTACCCTCCCAGCACAGGACAAGACCAAAAGATGTGAAAAAGATCCCCTTTCTCTCCATTACATCTCCAGCAGTTAGGGGGACAGTCAGGGAACCATCTATTGAGGTCCGTTGGAACACGGTACCATCTAGAGAGCAGTTTGTACCCGCACTCTTGTGTCCGGGTACAAATTGAGGATCTGTGCGATAGCGCTAGTATTTTCCGGCGCTGCTCAGGGGACCATGACAAATTAAGGTCCTTTTCCCACTTTTCCAAGTATGGGGGGTCTTCCAGGTCAGGCGGGGCCACAAGAAGCTTATATATCCTCGAGAGGACATGTCTCTCCGCTTCAGTGCCGAGACACATCTCTTCAAAGCACGTAAGGGACTGTCTACCCTCCCTATAGGACCCCAGGGAGGCCAGGAAATGCCTCAACTGCATACCCTGCCACCAGGAGAGCTCTGGAATCCCAGCCCCCATGGCCAGTGTCTGAAGGTCTACCCAATCACCGTCCGAAGCGAAATGGCCTGTACTGTAAATATTCGCTTCCATCCAAGCTCTCACCCAGTGGCTCTCACCCGGTGGTAAAGCGCGGGTTCCCCAGGACTGGGTACATAGGAGAAGGGAAGGGGGAGATCCCCCGGCAACGGAAGGTGGGCTCACATATCTTTAGGGTGGGGCCTATGGTGGGATGATGGCTCCCAAATTTATCTCCTTCGCCCGCGACCCAAGGCATCCCCCTAAGGGGAATTCCAAGGAAGCTCGGCTCCAAGCCGACCCACTGCTTACTCTGGCCATGTACACACCAGTCAACCACTCTACATAAGTGGGCCGCGGTATGATAGAGTACGGGGTCAGGGACGCCGACGCCCCCCTGGTCCTTAACTCTGGTCAGGATCTCCCCTCTTAGTCTCGGCCTCCTTCCAGCCCAGATAAATCTGTTGAAGACCGAGCGCACCTTCAGGAGGTAAGAGCGGGGAATAAACACTGGGAGAGCCTGCAGGAGGAAGAGCAGGCGAGGCAGAAGGGTCATTTTAATCGCGTTGCACCTTCCGAACCAGGAGAGTCTGCCCCCACCCCACCTGGCAGTTTCCCTCTCAGAAGTTTTTCAGAAGTGGGGGGAAGTTGAGGGTAAATATTTTTGAGAGATCACTGCATATGTTGGTCCCTAGGTATTTGATGCTATTGCTGGCCCACCTGAATGGAAAGGCTTTTTTAACATTTTCGAACCTACTTGGGGGGACGTTAATATTAAGGGCTTCGGACTTCTGGAAGTTTATCTTGTAGTTCGAGAGGTTCCCGTATTCCCTGAGTTCCCTCAAAAGGTTGGGCAGCGAGACCTCGGGGCTGGATAGGCAGAATATTAGGTCGTCGGCGTAAGCCGCAACCTTATAATGTCCCGACCCATTCTCCACCCCCTTGACGTCTGGGTTCCCCCGCACCTTACACAAGAAGGGCTCTAGAGACAGAATAAAGATCAAGGGCGATAAAGGGCAGCCCTGCCTTGTCCTGTTCCTAAATTCAAACGAACCAGACAGGTAACCGTTTACTCTCACCGACGCCGAGGGGGCACTATAGAGGCTCCCAATCCAACTTAACATGTTCGGCCCCAATCCAACCTGGCTGAGTACCGCAGACATGAAACTCCAGTTCACTCTGTCAAAAGCTTTCTCGGCGTCGGTGGAGAGCAAAAGGGAGGGCACGCCCTGTCTCTGCGCCAGGTGGATCAAGTTTAGAACCTTTGTGGTATTGTCTCTAGCCTCTCTCAGGGGCATGAACCCCACCTGGTCCGGTCCTATCACCGAGTGCAGGTGCGGGGCAATCCTGGACGCCAAAACCTTCGCGAAAAGCTTCATGTCCGTATTAAGGAGCGAGATCGGTCGGAAACTTGCACAAAGGTTCGGGTCCTTTCCCTCTTTGGGGATGACCACTATGTGTGCCCTAAGAGAGTCCACGGGGGGGGGGATCCCTTCATAATCATATTCAGCATTTGAAGGAGTTTAGGGCCCAGAGTGGGGAATATTTTTTTGTAGTACTGGAAGTGAAGGCCATCAGGTGACTTGCCTGTGGCTGTTTGAGATAGGGCGTTGTTCAACTCCACCATTGAGATGGGGCTCTCCAGCTCGGCACAGATCTGGGACGGAAGTTTGGGCATCCCCGAGCTCTCAATGTACCTCATGCATTTACCCATAAAGCCTCCATTCTTGGGTGTGGGTAGATTGTAGAGGTCTTTATAGAATTTGCGAAATATCTCAGCTATGACCTCCACCCTATGTGCCATTTTTCCCCCCGAGTCAGTGATCTTGGGTACGAACGTTGAGGCCCTCTCTGCTCTGAGAGCCCTAGCTAACATTCTCCCACATTTATCTCCGGACTCGTAGAAGGCCTGTCTACATTTTATTATCTGTGCCTTCAACCTGTCACAGCAGGCTGTCTTCAATTTCTCCCCAGTGATGTGAGATTCTCGATGTGAACTGCTGCCAGGGATTCCTTATGCAGGGTTTCTAGTCTCCTGATCTCCGCAAGAAGTCGCGTGATATGTTCCGACTTCTCTTTCTTAATTCGGGCCCCCTGACTAATAAGGACTCCCCTAATAAAGCATTTGTGGGCCTCCCAAAGGACCCCGGGCGTCACCTCTGGTCCAGTATTAAGTTCAAAAAATTCCTTAAGTTCTTTATGAACCACTTCCAGGACCCTCTGGTCTTCCAATAGTGACTTGTTTAATTTCCAAGACCAGCTTCTAGGGATGGGGATGGGATTCCCAATTGTGATTGTAACAGGTGCATGGTCGGATAGGGTAATGCTGCCTATTGTGGTGTCTTCCACTCTACTCAGGTAAGTGTGTGGAATCAGGAAAAGGTCTAACCTAGAATAGGAATTGTGGGGGTGTGAGAAGAACGTGAAATCTCGAGTATTTGGGTGTTGGATTCTCCAGGGATCCACCAACTGGAATGAGTGAAGGATTGTCTTGAGGCGTTTTAGTTTGGGGTATGCCAGGTGGGGACCTCCCTTAGATGTGTCCAGGAGCGGGTCGAGCGTCAAGTTAAAGTCACCCCCCAGAATGAGGAGACCCTCTGGGAAGTCCGCCAGTGCCTCCAGCATGCGTTCTATAAAGGTGAGCTGTCCCGAGTTCGGGGCATATAAATTAACTAATGTGACCATCTCAGAGTACACCCTCCCCTTGACAAAAAGCCATCTGCCGTCCAAATCCGAGACATAGTCTATAAGTTCCCATGCAACGGATTTCGACACCACTATGCTAACCCCACGGGATCTAGAGTCAGGGGAATAGCTGTGATAGGCCCTAATGAAATTCCTATCTCCCAACGAAGGGGGTTTAGATGATTTGAAGTGGGTCTCTTGGAGAAAACCTATTTGGGCGCCCAGACCCCACAGGTTTCTCAAAGTCAGAGACCTTTTTTCGGGGCTGTTCATGCCTTTGGCGTTGAGGGAGACGATTTTGGTTCCCGACATCTTGGTCTTCCCCCGGAGTGACAAATCATCGGGCCGCCCTCGTAGAGTGCCCTCGGACATCCCAGATGGTCAGGAGGAGTCCCCGGAGGGAAAGGAGGGGGAAGGGACACAAGGGAGAGAAAGGGAAGGGGGAACGGGAAGTAAGGGAAAGGTAACTGAAACAAGAACAAACAAAGAAAACCAAGCAAACACTAATTTGTCCTAAACGGAAAAGGAAAGAGACCCAAAAGGTCCTACAGACCTACGGGCTGACCCTAGCGGAGGGATAGGTGTCTGTCGGCGCGAGGCAGCAACAACAGTCACCCTCTCCCGCACCAGGCCCACAGAGTTAGACAGCGGGGATGGAGCTCGCCGTCTAGCTAAAGAAAAGCAGCAAACCCAACACAACAACACATCTCAAACTGTAACATTAACAATGCAAATCGCCTTCCAGGCGGCTCTAGCGCCCGGCATTGATTTTTAGCGTGGGCCAGCCACCCCCCCCAACCGCAGGAGGCGCCCCCAGCGCCCCGGCCCCATGGGGACGCAAGCAACCCCCGGGGGAGGACATATCCCACCGGACCAGCGAGCGGAGCGGGGGAAAAGGCACAAAAGGCGCCCCCCGTGGCAGGAGGAGAGGCAGCCGGAGCACCCCCCAAGGCACAACTTACTCCTCACCCAGGCGGCGCAAAGTTCAGTCCCGGCAACCCTGAGATTCAGGTCTCCGCGTCGTAGGGTCTCGCCGATCTTCTAGCCCGGCGCCGCCCCCCGCGCCCCTCCCGGCCCGAAGGGGGGGCAGAACCAATCTGGCAGCCAGCCAATCTGGGACCTCAACTGGCTCACACTGGAGGAAAGCGAAAAGCCCCACAAGGTCTCCCGGCGATTTAACCAAGAAGGTGTTGCGGTCCTTTCGGACAATTAAATGAAAGGGGAAGCCCCACCGGTAGGACGCCCCGTTACGCACAATCACCTCGAGTAGCGGTTTTAAGGCTCTTCTCATCAGTAAGGTTCTTCTCGAAAGGTCCTGCAAGATTTGTACCTCAGCCCCATCAAAGCTGACGCTCCCCTTCCTCCAGGCGCCACGGGCAATGTCCTCCTTCAGGGAGTAACGGTGGACCCTGCAGATCACATCCCTCGGCCTGGAGGGGTCTGGGCCCGGGGGTCCCAAGGCCCTATGCACCCTGTCCAGTTCGATTGGGTTGTCCGGGTCTCTCTCCAGCACTGAGTTAAAGATTGCCGTTGTGATGCGTCTCAAGTCTTCACCCAAGGAGGCCTCCGGGATGCCTCTCAGACGCAGATTGTTCCTACGGCTGCGATTTTCAACGTCATCTAAGTGAAGCATTTGGGTCTGAAGTAGAGCCTCTTGGAAGTCACAACGCTCTTCCAGCGCTTTAAGGCGATTCACAGTCGAAGACTCCTCAGACTCCAAGGCCGATACTCTCGAGGCCACTCCCGCGACCTGATGCTTGACCTCCTCAAATTCACACTGGTGCACCTCTGCATACTTCGCGATCAGGCCCTCAATATCGGACCTAGTGGGGAGGCCCCTCAATAATGAGATTGTCTCCAGGTGAATATTGGCGTTTTTGGGAGTACTGAAAGCAAGCGAACCCTCGGGCGCCGGGGGTAAGGGGGCCAACTGCTGTGTCCCACACAGGGAATTGCGTGCCCAGGGGTCCCAAGGGCCCCCCTCTCGTTCCGGGGAGAAACATGGCTGTGCTGGGGACATTGGCGCCGGGCTATGACCATCCGCGTGCCACGAGGCCTCCGGGGACGGCAGCAACCTCGGGGACGGGGGGCTCAAGCGGGTGGGTTCTCCACGTCGCACCTCAATTCTTGGCTCCAAGGGAGGCGGATGGCGGGCCCCAGGTGTCCGCTGAGGGAGACCCGCACAGGGGGAGTCCTTATGTGGGGGTTTGGAACCCACCCCCAAATCTGTTGTGGCGCTGCTCCCTCTTCTGGCAGAGAAGCCATATTTATGCAGTCCCTGGGCACCAGGCGCAGTTGCCCTCGGCCCCGTATTCACATGCTGTTGGGGAGGAGGGGAGGCTTGGGTGTCACTCCGCGACTGAGGGGGGGTGGGGATATGCCAGGTGTCTTAGGTGGTGTGCCGGGGGGGGGGACCCGGACGTCTCCATCATCCTGCCGGGAATTATTAACTGTGTGGTCGGGCCCCCCTTTTCCCTCCTCATCCCCGCACCAGAAGACCGCAGCGCCGAGTGAGACGCCGCTGAGTCTCTGCGGCTGGGCTCGCCTGCCCCTCTCAGCTGCTCCGGGGACAAGAGAGAATCTTCGCAGGCCCCGCCCCCCTGCGTCACCTGCTCACGCTCCCCTTCCTCGGCGGGCGCCATCTTGGGACACCCGTCTGCGTCCAGGGCCACCGATGCCGCCTCTCCCCCCTCGCGGGTCCGGTCAGGCGACAGCGCAGACTTCCTCCTCTCGCCGTCCAGCTCCGCACCCCACTCTCGGCATGACGCGGCAGGCAGATCCAGCAGCGGAACAGGTACTCCCTCCTCTTCTTTACTTGACTCCGCTGCCATCTTGGTACACCCCGCGACAGGGGCAGCCGCTGTTCTCCTCTCTCCTCGCCCGTCCACCTCAGGCAGACGACGGGCGCAGCTCCTCTCCTCTGCTCCAGATCTCCGAGCGGGCGCCTCCAACCCCAGCGGTCTCTCCATGTCAGGCTCTTCGGGTAGGTGCATCGCCATTTTGGCGCGGCGGCACTCTGCCCTGTCTCTTCTGCTGTCCGCAGTATTTCGGCGAGAGGAACCCTTCACTGATCCCCCTCCTTTTTTTGGCGCGTTCCTCCTCTTCTTGGCCATTGCCTCAGCTAAATGTGTGGTGGGTCTGCTGCAAATAAAGCTGGATTACAGGGCTCAGGTGCAGGAGCTCGGGGAAAACGCGTCCCTACAGCTCCATGTCCAGGACACGCCCCCAGAATTTTTCACATTTAAAAAAAAATTTAAAAATTATAACAATTAATTATGAATATTTAAAGATTGTTCCATTGAAATGCATTGGAGAGCGACAGGTAGCGAGAGGTCATACCTGTCGCTGTTCAAGGTCGGACGCTGGCGCTGTGGGCTGAGGCTGGAATAATGATGAATGAGTGGCTATCTGGCGCTATCTCAGTCGCTAAGCAGGATTGCCTTGATAAATGTGTGATTGTGGTGGGGAGCCGGCGTTCTCGTGGCGGGGCCCGTCATTACCGGCCGCTCACCAGTCGCTACCTGTCGCTATCCCTTGTTAAATAAGGGCCTAAGTCGCTTCCCTGTCATGTGTTTTCTATTCCTAGGATTCTGGAGTTTCTGCAACATGGTTTGGATCTGGGTCTTCAGCTCAGTACTCTGAAAGGTCATGTTTCTGCCTTGGCCATTTTTTTCCAAAGATCCATTGCTCAGCATCCCCTGGTCAAGACCTTCTTCCAGGGGGTTACTCACGTGCGTCCCCCCACGTAAGCCTATGTTACCAGTCTGGGACTTGAACTTGGTCTTATCTGCCCTGCAGGGGTCTCCCTTCGAGGCCTTGCAGGGGGCCCCCTTGTCCATTCTTACGCTTAAGGTAGTCCTTTTGGTGGCTATCACTTCTGTTAGGCGTGTTTCTGAGTTGGCGGCGCTTTCCATCAAACCTCCTTATTTTGAGGGACACCAGGACAAGGTGGTGTTTCGTTTTAAGCCAGATTTTCTGCCTAAGGTTGTTTCTGCCTTTCATCTCAATCAGGACATTGTTTTGCCTTCTCTGTGTCCTAATCCTAGTAACTCTAAGGAGAGGGTTTTACACTCTTTGGATGTGGTCAGGGCTCCGTCAGGCTGTGATACAGGCCTACTCTGCTAAGGGGAAGGAGCCTTTCTTCCACCTTACAGCTCATTCTACTCGTGCTATTGGTGCCTCTTGGGCTTTTCAGCACCAAGCTTCGGTTGAACAAGTTTGCAAGGCTGCCACTTGGTCTTCTTTTCATACCTTTTCTAAGTTTTACAAGGTTGATGTTAAGGCCTCAGTTGATGCTGCTTTTGGTCACAAGGTTCTGCAGGCGGCAGTGGTTTAAACTGTCTGCTGTTACTTTTGGGGATCCCACCCTACCTTACGGACACTGCTATTGGATGTCCCAAGAGTAAGGAATATCTTCTGGAACAGGATGTGCTGTATAGTTAGAATAATACAATTCTGTGATTACTCACCTGTAGAATTGGTATTATACGTATACAGCACGTCCAGTTCCACCCCACCTTTGTTATCATTATTTTTAGTTTCCTCTTTATGGTAATTGTTCTTATGTTCAATTTTTTATATAATGGTTATAGTTCTCCCGGTCTCATTTTAACTGCTTTTCAATACTGGGGAATTTGTGCGAGGTCCCTGGTATATATGGGGCCGGGAGGAGCCACTTTTCTGTCTCTGCAGTCCAGCGCCATCTACTGGATGTATTACCCAAGAGTAAGGAATATCTTCTGGAACAGGACGTTCTGTATGCGTATAATACCAGTTCTACAGGTGAGTAATCACAGAATTGTATTTTTAGATGATTTTTAAGTTAAGGTCTTGCTTATCTGTAAGTCCTTCAGTGATTAAAAACTGTCTAAAATGGTAGATTTTTATAACCTTTAATCATTTGTCTGGGTGTAGGGGTGGTACTATCTGATAGGAAAGGCTCAGGATGAATGTTATTCCTGGTGATTTCTCACTTGCTAACACTTCAGCCCTCCAAACCAAAGATGATTTGCACTCTCCCTTGCAACTTTCTGCCAGGGAGGAGGATCCTAGTCAACTGGGACACTAAACCTAACTTATCCCCTTATACCCTTCTTCGAGCTCTATTTTATTGCTAATGTATATAGAGCCATGTTCTTCCATTGCGCTGGAAAATATATAATTATAGACAAGGTAAAAAGCAAATGTTATGTTACACAGAAAACTATGCGAGTAAGCCCTGCCATTATGAGCTTACTGTCTAATGAATGAGGAGCAGAGACAAAATGGGAAGGGTCACAAGTGGTAGAGCATATTTATATGGATTTTTATCATTGGCCCATTCTTTCACGATAGTCATCCTTTAAACCGGACCTTCAACGTGATTTAATGAAAAGCCCAAACTCTTAAAAACGGTTCCCCAGCATCTAAAATTAATATATTTTACGTTTTTAGTCACTAACTTATTATTCTTTCCCCCACTGGGCTGCAACTCTGTTCAGGAATTTAGGACATGGGTGCCGCCATCTTGACTCAGAAGCATCACACTTACTGAGGAGAGGAGAGTGGGATAAGGTACAGGAGGGCGGGTTATAGCTGTGCTTTGCTCAGATAGAGCAGGGCTGGGGTCAGGTAATGGTCAGCAGTCCCAGAATGCAGAGCAGCGCAGTCAGGAGGCACTTCCTGTTTGCAGGCTGCCTGATAAGATGGCGGCTTCCATAAGCCACCATCTTGGATGTTTAAAGGCTCATAATATGCAGTAGATGCAGGTAGGATGATTTTTAATGTGGACAATCTGTATGTACAGGGTATATAAGAGAGACTCTTATTCAGAGTGAAGGTCCGCTTTAATTTCTTTAAAATTCTTCCTCAATCTTTAAAAGATCTTAAAAAAATAACTTTCAAATAAAATTTGGTCTTAATTTCAATTTGAACTTTTCAGGAATGGTTCAGACACAGTTCATACAGGCTTCGGTTGAAATGGTCTGATTTGGATGACAGAAGGCAAAATGAAAGATGTAAAAGTCAAATCCTTGTCCCTACAATGGAGGTTATTTCCCACAGAACTCAACAATGCTACTCCATTGCCTAAAACCTGGTGAAGAACACAATGTGGGAACATGTTTGTTATGCGTGTTGGGTGGTACGAAAAATGTGCGGCAGTCAACATGCAGTTGTAGACATTAATTCATATTTAAATGTCTAGAGACGGCCTAAACTTTCAACTCTGCTGTCTGGGAAAAAAGTGTTTGTTGTCACAAGTGTCTGTAACCATTCAAAAACTGGGAGCGCTCCAGTGGTTGAAAAAATTCTATAAGCTTCAGCCTATCTAGAGGCTTGTTTAATGTGTCCCAGAGAACGTGTAACGAGATGTGAAGCCAAGGCTAATCTGGGCGCTGGAAACCCCAATCAAATGCTGTCCATTTTATTGTTCTGTAACCAGCACACAACTGTCTACAGACCAGCCGCTCAGAAAACCGAGGGGTCATTAAATGACCCTGTCTCTTAAGATTTGTTTTTCAGCCAAAATTAGATTTAGGCTGCTTTGCAGTTAAAACATGATGTCTAATCTTTATTGCTGCAGTCCAGAAAGAATGTAAGGCTTTATTTCCAAAGATTAATAGGACTGAGATCTGTTTGAGTATGTTAAAAATGTATGTGATAAATGATATTATGCTGTAATTTTGCCTTATACATGCACAGAGACTGATATTTTTATATTTTACACTAAATCAGGGAAATCTTTCCCCCAGTTTCTCCACAAAATGACCATACCATCAAGATTTATTGCCATAGAACATAAAATCCTATTGGATTTAAACTTTTTACACTGATCAATAGAAATAGTCTATTTTGTGTCAAAGCAGTGAGAAAGGGCTTTAACCTGACAGACAACTATGGGCAAAACAAAGACGAAATATATGCTTTGAAATTTATATAAGTACATTGACATGCAAGAGCAGGGATGTATTAGAGGCACTTAAAGTGGACCGAAATGCACATTTTTAACTAACATCCACTGAATTGCCCCCTCCTATGGAGAGTACATTTTGCCAATTTTCACTGCTCCTGCTTCATTCTAACCCCCCACCTGTTTTAGGTGTAAAGTTCCAACTCCCTTCATTGCCACTGTTGTGTGTGGCAATTATGTCACAGCTATGCAATGACTGATCGCCTGCCATTATACAGATGGCAAAAAAAAGTCAGTGTTTCAGGACAATTCCGAAAGCAAAAATATCCATTCCTAGTTCTAAACCCTAAAAAGAGAGTATCAGCAGGGGCTATGCCCAAATGTATTTCCCATGTTCAGTGGGTTTTGGTCCGCTTTATTGGAGCATCTCTAAAACAACTTGTGGCATCACCAACTAGAGGAGATAATATTCTGGACTTAGTTCTGACCAATTGGGATCTGGTGTCTAAGGTCAGGGTAGAAGAAAATTCTGGGGTTCAATGACCACTGATGCTTAGAGTTCAGCACAAAACAGACATTGTGCAATCCCACACCAGAACCAAAGTGCTAGACTTTAGTTGAACAAACTTTAAGGAAATTGCAGACTATGTAGAAAGGGAATTGGGTGATTGGAGTAGCAGAAGGGGGTGTCCAGTGGTCAATATTTAAAATGGCCCTTACAATAAAACAAATACGTGAAACAAACTAGAAAGAATAAAAGTAAGATGAAACCGCTATGGTTTACTAGGGAAGTCAGAACTATTTTAAAAGAAAAGAAGTCTACCTATAAGAAGTATAAAGAAAGTGAAAGTGTAGCTGAAAGAGAGGCGTATAAAATTAAACAAAGGGAAGCAAAACTGATTATAAATGCTGCTAAAGGGCCAAAGGAGGAAGATGTGGCCAAATCTGTGAAGAGGGGAGATAAACTCTTTTTCCGATATATTGGCGACAGAAAGAAGAATAACAGTGCAGTCTCAAGAATTAGAAATAGGAAGAATAATTATATTGACGGAGATAAGGCTGTGGCTGGTCATCTGAATAGCTACTTCTCTTCAGTATTTTCAGATGGTGGCTTTCAAACCCATAGCATCTATGGTCATAGCACAACATACAGCTGGGAGGGTTCAGCTCCGGAGTTATTGGAGGCTTAGCTTAGCTAAGCTGGCACATCTAAAGGTAAGTAAGGCAATGGGTCCAGATGGAATCCACCCCAGATGTAAGTTCTAAGGGAACTTAGATTTGTGATTGGCTCCTCTGACATTACTAAATCATTCCCTTTCAACTGGTGAGGTTCCAGATGATTGGAGAATGGCCAATGTCGTACCAATCCATAAGAAGGGGAGTAGAGAAGAAGCCAGTAATTACAGGTCAGTTAGTTTAACATCTATAGTGGTAAAACTATTGGAAACTCTTGAAAAAACAAATAATTTCCTGTCTAAAAATGAACAACCTGTTGGACCCAAAACAGCACGGCTTTACTGAGGGCCGATCATGTCAGGCCAATCTTATTGATTTCTTTGACAATGTCACTAAAGTGTTAGATGAAGGTGGTGCTGTGGATATCGCCTATCTGGATTTTAGCAAAGCCTTTGACACTGTACCAGATAAGTTATTGAAGGTAGAACTCAATCCCTGGATAGGCAACTTAAAAGTGGTGTGCCACAAGGCTCTGTCCTGGGCTCCATTCTTTTTAACATGTTTGTGACATAGGAATAAGGCTTGGTGGGAAGAGTTTGCATGTTTGCTGATGATACAAAGTTGAGTAATAGGGTGGATATTCCTGGAGGTGTCTGCAACATGGAATATGATTTAGCTTTACTAGATATATGGTCAAAACAGTGGAAACTGGAGTTTAATGTCTCTAAATGGAAAATAATGTATTGGGTAGAAGAAAACTCTGAGTACCGTATGGGCAGTACTGTGTTAGCCAGGACCTCGGAAGAGAGACTTAGGGATACTGATTACTGAAAGCTGCAGGATGAGTGGACAGTGTAGCCAGGCAGTAGGAAAAGCAAAAAGGATGCTCGGCTCGCATAGCTCGATGCATCACCAGTATGTAGAGGGAAGCTGTGATGCCGCTGTATAGAGCCCTGTTAAAATAGGTTGTTAGGGTAGGCTTGGTTGCATTAAAGTGGACCAACACCCGTTGGATGTGGGTGTTCCTGCCACAATAAGACAGTCTGGAGGGGGGGCATCCAGAATGCTGGAGCCCCCTGCACATAACCAGATGGGACCCAGTGCTAAAGCCTGGTTTGCCCTCCCCTAAAACCGGCCCTGACAGGCATTACAGTTACCAATGCATGTTAAATACAGCTTGTGGCCATGCTTTATTGCTGAATGTGACTCTTGAAGTAAGAAATGTTGGGGTATAAGGTAAGTATACAATATGTGGATGATTGCATACAGTATTTTAAGGGGTGGTGTGGATCTGGCAGTTTCTGCTGGTGGCACCACACTCCAGATGCCTAGGTACAGTATTTGTATTATGTCCACCAGAATGCAGCTTGTGTCATTGCTCAATGGTACCCCCATGGCAGCAGCATACTGTACCCCATCCTGCAACACAGGTTTAGCCCTCGTTGCCGAACATCCAAGTATCATATCGTTGGCTACAGTTTTGACTTTAATAGAGCAAAAGGCACATATAGAGGTGGTCTTTTTGCTGCGTCCACATTTTTTATGTAGCATATACTGTATAAGCCATATTTATATTTATCCATATTCCCCCTGAAACATGTTTTATATGTATTGTCAAGACCATTGTAAGACTTCAAAATACAAAAAAGTATGGACTTGTATTTCCTTTGAAAAATTACGTTTATGACTTTTTGTGAAATCTATTTTGCTATTGATTTGAGCTTCCGTGATCTATGATATATAAAGATAGTGGTTTAATGAAAAGTGGAAATGAGAAAACATGGCCAGAATTCCTTTCTGATGGACTCATCAAAGGCACAGAAATCTCTATATATTGATGGCTTGGCATTTCCTCCTGATGACATGGCATCATATATGTTTACAACCACTTGCCGATGCTTCAAAACAAGTAAATGTACATGGTGAAGTGATGTAAAGTAAATCACTACGTTTCCCAGTGTCTGCACTACCTTTTGTATAAGCTGGATTTAATGTTTCCACCTTTCCCTATCCCTGGTAATAATAGCTCACCATCATATTCTGCTGCCATTTATCAGCATGGTTGGCAGTTACTTTCTCCAAAGCAGATAATTCAGTTATTTGCACGACCTTTCAGACAGCTATTGTTGTTTTGGAAATAAAGATGACATATTTAAAATGTGGAATGAATTTTCATGCTTGAATTAGAAAAATAATTTTAAAGAAGACTAAAACCCACACACAGGCGATGTGTGTGAAAGAAGGCTGTTGGGCCCATGTATCCTACAAACCTGATTTTAATAGATGCATTTTAAGAGTTTAAAGCGAAGAAAAATTTGTGTTATCCCTCTTAAAGGACAATTATGATTTGCCAGGTCTTCTGGCTCCCTGCTATATATATTTTTATCACAGACAGTTCTCTGCCTCTCAGCTGATAGATCTGTTACATATTCCTATTGTATTGCAGTGTAGCTGATACACTGTAACAGTATTTTTCACATAGTGTACCGGGGTATCTCAATGTAACAGCCAGTCAGCTTTGTTTACTCAGCAGTAGCAGAATGTAGTGGATTTATCAGCTGAGAGGCAGAGAAGTGTCTTTGATGTAAATATATTCAGCCTGATGCCAGACCAGCTGGCAAATGATTCTTGTCCTTTAAACAATATCAGGGAGGCTTCTGATTGCTTGATGACCTGCACCTCATACCTCTCGGAAATGCCAAACTCTCGCTACATACTCTTCTCTCCTGCAGTCGCTCTAGCTGCCATATCTAGTGCTCATTTGATCTATGGTATCCAGTAAGATTGTGCACACACTTTACAAGCCCCGCCTAGAAAATGCTGATGCACCATAGGATAATAGAAGAAGGCGAGTAATGTTATCGGGGAATGGGTCTCCCCAGGCTGGAATACAGTGTGGGTCATCCAGCATTTGGATGCCTCACCCTGCTACTGATTACGCTTTTGAGTGTTGTTTCTCTTTAAATCTCAGGGATAGCTCAAAAGAAGTACAGCAAGTTTACCATCCAAAAATGTAACATATATTAGAATCTTTTCCTGGAGATCCCTTTAACACATCCCATAAATGCTTTGGACATGTTTTGCTCTTTTAAAGTGGTGCTAGGGTAGGGTGGCAGGGCACGGAGTCATTTTTGACTAAACTTCTGCTTTAATGCAGTTTAGTTGAGCAGACTTCTCAGTGTTATTTCCCTCGTACCCTATGTGCCAGGATCCCTCACTCTGCACTGTGTGTCTGGAGCTCCCTTTGGAAGTTTTGTCACTAGGAGAGTTAGGGAGTTAAAGACTGACAGCCATTAAGGTCAAGTGTGGAATAGCAGCAGAAAACGTCTTCAAAAAGCAGACACAGCCTGGTAATTAAAAAATATTTCTAAGATGAAGGGGTGTGCACCCCTGACCCTTATTACCACTGTTACCCACAAGCCAAGAAAACTAACTAGGGCCTGTATTCAGGGCACTGCTCCAAAAAACATATAAACACTTCAAATTAAAATCAAGGAAAAATCATCCCTTGGCTCTTGGTGACAATACACTAGATGCTAGTTAATAGTTAATAGCTAGTTAATATACACAATAGGCTGCTTATACAACCATGATATGTGTATCCCCATATACTATACAATAATCAATAAATCGCAGGAAAGCATTTCAATCCATCCATATCATTATCCAGAGAAAACCCTTAATATAAACGAAGAAAGTACACGTGCAATAACAATAATAAAGTGCTAAGTGCAGTTCACTGGGCAATCTGAAAACCTGTGTGAATACTACAAAAAGGAATATATAATATATAAGACCATCTGAGAAACAATATCTATCAATCAATAACAAAGTGCAAGTGCAATTTAATGCATTGAATAGAGAACAAATTTAAAGACAATGTATTATTACAAAGGAAAAAAAGCCATATTGTTTAGAACCAACTGGGAGGATAGTGCCTATCTATATGGGTATAATAAAGGTATAATAGAGATACTGCCCTTGAGGAGATCCAGTGGATTGACTAAGGAGTAGGTGAGCAGGATGGCCCCGCACGTTCCACCGCCCTCTACAGCTTCTCCAGGGGTGCTGTCCTGTTAGTCGGGTCCCTCTCTTTGTGCGGCTGGTGAGGAAAAAACACCTCTCCCTCAGCCGGAAGTGTGAAGCCGCTGGGCCGGTCCCTCCATGATGACCCGGGTGGTGTCGTCGGAGGTGGGCAGTAGGTTGTAGCAGTATTTAGAGGTAGGTAGGGGTATGCAGCAGTATGTAGAGTTGGGCAGTAGATTGCAGCAGTATATAGAAGGGGCAGTAGGCTGAAGGAGTATGTAGAGGTGGGCAGTATGTTTCAGCAGTATTTAGAGGTGGGCAGGGGGTTGCAGCAGTTTGTAGAGGTGGGCAGAAGGTTGTAGCAGTTTGTAGGGGTGGGCAGTAGGTTGCAGTAGTATGTAGAGGCGGGCAGTAGGTTGCAGCAGTATGTAGAGGTTGGAAGTAGGTTGCAGCAGTATGTAGAGGTGGCCAGTAGGTTGCAGCAGTATTTAGAGGTAGGCCGAGGGTTGCAGCAGCATGTAGAGGTGGGCATTAGGTTGCAGTAGTATGTAGAGGTTGGAAGTAGGTTGCAGCAGTATGTAGAGGTGGCCAGTAGGTTGCAGCAGTATGTAGAGGTGGCCAGTAGGTTGCAGCAGTATGTAGAGGTGGCCAGTAGGTTGCAGCAGTATTTAGAGGTAGGCAGAGGGTTGCAGCAGTATGTAGAGGTGGGCAGGGGGTTGCAGCAGTATGTAGAGGTGGACAGTAGGTTGCAGCAGTATTTAGAGGTAGGCAGAGGGTTGCAGCAGTATGTAGAGGTAGGCAGAGGGTTGCAGCAGTATGTAGAGGTGGACAGTAGGTTGCAGCAGTATGTAGAGGTGGACAGTAGGTTGCAGCAGTATGTAGAGGTGGGCAGGGAGTTGCAGCAGTATGTAGAGGTGGCCAGTAGATTGCAGCAGTATTTAGAGGTAGGCAGAGGGTTGCAGCAGCATGTAGAGGTGGGCATTAGGTTGCAGTAGTATGTAGAGGTGGGCAGTAGGTTGCAGCAGTATGTAGAGGTTGGAAGTAGGTTGCAGCAGTATGTAGAGGTAGGCAGAGGGTTGCAGCAGTATGTAGAGGTGGGCAGGGGGTTGCAGCAGTATGTAGATGTGGGCAGGGGGTTGCAGCAGTATGTAGAGGTGGCCAGTAGGTTGCAGCAGTATTTAGAGGTAGGCAGAGGGTTGCAGCAGTATGTAGAGGTGGGCAGGGGGTTGCAGCAGTATGTAGATGTGGGCAGAGGGTTGCAGCAGTAGGTTGCAGCAGTATGTAGAGGTGGGCAGGGAGTTGCAGAAGTATGTAGTGGTGGCCAGTAGGTTGCAGCAGTATTTAGAGGTGGGCATTAGGTTGCAGTAGTATGTAGAGGTGGGCAGTAGGTTGCAGCAGTATGTAGAGGTTGGAAGTAGGTTGCAGCAGTATGTAGAGGTAGGCAGAGGGTTGCAGCAGCATGTAGAGGTGGGCATTAGGTTGCAGTAGTATGTAGAGGTTGGAAGTAGGTTGCAGCAGTATGTAGAGGTAGGCAGAGGGTTGCAGCAGTATGTAGAGATGGGCAGGGGGTTGCAGCAGTATGTAGATGTGGGCAGGGGGTTGCAGCAGTATGTAGAGGTGGCCAGTAGGTTGCAGCAGTATTTAGAGGTAGGCAGAGGGTTGCAGCAGTATGTAGAGGTGGGCAGGGGGTTGCAGCAGTATGTAGATGTGGGCAGAGGGTTGCAGCAGTATGTAGAGGTGGGCAGTAGGTTGCAGCAGTATGTAGAGTTGGGCAGGGAGTTGCAGAAGTATGTAGAGGTGGCCAGTAGGCTGCAGCAATATTTAGAGGTAGGCAGAGGGTTGCAGCAGCATGTAGAGGTGGGCATTAGGTTGAAGTAGTATGTAGAGGTGGGCAGTAGGTTGCAGCAGTATGTAGAGGTTGGAAGTAGGTTGCAGCAGTATCTTGAGGTAGGCAGAGGGTTGCAGCAGTATGTAGAGATGGGCAGAGGGTTGCAGCAGTATGTAGATGTGGGCAGGGGGTTGCAGCAGTATGTAGAGGTGGCCAGTAGGTTGCAGCAGTATTTAGAGGTAGGCAGAGGGTTGCAGCAGTATGTAGAGGTGGGCAGGGGGTTGCAGCAGTATGTAGATGTGGGCAGGGGGTTGCAGCAGTATGTAGATGTGGGCAGTAGGTTGCAGTAGTATGTAGAGGTGGGCATTAGGTTGCAGTAGTATGTAGAGGTGGGCAGAAGGTTGCAGCAGTATGTAGAGGTGGGCAGTAGGTTGCAGCAGTATGTAGAGGTTGGAAGTAGGTTGCAGCAGAATGTAGAGGTGGCCAGTAGGTTGCAGCAGTATTTAGAGGTAGGCAGGGGTTTGCAGTAGTATTTAGAGGTGGGCAGGGGGTTGCAGCAGTATTTAGAGGTGGGCAGTAGGTTGCAGTAGTATGTAGAGGTGGGCAGAAGGTTTCAGCAGTATGTGGAGGTGAGCAGTAGGTTGCAGCAGTATGTAGAGGTTGGAAGTAGGCTGCAGCAGTATGTAGAGGTGGACAGTAGGTTGCAGCAGTATTTAGAGGTGGACAGTAGGTTGCAGCAGTATTTAGAGGTAGGCAGAGGGTTGCAGCAGTATGTAGAGGTGGGCAGTAGGTTGCAGCAGTATGTAGAGGTGGACAGTAGGTTGCAGCAGTATGTAGAGGTGGACAGTAGGTTGCAGCAGTATTTAGAGGTAGGCAGAGGTTTGCAGCAGTATGTAGAGGTGAGCAGTAGGTTGCAGCAGTATGTAGAGGTTGGAAGTAGGCTTCAGCAGTATGTAGAGGTGGGCAGTAGGTTGCAGCAGTATGTAGAGGTTGGAAGTAGGTTGCAGCAGTATGTAGAGGTAGGCAGAGGGTTGCAGCAGCATGTAGAGGTGGGCATTAGGTTGCAGTAGTATGTAGAGGTTGGAAGTAGGTTGCAGCAGTATGTAGAGGTAGGCAGAGGGTTGTAGCAGTACTTATGCTTGGGGGTATGGGGGAGGGGATAGGGGGGGGGTTTGCAGGGTCTGGGTTTGGACTGTATATCCAGGAAGGTGTTTGTCGGGTGACAGGCGCTCCCGACTAGTCGTCGGGGAGACTATAAGTGCGATTGGGTTGGTTCTCCCCCTGGGGGGGGGGGGGGGGGGGGGGAGGGGAACAAGGTGCGCCTGTTTGTTTCACCCTTAATTTGCAGTGAGTTAGTTACCATGCAATGTGTGGTTAACACTTATTTATTCATGCAGGTGTGCATATATACAATTATCACATATATCATACATACAAGTTTTTTTCACATTTTTTACAAGGTATCCGGTGTTGGGTTTAGTACCTCTTGTTTGTATGGGGTGGTGGCAGGGTTTTTTTTTTTCCTCCTGTAGAAAATGGGAGGAGGTGTCCTTTTAGTATCTCGAATGAGAAGGTCTGTAGTATAATAGTTTTAGTGTGCGCAGGTGTAAGTTACCTTATGTGATCTGGGTCCCGATGCGCCGTCTGTACCGCCGGGTGTCGTTAGCTGACTCCGGGGTGTTGGCTGGCCAGTATTGCTGAGGAGCCCTGGCGTGATTTGTGTCCTGCTGCTGGCTTATTTGTTCGCAGGCCGTGTGGCTCAGGGCTTCCTTCGCGCCCTTTAAAATCAAAAGTGCGGGCGCTTGGTGGGGGCTGCGTGGCGGGTGGACGGGGCGATGACGTCTCCCATTGGCTCGTTCGCTTGGAGCCTGAAGTGCTTATGAAAGCACTTCCCCTTTGTGCAGCCCCTGTCGGGCCCGTGATTGCGGTCCGCCATCTTGGTGTAGCCCGTTATGGCGGTCGCCATTTTGGCGTTGTCAGTTTCACACTGCGCTGACGTTTGTCTCCCCTGGTGGGGGACGCCATTTTGGGTGTGCCTATGTATTTGTATGGAGTAGTGGCCTTCTGCCTGACTGTTATAATCACAATAGTCATGTAAGGTTGTATATTGCATTCAGCATTCATTTGCGTCCATATCTGCTTGTAATAGCTCGGTAACTTATTAGATAGGAAAATGGTGAATACTTCATTGTTTTGTTCGTAGTATTTTTTGAGCGCTTAGTGGCTAAGTGGCTATCTTGTAGTGGGGGGATTATCTGGTTCTCCCCATGGGCAAATGGGACCGTTGCAATGGGTGATTGTTAGGGGTGACTGTGTGGCTACAAAGGCGGCATGTGGCAACTTTGGATCTATATGTGTGTACTTCGGCTGTACACACATATAGATACATGTGGTGTGGTGTCATGGGTACACTTTGCGGTTACTGGTTGTGTGGGGAAGGTAGAGGTACCTTGCTAGAGTGGGGGGTGATGAGGGTTCAGTTTCATAGGAAAGGTGAAAAGCTGTTGTATTCATTCAGACCTGGTGATCTTGTAGCCATCAGTTTAGCTATCCACCTTGTCTCTTTCTGTAGTGTTTTCTTTTCTATGTCCCCTCCTCTTGGGCTGTCATGTATCCTGTCCAGTGCTTGAAAGTGGACCTTGTTGGGGTCAGATTGATGGTATCTGAGGAAATGTCTACCGATTGGAGTCGTGGTTGTGCAGTTCTTAATGTCCCTTACATGTTCATATATTCTGATCCTAAATTTTCTATTGGTTTTGCCTACATAAAAGCATGGGCATGTGCATGTCAATAGGTAGATGATATGGACCGTGTTGCAATTAACGAAATGTTTGAGTGTATGTGTCTGTCCATTTGGTAATTGTATATTCTTGCCCTGTGTAATGTATCTACATGTGCTACAGCCTCCTCCCATTTTCTACAGGAGGCAAAAAAAACCCCCTGCCACCACCCCAGCAAGGAATAGCGGGCTAAAGCCAATACTGTAAGTGACAAGTAAGCGGAACATGCATTATGTTATTGTCTCTTCCCAAACCCAAAGGAAGGACATTATTCAACCACCTTTCTTTTACCTGACCCCCCCCCCCCCACAGCAATGCACTGAAGAAGCTAAGCCAAGCGAAACGCGTATGCACTTGCTACAAACAAGAGGTACTAAACCCAACACCGGATACCTTGCTACAAACGGGGTCCCCCCAACACCACATGGAAAAAGGACTAAAAGGAAGTGGAGAGGCGCATAACAGCCCCTCTTCCCTAACCCATAATCTCTAAGTCACATCAATGGACTATCAGCCGAAATATCAGCCGTTAGACTGAACATAGGCTTAAGAGATAGCATTGTAAAAAATGAGAAAAAAACTTGTATGTATGATATATGTGATTAATTGTATATATGCACACCTGCATGAATAAATAGATGTTAACCACACATTGCATGGTGACTAACTCACTGCAAATTAAGGGTGAAACAAACAGGCGCACCTTGTTCCCCCCCCCAGGGGGAGAACCAACCCCAATCGCGGTTGTAGCAGTATGCAGAGGTGGGCAGTAGGTTGCAGCAGTATTAAGAGGTAGGCAGGAGTTTGCAGCAGTATGTAAAAAGGGGCAGGAATGTTAGCAGTATGTAGAGTTGGACAGAGGGTTACAGCTGTATGTAGAGGTGGGAATTGGGGTGCAGACGTATTCAGATGGGTAAGGTGGGTGAGTGTAGATGGGTATATTCCTTCTACATGAGTGTATGCTGGGCTTTCTACTATGGTAGGATAGCACTAATTGCATAATGGAAGAATTTTTTATCACTCCGCCCACTCATCCCTCTTTCTATGCTAAGTCCAATGTGGGCTATAACATAAAAAACAACTTACTGGGGGGTGAGAAATCTACATGGAAGCTGGGGCCTTGACTGATCTGTTTCTGGGGTCCAGCTGTCTAACAGTCACTCAAGTCTAGAGCTGATATGCAGAGTCCTGCCCCTCATCAGCACCAGGAGAGGATTTTGGCCAGGGGAGATGTTTTATTAGTTTACTGCTGAAATAGGGCTTAGCATAGGCGGAGGGAGGGGTGGCTATATGGGGGTATCTTCTTGAGCACTATCAGAAGGATGGCACGGTCTAGTCTTAGCAGCTTTCTATACCTATAGGATGTCGGGATGGCTCTGAATCCCCACCCATACAAAATACTTGGAGAATGTGTTAACCATTCAAATTTTCCAAAATAAAACTGACCACAATCTCTTTCCCTTTTACTGCCTGTGGGCTTAGTGTGACAGTTTATTCCTAGACAATGAACACACTGTAAAGTTACGTGTCAGATTAGCAAAAAATAATTGAGCCCAAATAAGCCTTTTTTAAAGAGCTTATTTATGACCTCATAAATTACCCTAAAGTGGTTCAGTGAAAGAAGCATGCAGACGACTTTATCAGCTCGGTCAGACCTTCTGTGTTAATCAGGCTTAGGTGCTGACCACTTTTTCCTGATGGATTTCTTTAGTGAAAATACAAGAGTAGTAGGTATACTTTTAGGGTTAGGCTCTGTTATTAGGGAAAAGGTTGGTATTTGCTAGGGTTAAGTAGCTACAGACACATGTTTAGAGTACTGTAATCCCCCAGCTCCTCAGCGACGTACTTTAGCTTGATCTTGCGGGATGACTTGGAGTGTGTGTTGCCTCACAAGCCGTGCTCTAGAATGACAGTCCACTTGGACACAATCCAGGATCTAAAGTAATAGGATTAGGAAGTGACATCAAATTATTCTGGCTCACTGCAGCAAACAATCTGCACATGCACTGTGTACATTTGAATTGATTAAAACATACTCAGCATCTTCAGATCTATTTAAGTGGATCCTCTTCTTTGGAAATCTTTGTTACTTTTATGTTCGTGTCGGGGGATGGGGGGGGGGGGGGTTGCAGCTTGGGATTTTTGTCTGACTTCTCACTTTGGAAAGCAAAGGGAGCCGCCATGTATTTGGATCCTGTCAAATACTGATGATCATGAAAGTTGTATCAAATTCTCGGCACAGGTAGTGTTAGAAAAAAAGCTAAACTTTTGTAGATCTGAAATCTTTACAATATGATATTTACACTAAAACTTGTAGCTTGAGAACGGTGAGGGTCAGGCTATTTATTTTGTGAAGTAAGTTTAACTTTGGGTTCACTTTTGGGTGTGAACTACGAGTTTTCTTAAAGGAGCACTGTTGCAAAAATTTGCATTCAAAAAGATAAATAACTAAATAGCCACACAATTGCTTCTAACGTGTATAAGGGCAGGATGATTCATTACTTGCGCCAGATACCGGCAGATGAGCGTTTGTAGCGAGGCGCTCAGAGCGACCGCTAGTAGTCGCTGTGATCAGCTATGGGTCGCTGTTACCGACTCGCTGGCCGGCATTGATGAATGTGACGTGTGAGTCGCTATAACACCAGTACAGCACTATATGGGAGCGAACGGTAGCAACTGGTCAGTGTGAGCGACTCAAACCATATTTATAAAAAAAAAACAGCCTCAACGCAGTGCCGGCGCTCAAAATTGTGTCGCTGCAGCCCAGAGCGCCAGAAGCTGTGTGATTAAAGTCTGTGTTTGAACACATATCCACTAGTAACAAAGCTAAACATATGGAATTACATTGTTATTACATTGTGACATTAACACTTTAATACCAGACCTGTAATGACAATTCTGCATAAAAATTTTAAAAAGTTTTTAAAAATGACTTTAAATAGGCCAGGAGATGTCACACAATGATTTGATAAAAAAAGAAATAAAGAAAACCCTGTTTAAAGAGATAAAAGGTAACGTCCATTGAAATGTATGGGAGAGCGACAGGTAATACCAGGTGCTCTGGAAGCCAGAGCGCCGGTGATATACGCTGAGCCATCTGTGATGATGAATCAGACGCTACATGGCGCTTTTAAAATAAAAATGTCTCAGTCCATTTGCTGAATGGGGAGATCAGCTGGGTTTTATTCAGGGAGGTGATAGAGAGCCGCCACATTTAGCCCACTGGTCTCCAAGCAACAGCTGCAGTGAACTGTAAATGGTGGTAACAGCTTTGTGTGTGTAAAGTGCTGCTTCTATGATGAGACCACCAGGTGACTCAATAAGTATATAAAATATCTACAAAATAAACTAAACGGTTTGATATATATATATATATATATATATATATATATATATATATATGAATTTATATATAATATTTATATATAATTGCCTAGTCTCTTGTTTTAGCTGTGGAGATGAGAAGTGGGACAGCCTGGGTCGTGCTGCCCTGCTGCTATATAGTACAGCGGAACTATGGTCATTTTTTACCATAGTTTCTGCATTAAAGCGGGACAAAACCATGAGTGGCCAACCCTGGGGGTCTAAATGACTCCAGTGCCGGCCACTAGCCGTTCCCTGGGGCATCCCAAATCAGGTCACCAAAAAACTCACCTTTTTCCTGGACTAGAGCCTGTGTATGCACCATGGGAGGGTGAAAGGTACGTTTTTATAGGCGTAATGGAGGGTTTTCCACATAGCGGTGAACAGAAGGGCTTCACATTGTGTGCTGTCTAACCTGAAAGGTAACATCATTTAAAAACTGTAAAAATAATAAATCTGAAAAACAACGATGGATGAAAAAAAGAAAATATAAAAATTTGAATTACACATAATTGAACCAAGTCAGGGATCAAACTCTGGACCCTCTGATCCATAGCTTTATCCACTGAGCTACCCTATAGGGTGGTGTTGCTCCTAAACCTCAATGGAAAAATAATGTACATCACCTGTAAAAATGCCACATCACACACATTCAAGTGATTTTTTGAGAATCATCTGAACTAACATTTGTTATTGCTATTTTTGTGTGTTAAAGCTCATTCAGATGTAAGTTTTCAGGTCACACCCTAGTGAACCCAAAGTTAAACCACATTCATTTAATCTTTAGCATGACCCCAAATGTTAGGCTAAAAGACTGAAAACGTTGTGCCAAAATACACGCACATGCTTGTCCAACTAGCTGCCACCATTTATATTTTATCTAAACCAGGGGTTCCCAGCTGTTTTTCATTGAGTTCCACTTTCCATTTTTTCATTATCTCAAGTACCACTTAGGTCATATGTAGTAAATAGAAAAAGACAGGTCTACCTCACCTCACCACGCGAACAAATCCGCCAAACCACATCAAAGAAAAGAAGTTCAGCTGTGGGTCCACTTGAAGTAAAATTAATACTTTATTGGTACGTCCTAAACACTTTTTCGTTTTCATCTAATCATTTGTGTGGGAACTTGGTCACCTAAAACAATGTAAAAAACTTTCAACACTGCCATTAGCATAAAATGCTAATAAATAGTTCACATCAACTTTTGGAGCAGTTTTGTACTCACTGAGCAAATCAAGTATAGATGGCAGCAGATCAGGTTGGGGTACAGGTCAGTCTACAAACATGCTGAGTAACTAAAGTACCAGTGGAAACTCCTGATCTAAACAAATAAATCAGATGGTGGAGCCCCTATCACTATCCAATCACACTCTGCTGCTAAGCAGTTGCAATGGTCATGATATACTAGAACCCTCCTCTCCACATACAGGCTGGGCACAGACAACCCACACTTATTCTATCACCCACTCTTTACATTGGGAGTGTCTAATCAATTCTACAGTCCAATGATCTGATACAATCATATAATAGTCTGCTGGCTGACACACCAAGGGGGTTATTCATCAAGGGATAGCGCCAGGTAGTGCCTCGTAGCGGCAGACAGTGTCTGTGTTTTCGCTTTGTTACAGGTGTATATGTGTTCAAAAACTGACTTTAATCACACAGCGTCTGGCGCTCTGTGCTATAGCGACCAGATTTACAGCGCTGACGTGTGTGTGTAGTTTTTTGATGGTGAAGTATGGTGTGGAGCGCCAAGTGCCGGTCACACTGAGCTGGCGCTACCTTTCGCTCCCTGCAGCGCTGTACTGGTGTTACAGCGGCCAACACACATCACATTCATCAATGCCGGCCAGGTTACTACAGCGACCGCAATGCTAGGTTACTAGCAGTTGCTCTAAGCGCCCCTATACAGACGCTCATCTGCCGATACCTGCCGTTAGTAATGAATCAGCCTCCATGCAGAACTTTTCTCACGATCCAGAAACCACTGTGAAAGCACCGCCCATAGCAACCTTTCACATATCTGCAGTGCATAGTGCAATTGCAGGGTGATCACAATAATCTTGCATGCCACATTATTGCAGTTATAATGTCTGAGATCACTTTGCATTGAAAGATGAATGCAAGCCTGATTGCTTGCATAATGCTTGTAAAACGCTGTTAAATTGTTCTAGCAATTGCAATCACATCAAGCGGCCTTAGGACCAAGTTAACACTCCTAAGCAGATCAAAGCTGCAGCCCTGAAGTCTAAAAGACCATAGGGCAGGCCACTTGGCTGTTCCCAGGGTCTCCCAATTCAGCAGGACTCATGTCAAGACCACAGGCCTCACACTACTGGGCTCCATCAATGGCCTCAAAATTAAGGCCAGTCTTATGTTCCAAGGCTCTGCTGCCACCATCAGCTTCGCATTCTAGGTCTACACTGCTGCTGACCACCACACTCATCTCTTTCTTTTCTTCCACGTGCCCTGCACAACTCACCCTTTTCTGCACCATTTGCAGCTCCCCATATTCCTCTCTGGGGAGAATAAGGAAGAATATTGAGGAGATTTAGAGGTCAAAATAGAAGGGATTAGAGGGAAAGGCAGCCCAGTATAGGAGCTTCCTTTCTAGGCAGCCATTCATGAGGCCAAAACATAATACACAGTGTGGTAAATTGTATCAAAATGTCTGTTTCTTCCCTGCTTGGTTGCATAAAGCACAAACTGGCCCGGGTTTTCAGGACCCGGGTCACTTCCCCGATTGCCTAACGGGTTGTTACATGTTCTAAGGCCTCCACAAGTGTGCACGCTGATTACAGGGGAAGCCTGTATAAGAAGAGAGCACACGGCCTTTCCTTTGTCTATGACCAGCCTGTTGGAGTGAGCCCAGGCTGAGCTGCACCGTGGTGAAGGATAGCACTGGACATTGATCAGCTTGCTGGAGTACCCAGCCCAGGACTATTTGGTTGGTGAAGTAACCCTTTTTGTTTTCTGCATTTATGCTGCAACCTTTGGACTATCTACTGAACTTTGCTGAATAAAAGCCGTTTTGCCGTTCAAATCCGTTGTCGTCACTGCTGATTGTTTGCCCGCTTACAACAGCTACCCAAACTGATGTATAAAAATCCCAGCTCTGTATGTGTAAGAGGTCTGTGGGAATTGGGGGGTAGTGCGCCAGCTAAAGATTTGTTCTGCAAAGAAGGAATTTCTGAGGTAACATTCTAGTATTTTAGAGAAGAGACATTCTTTTGAACCAGTAGATGAACTTGTGTGTAGTCGAAATGTGAAAAAGTGCTTTCATTAAAAATGAAAACACAGAATCTACTAAGACATGGACAGGGTCACCCCCCCACAATGGGTCCATTAGACCTCTGTGCCAGGGAGGGTCTTGTCCTAACCTACCCACACACTCTGCAATAGAGTCTCATCTTTTCCTTGCAGAGCTCCATTCAGCAGGGGGCAGGAAACAACTATATACATGTGCAGCAGTCACACATCCCCCAATAAGAGATATACAGCACTGCAGTGTGCAGCTGTTTCCTTTTCCCATTGTCATAGAGAGCTCTATGCCAGATTTGGGGATTGCTAGAGATCCTTTAACTGGAGGGGCATCCAAATTATGTTTCCCAGAGGGGGGGCATCATTAATGTTAAAAGGCTTTTTTTTAACTTTAGGTGCTTTAATAATGTCAGTTAAATATACACATTTTGTGAAAGAATACCAAAGCCTTCTATTTTCTTGACTGCATTTCCAAATTCTATCCCATCTGAAGTCAATAAATTACTTTTCTAATGTCATGCTTTATATTGGCAGCTAATAACATCCATGTCTGAAGTCTCTACATGCTATAAATAGTTGAAGGATTTCTTTTCATACTGGAGAGACATCTGTAAATCTTTTAAGATATTAAGGAAGAGTGTTCCATTCCCCCATATTATGCGGCATTATCAGTCATACACACTCCCATCAAAGCACGTTGCACGTCCGTCATCAAACTTTGCATCCAAGTTAATGAAATTGAATTCAAGTTAAATGAGAGCATATCCCTGGAAACCTTTTATCACATAGAGATTTTTTACAAAGGCCTTTTCTGCTGGCCGAGCCAGCTGTATTCAGGCTGATTTATTTAGTTTAGTACATCTGGTATAACTTTGTTACCTTAAAGTTGATCCACTTATGACCGGATGTTCTGACATAATCTTAGAAAACTGTTTTAGTTCCAGTTAGTAAAAATTATTTATTTCCTTTTTATAGTCTGATAAATTTAGATCCAGCTAACAGATATGTCACATGTTATACATATTATTCTTTCCATTGAAATCACTCCCCATCTGTGATATACGCCATTGATCTGCTAAATGTTTTTTTCTTAGTTTCCTTTCTTCATTAGTGTCCTGTGTTTTGACAGTTTCGTAATACCCCCCCTCACCCCGGTCAGGGCAGTTTTCTTATTCATGTCCAACCCTTTATAGGGATTGCTGTGTGAAGGTTTATACCATTCTAGGAAGCCTTTAATGATGATGCCACATCACACCCAACCACCTCATTCTGTGGTATTAGGGTAAACTTGATTTTAAATATCTCATGAAAATATGACTGGTTCAGACAAAGCCGCACTCATAATGAGGCTGAGTGAGCCCTCTTTTAGGGGCGGCGCCTTTTGATGGAAAGCGGGTGGTGGCATTGGCATAGAACAGTAGCAAACATTCTAGGCTAGCCAGGCCCCTATTTGCCGTTTGCAAAGAGGTCTGCGGCACTGAGTTCTGCAGGCCACAACTGCACTATCTTGTCTGACTAAATGTAACTACTTACTGGTCCTCATCTACCTTCTTCTTTCCCCTACTGCACAGTGATCTCTTCTGCTCCAGCGGTGTCTTCGGTGTCCTGTGCTGAGTCAACGCTCCATCTTTTTGTGGTCTTCAAAGCTACAAGATGTTTTCTAAAGGCGATGATGTCATCATAAAGATGACACCACCACCACCATCTGATATACATAAACCCCATCCATACCCCTCCCCTCCAGTGATGTGTTGGTTACATGGGGGAGACTCCAGAGAGCCTCCAACTTTTTAAAAAACCCAGCCTAACTGTCATTACTCCTGGCTAGCAACTGGGATAGATGCTTCAGGAGACCTCAAGGAGCCTCAAAGTCCCCCAGAACATGGATCGGAGACCCAGTGGGTCACTGAAGATCTCGTCGGACAGGAGCATGCCGCCTGGCAGGGGAAAGCAGAGAGGAGATACAGACTAGTAAGTAGTTACATTGAGAGCATTACTTGTGTGGTTTTTAATGTTATTTAACATGACTGAGTGAACTAGTAAGGCATC
Source organism: Gastrophryne carolinensis (assembly GCA_027917425.1). NCBI lineage: Eukaryota > Metazoa > Chordata > Amphibia > Anura > Microhylidae > Gastrophryne > Gastrophryne carolinensis. The sequence continues at coordinate 525,946,964 of CM051234.1, forward strand.
CAAGGTAGCCCTATACTAGCTCACAGGGTCAGGGGGCCGACATGCAACTTGTTGGCAATGGCTGGTTGCATGCCACCTCCCCTACCCAATTACCCACACCCCAATGGTATGGGCACGGTGTTCTTGCCTATGATCAGTGGATTACCTCCCCTGAAATCTCTACTTTGTTCAGCACAAAATGATGGTGCTATATAAGCAAACCACAATAATAATAACAATCTATTGTAGTGAACTGAAGCTTCTATTTCCATTTCCAAGGCAGAAAAAACGCAGGGACATCAGAAAATATATTGCAGTCGTGATTTTTAGAGCCTCATTTAAGAAGCGTCAGTGCCACACAGCACCACCTTTAAGGTCTTAGTGGCACTCAGCGTTGGATTTAAGAAAGTGAATAACGGCAAGGCTGATGCGGCGGCCATCTAGCGTCTTATTTAACACTAGTGCAGAAAATGATGCGGGGTGCTGTGGTTGAAGCAACGTTAGATGAAACCTGTCGCTGTAGCTCCAGATCCCATGGAGCACAATGGGCAGAACTGGATTGTAGTGCTTAAAGTGGACCAAAAGCCAGCACGATCGGCCCAGGAATCTATAAGATTACCACCCCCCGGGGCATCCAAAATCAGGATGCTGTGTGAAACCCCCCAGGTTGCCCCGTACACTTACCTTGCTTCCTGGTCCAGCAGCACATGCGTGAGCCGCGGGATCGGAGCCTCTGGCCTTAGATGCTGGCTTAGACGACGTGACGTCAGCGGCTCAGAGCGTGCCGATTGGACGAGCAGCTGCGCATGTGCCGTAGGACCGGGAAGAGGTGAGTTGCACTCGGCGATCTGGGGGGTTATTGAAATTGATTTTAATGGCTTCTTTTGCTTAACAGTGTATAATTAGGACACCAACCACTAAAATGTACTGTAAAGTTTGTTCCCAGCAGTGATTTCTTGTAACTGTAATGAAAAAAAGCTAACCAGCGCTGGAAAAATACAATGTCAAAGACTTGAGGGAGGGAAAAAAATCATAAATATGTTGGGCAGTGCCGGAATAACGGCAGTGCAAAGTGGCACTCACTGGCTTGGGATAATCAGCCAGCGGGTCCAACAGGCGCTGACATAGGCCGGCCAATAGCTACCGTAAGTGCAACATTCAACGGTAGTTAGTAGCGTTCTACGCAGCGACTGCTATTGCCAATGTATTACACAGCATAGTGCCAGATAAGATGGAAATGCTGCCACTCCGAAGCTGGTGCTATAGCCACAAAAATAATGATAATAGGCGGACATCATAAATAAGGCCCATAGTGCGCATCCTACACAAACTTTTTTTTTTTCCTTGACAAATTTCTAAGGGCAAAGATGTGAAGAATTATTATAGTTTTATTTATATAACACCATTTTTATGCACAACAATGTAAAGCCCCTCAGGTGAACCTGATTTGCTAATGGCAATGAGGTATGTGATATGTGCATCGGGTGCAAATCAGGATTCAATCAAGCGCAAATTTCATTTATAAACTGTATATTTAGACTTGATCATGAAAAACTCCCTCTAACCCCCTTTGAGCGCTGCTGCAAGGATAAACCTAGAATGAAAGCTTTACTGTCCATGATGTATGGAATTATACATAGCCCTCCTGACCTGCCCACTACAAGACAGATGGAGGCTTGGGAGGCAGATTTGGGTACTCCTGGATGTGAGCAAATATGGCCCTATATATTTCAGAGCATCTAACGGGTTTTCAGAGCAGTAAGTGTTCAGAAGACAGCCAATACTATACGATATGTATGAGATGGTTTTAAACTCTAGATGTTTCCTAACACTCCTTCAGATTGTTTTAGCTGATCTGGGGAAGAGGGTAGTATGAAGCATATACATATACACATATATGGACATGCCCCAGGATAGTACAGTTTTGGAAAGGAGTGGAGAAATTGATATGTGAGAACTAGAATATTATATTTAAATTCTGACCATGGACAACACTTTTATGTCTGCCCTTTTTATGCTATTCTAAACCAGTAAAATGTATGATCTCACATGTTGTGGTTGCAGGGAGGTGGACTGTTGCCAGCAAATGGAGGTTCTAGGACTATGACTTAGCAAAACTTTAACTAAATTAAAGGAAATTGAAACCAATAAACAATATTGGAGCATTATGGAGGGATCAATTGAAAAATATGGAATATATGGCATACACCAACTATATAGGAGGCGGATCCTTTGTTTTCTTGTTCTTCTGCCCTCCCAGTTTGCTTCTCCCCCCCCCCCCCCCTCCCACAATGCCCTTCTTGTTTCCTTCTCTAAATTATTTTACCCCATTTTTATTCTTTTTCCTTTTTTTCCTCCTTGTACATTGCCATGTGTTTGTCTCGTCTGGTGTCATATGTTTGGCACGATTAAGGATGAATGAAAGTTAGATGAGTATAATCTGATCATAAAGGACTTAGAGCCAGATTAATCAAGCACTTCTGCCAGACAATGCCATTTCAGCGCAATTTCGAGTAGTGCAAAATATGATTTATACATATTTCAACATGTTGCCGCACCACTAATGTTTAATAAATGTGTTTCTTGCAGTGCAGCAGCAAGTGTGAAAAAAAAAATATATATTTTTTACTACTCTAATTTGCACCACAGTGGCACTGTCTGGCAGAAGAACTTGATATATCAGGTCCATAGTTGTACAGATAATAATAAGTAACATTTCCAAACTGGAAGTATCATTAATAAGACAACTGAATAGACATCTACAGATGGAGAATGGGTTCCAAGTAGACTTTATATGAAGCATAATATAATGTACAAAACATTTCTATTTCCCCTACTTTTTTTTTTATAATGTTCTTTACAAGCAACACTAGATGTATGACACTGATGTACACAGTGTCAGGAATCACCTACCTGGCCCCCGTTCCAGCGCCGTCTCCAGGCGTCCGGCCGCGGCTGTCGGTGGGCGGCGGCAGATCCGGCGGCGTCGGCTCGAGCAGCGCTCAGCTCGGCCACGCCCCCGCTTCCTCGGCCTCTGGACGTGTAGCTATGCCCTCCGGACGTGTAGCTATGCCCTCCGGCGGCGCTGTACTGTGCGCGCCCGCCGGAGGATCAGGGAAAGTTTAAATTAAAGGGCCAATGAGCCCTAGGAGTTTAGGGAGGCGCCCTCTCAGCCTGCAGTCCAATCCTGGGTGTTATCCCGAAAGTGCACCAATCACATACACTTCCCCTCCCCTGTCTGTCCCTATAAAAGCAATTCCCCCTCAGTTGGGAATTGCCTGTTATAGCGCCTTGTACCTTGCTTTGACTCGTGATATACCTTGATCTGATCTCCGCTGCCGACCCCTGCCTGAACCGACCATTCTCGATCTGATCTCCGTTGCCGACCCCTGCCTGAACCGACCATTCTCGATCTGATCTCCGTTGCCGACCTCTGCCTTGTACCTTGACCTCGAGCTGTCTCTCCCCTCTGTACCGCTGCGAACTCTGACTCCCCGTGTCAACCTCTGGCTTGTTTCTGGACTTCCGCTACACTCGCTCTTAGCCATTGGTTCTTCAGACCTCTATACCTGTAAGCTCTCATCCTTTGAGCCATTGAAGTCCTGGGGGCAACCGATCCCGGGCAGGCGTATTCTGCGTCCCGGCAAGCGGGGGCTCCTACAGGTGAAGCTGGCTGCGGAGATTGGGAGTTGAGGGCTTACCTAGAGGGCTGGAGTTACCGGAGCGTGACACACAGAAAGAGGAACCTTATGTATGTACTGCATCCATATTTTACTAGATCTAAAAAAACATTAAAAAAATAATAATAAAAAGTCAGATGCAACACAGTGCAAATAAAAAGAAAACATATGGGTTTGCCTGTGCTGTCCATATTCTTCTATCGGCTGCGCCAGACGGTCTCTAGGCAAAATAACAGTGTGGAATGGAAAAAATCTGCCCCCTTCTCAGCCATGCTAAGGTGCTGCTGCTGTCCTGTATTTTATTACTGTATTTTGCTGTACCTCTTCCTTAGCAGCAGGCAGTGCCCTGAGGGCTATGAGGTGCCCATCTTATGGCGTGCCCCACTAACATTGTCCCTGATTCATGGCTGGGATGAAGTTGCCCACAATGGCCTTGGCGCCCTAACCTAGAAACAGCCCTGGGCTGCATTATGGTTGTTCTACGGGCAAAACACAGCGAAGAGCTGTGAAAGGGCTCGTTTATTTTAATAGATACGATTTCTTCCTGCTTGTGTCAAGTTTAAATATTTCTACTCCAATGCAATGCAAGCGAGAAGATGTGAGAGGCACGTTAGACTGTAAGCTCTGTAGAGCTGGGCTCTCTCTCCTACTTCATCTTGTTCTCAGAACAATCTCATTACATTCTGTTGTATCTTGCATGTAATCATTTGTATTATGTGGTTTACCCTGTCTGCAATGACCTCTTTGGCTAAGATAAACAATAGCAATAATAAAGCAAACCAATAGAGGGATGAGCCCTGTTGCACATTTGTATAGGGTGTAGATGAGCGTTAGAGTATTCTTATTAAATATATATATATATATATATATATATATATATATATATATATATTTATATACTGATGGCAGTTGAGTTTTCCTTTGGGTGCCATGGGTGCCTTGTCAGTTATAATATCAGGTTTCTTTTTTCCTCATGGATTACATCTGAGCAAGTCTATAATATATTAAGGAATCAAAGCCGCTTATGCAGAACAAACAGAGGATTTAACTAGAATAAACAGAAGAGAGCTCAGCGTCTTTTATGTCCATGTCTGAGAAGGGCAAAACGAAATGACCATAAATCACGCTAGTAAAACAACATGGTGTAAAACGCTGTGTGTTTACATAATCCTTTATCCCGCCATTTGTCTGGTGTATATAGTTCAGCATAAATGTGCTACACGCAGACTAGGTTTGGATAACTTGTCGTAATCAAAGACTAAAAATGTATCTCACTGTTTTATTACCAAAAGACCTCATGCGCCGGGGCTTTCAAAGGGGGGCTCAGTGCACGTTCCTGGCGCTGACATTGCCGGGATTATTTGAACTCTTGGGATATAAAAACAGTGTGATGATTAAAACTGAATTTTCATGAAAGCAAGGAAGACGTAGAGAGTGATTCCCAGGAATGGCTAAACAGAATTACAAATGTATTAGGAAGATAAAACACTGAACTCAACAAAATAGATTTTAAAGTTTAGCTTGGTTGCTCAGACTAAAAACACTACTGTGGTGCATTTGGACTGATACAGTTGACAGCTAGAGATAGATGAGCAAATTCGTAAAAATGTGTTGTTAAAATTTAATTTGGATGACAGAAAAAGACAGAACTCACCTTCTCCCTCGCTATCCTCTAGAATGTGTGTACCCCACCAGTCCTTGCAGACACAGGACAAAAATCTTCTGCCCTGCCAGCTTGCCCACCAGGGTACCGCACCAAAGGGCGGGGCTCTTTATACCCCAAGGATTGAGCTGCTAGGGGATGCCCTGATGTCACTTGTGACTCCCTTGTTTTATTGCAAAAAATCTTTTAAAAAAAAACAGCGTAGGGCTCTTTGACAAAACCAGCCTGGGCACCAGCTATGTGGGCTTGTAGTCCAGGGCTTGAAGGCAGAGTGGCCAGCTCTCATCCCTTAAGACTAGCAGCCCACATAACCCCCATGCGGGTGCAGGTCGTTGGGTGGGGAGTTCAAGAAGTCACTTGCTTGCTGGCAGGTGACTTCCTAGCCCATCCAGCCCTTTGAACTGGTATAGGGGGTCTCAAGGGCCACTTAGAATATGTAAAAAAAAAGCCACCACACACCAAAAAAAGTATTTAAATAAAGTCTAATTTTACACCAATACTTATTTCCTTTCTCGCTATCCATCGCTGCGTGATGTCCCGCACCGTGGCTGCTGTCCCGTGCTCACTCTCCACTAAATACAGTGGGGCAGAGTAAGCAGGAATTGGAACAAATACGTTTTTATAGAATTTTTTATGTGTGTTCGAGTTAAAAGCTCACTCAGATGTGAACTTCAGTTCACACCCAAAGGGGTCATGCTAAAGATCTGGTGAACCAGGTTTACTTTTGGGTCTGAACTGAAGCTTAAAGCTTTTTAACAGTTTTACAGCTTTTTAACTTGAACACACTAAAAGATTCTGAAAAAAAGTTCCAATTTTTAACAAAAAAATCGACTAGTTTGGAAAAAACAGCACAGGCAATACTAAAGTATTTTCCGAATCGTTCTTCATAGCTCATTGGCTGCTGTTGTTTTCAAACTTTGAAAAAATAGCCTTACACCATTGAAAAAATGATGATGTAAAAAGCTCACTCAGATGTAAACTTTAGATGACACCTAAAAGCACTGCTTCACCAGATCTTTAACATGGTGCACATATAGGTGTGAATTGTAACCTGCATCTCAGTGATTTTTTTAACTTTAACACACAAAATAAGTCCAATAATATTTTTTTGTTTTCATTTTTTTGCAATTTTTACATGTGAGGTACAGGATTTTTCCAATGATGTAAGGATTATTTGTCAATTTTTTTTAGCATAGCCAAAAAGGTGCTATTGTTTCCAAACTTACAAAAATTATCCTTACGTCATGTGATGTACGTGATGTACCTATACTGTAAAAATGTGCAGCCAGAGTTACACTTGCTTCAATAAATATATTTAGCATTACCCCCACTCTAGTAATAGAGTATATTCATTGCTACTGTGTTACAATGCATTATTGGAAGTGAAAAGTAACTAAAGTTACTATTGTGGTAAAACTCTAAAATACGTTTTGTTGCCTGTGAGAGACCATTTCCATTATCTAGGCCCTGTCAGGGCACAAATAAAAAAAAAACAACAGATACTCAGTAGTACCAATAGTCCCGCTCAGCTGATTCGTCTTATAGCGGTAGTTTAAAGACTAGCAGTATGCCTGGCCTGATGTTTGTTTAATTATTATTAAAATGTGATTAATGTTTATTAATGTATAATAATAATCACACACATTATGTTGATAATTATTACTATTATATGCAACTACTACTAAATACGACCAAGTAGGTAATTCATTTAAATGTGGAGAGCCACAATAAACAACATTTATATATTTATGATACAATTGTATGTAGATATAATAGTAATATATAATCAAAACAGCTAATGACGGCAATACATTAAATTGGTTTATTGTCCATTAAAATAAAAGCCATTTGCAATGCAACATTTAATAAATCAGCCATATTGATATTAGAATGGTCTGCAATGTTAATGACCCATTAGGGTGAAAGTAAATATTTTAGTGAAATTCAATAATTATATGAGCATAAAAATACCGTATGCCCAAAATTTTAAGATGTCTCTTGCTCAGCAACCTGCATCAACCATCAATACATCAGAAATCACAATAATCAATAAAAGAAAGTGGCCGGCAAATCACCATCACAATGACCTAAAATAAATAGCAAATGATTTTCAATTTAAAATGATGGCGCTATTTCTCATAAACATACTTAACTTCAATAAATGTGTCCAGATCATCAACCTTATGTATGGATGCCATTCATATAGGTAATATACTAGGTAACACTTGCCCTCTAAATGTCTTACCTTTAGGAAATGTAACATAATAACATGTCATAACATAATAACAGAATTCATTAATTAGATACAAAAAGGATTAAAGATAATCCAATTGGTGCCACAATATCACCATAGCACTATATAACCCCACCCTATAAACATATGTCTAAATAAATTGTCATGATATGCACACGATAAGTCAGTTGCTTTATGCTGATCTAGATGTTTTTACCATCATTTTATATGAATTTATATAAATGTGTTTAATGTGGATATGAAATTTGGATTTACTGTTATTGATTAGTGTATTGTCTTTTTCTTTATTAAATACTTTTTGCAACTGGATTATGGTGCGTATCTCATGATAATGTATTTAAACTCTTACTGAATTGAGGTAATTCTTCCATTATACTTATGGCCAGTCTGTAATTACTTTCTGTACAGCACTACAGGTGCATATGGTGCTAAATAAAAAAAAAAAATAACCTACATTTGTAAATATTTTTTTTGCATTGGTCTTGACACATGACAGCATTTTTCTGTTACTTTGATGCAGACTTTAAGTGACGATCACCACAGCTGCCCTTGGGACATCCCACTGCTTGAGCTTCCCGGTTTAGATGGCTGCCCACTCCAATCGCAAAGAAAATAGAGAGACAAGCCACCTTATGGAGAGGCCCATGTTTAGCTTAATGTCTTTCTTGTTTCTCTCTACGTGACTCCCAGGTTTCACTTCCTATACAATAAATAACTTTGAGTCTTGTGCTGATAAAGACCAAAAGCCTGAAACACGTGTCCACAAGAGTTGATGGGTGATGTGGCACATGTGTAGGCACATGGGAATTCCAGGACACAATACAATGTACATGGACAGAGGGATATGCCACCTTATGGAGAGATCCATGTTTGGCCTAACCACTTTCTAAGGTGGCTTTTTTCTCTGTTACGTTTCATGTCTCAACCCCCCCATACAGTAATTTACTTTGAGCCTAGTGTTGATGAGGGCCAAAAATCCGAAACACACATCCAAAAGATATGATGGTTGATGTGTAGTCACATGGTAATTCTGGAACACAATGTTTGCATGTGCATGTACAAAATATATATACTGACTTTGGTTTATGCACATCCAGTCCAGTCTCTGACAATCTATGCAACAATGTATGCACTGATGCACTCCTATGTGCATTGTGTGCTCTGCCAGTGCCAGCTGGTCTTCTTGGAGGGGACGTCTCTCATTTTCTGAGTTATATCCTGGACTTTAGTGCACAACTGGGCTTATTTGATGATCCTCCCTTGACTCCTGACCTTGACTTGGTTGACAACTTTCTGTGGCTCCTGGACTTTGGCTTGTTTGACAACCAGCTTGACAGATATCCAAAGTCTATCAGTTTTGTGGGAGAACCTCTAGGTCTACAATGGCAGCTGCTCCTCACCATTAAGAACCAGGCTGCTTGACTTCTACCCAGCTCCATTCTACTAGTGTGTTGGTGGTTGATCCCTTGCTACATCTAAAGTTGTTCTCCAGTTTGATGATCCAGCCTTACTCCCTGATCTTTCACTCTATCCCATCCCAAATGGGAATGCAATTATGAGCTACTTTAAAGTTCAGTCTCTAAGAAATGCCCGCCCTGGCCCCTCCCATGCTCTGATGGGTAAAAACATAACCTTACCTTGCCCAGAATCCAGGGTGAGTTCAAGCGGTGAACCCATGGATTTTGCACCAAAATTGGCATCCCCTGCTCTGTACATGCTCCCATCCCTAACAGGTGTGCACACATAAGGGTGCCACTCTGTGCTGCCTGACCAATATGGCCCTGGTCCAGAAATGGACCAGAGGAATAAAGCTGGATGGTGGGGTATAGGCTTACAGGTTTTTATTAACACTCCCTAGTCCTGCCTCAGAACTGGGGGAGGGGGCTCTGGCCTACATGGACGCCGGACTTCATAAATATTTATCTGAAAAACTGGACTTTATTTCCCTACAGAGTGGCAGTTGAACTCTCAAAAACCGATGTTCCTGTCTCTCTGGAGATCAGCTTTTATCTTCCCAGGGCCTGTTCTGTGAGAAATATCTACAGCTGTACGTAAAAAACAATGCAAGTAAACTTATTTCACAGGAGACATTTCCAACTGACCTAAGAAGAACAATTATGGAAAAAGACTGGCCAACCTAATCCTAAAATTTTACAATCTGGATGTGTGGCCGCTCTCGCCCCCAGAGGGGATATCGATTATCAGCATCTCCTGGACGGTTACCAAAGCTATCTCTTGTCTGAGTGTAAAGCTTTAGTAAAGTGCAGCTTTCTCTGTGTTAATCAGTTTAAAGTAGTTTATTATGAAGTACACCTTTTAGAACTTGTACTAGGTATTTTGTATCAGTAGATAAAGTTACTGTGATTTTAATTGTTGCACACTTCATTGAGATTAGGCATTTTACATGCTGTTTTTATGGTTTGTTTCTTTTGGATAGCTCTGGAAAATAATGTTTTAATAGATAATAGCTATGAGACGGCGCACAACTGGGAGTCTCATCTGAAACCTCTGCAATAACTCAATAGCTCGTCATTAGGCCCAGCAGTTATGGGACAGTTAGGAAGCATTCCATGTTTCAAATAAAGTAGTTGAACAGTTAAAATAAAAAAAATGAGAAAGTTAATGTGTTAAAGGACGAAAATACTTTATACTTTCAGGGGTATAACTACAAGTGGGTGCAGAGTTAGTGTCTGCTTCGGGGCCCGTGAGGTGAGAGGGGCCCATTATTGTTGCTCCTTTACCATGTTTATTAGATTTGTGATTACATGGCATCATCGCCAAGGAAGCTCCATGTGTATATTCGTCTTTAGCGCTGTTTTGGTTGTTGATAGCCGAACTGAGTCTAATTTAAAATTCTGTCATTTAACAGGAAGAAATGTTTTCCATGATCCATAATGAGGCTTCTTTAAAAGTTTGCACCAAGGTCTGTTAAAGAAGAACAAAATCCACCAGCAGCCAAATCAGGATGCCCCGCTGTGTGAAACTCCCCAGGAACCTAAAAAACTCACCTTGCCACGCTCCAACGGCATATGTGCGGGCTCTTATACAATGAGAGCCATCTGCTCTGACGACATCATTTGGCACATGGTTCTCTTTGTTACGATTCAAATAGGCTGGGGCGGGAGCGTGCACGAGATCAGGGATCCCCATTCATTTGAATGAGAGCCGTCTGCCGAATGACATTGTCACAGCTCATGCATTTTTGAAGCGTGGCGAGGTGAGTTTTTTGGGGCTTTCTGAGGGCCCAATGATAAAAATCCATAAAATATGCTGGATGGCGGAAGTAGGGGTCGTCTATACACCGTGACCCGACATCAAGAAATATCCAGCCAGGCTTGTTTTTTTTTATTCTAATGGAAGGAGCAGGAAATCAGGGGTGACATGTTCTTCCCTGTTGACTATTCCTCAATTGTGGGGAAGTGGGAGGCTATATGTTTTTCAAGGCTGTGGTTCTACACAGCAATGGAGAAAACCCCATTAAAATCATGTGTGAGAGAAATTAAAGAGCAATTGTTGGGCCTGTTTCCTTTGACAATATGATATTAGTTGCTTCAAATTATTTGTATTGATCAAAGTAGGATATCAAGAAAGATAATCATCATAGCAGCAAATCAATAAAGTGGATCTCTGGGGTATACAAATGTGGGACTACTAGATTTGCATACCTGCTTGCCAAACCCCTTTGGTTGCTGTCGATGGGAGGGGGGAGTTATGACCAGTGCAGAAGCGGGGACCAGGTGAGTAGTTGTACCCTCCAATTTCTGTTTGGGTGGGGTTGTTTCTACATCCCAAATAGGGGTGGGAGTGTGAGCAAACCTACAGGCATTTTGTTTTATAATTGGTGTGTGTAAGAAGAATGTTATATCAATAGCCACTAAGTAACAGCTAACAAATGTGCGATATGTTTGGATAGGAGTCTATTTAGGCCAGAAAAGAAACTAAGATAACACTTTATCAGATAATAAATAAGACAAAAATACAATGTAGTGAGATCTCGCTTACCTGGAGAATGCTTCGGGATTCATCTATATCTTCCTGTTTCTGTCATCTACATGGGAGGAGGTCATAACTTGCCTAAAGCACATAAGCATTATTACTCACATACACTCACCCTAACAATGGCAGAAATGTGAACCCGCTCAATCAGATTTGTGACTGACTTTGGTGTTGCCCAATGGGTAGGGTAAACATTCACAGACAGAGACACATACAAAAACCCTAATCCTCAATCTAAAGCCCATCAGCCAGCAAACCGCTCTTTTTAATTAAACATAACATAACATTTTAATTAAAATAGTTTGGCTGCATACATTTCCACATCATGTGGACACAAGTGTATACAGGGGATTCAAAATTAAATCTATTTTTTTAAATGTTTGCATTTAGGCTTCTAAAACTAAAAAAGAAAGGATACTAGTTTAAACTGTGGACTGCACTGATCACAGGCAGACATCCTTTCCAACAATAGTCATCTGTTTCTCTATTTCATGCCACCTAACTGATATGGGTTAGATTTAGGCTCCCTGAAAAATAAGAATAAAAAATTAGTTATAGTTTATAGTTTATACTGTGCTTTCATTTGTAACATTTTTGTAAGTAAACCAGTCTTTGATAGGTGATAGGTTAAGACAATGGTGTCCAATTCTAGTAAATAGGCTCAGCAATGCCAACTCTGCCTCCACCTTCACCACCAGTCACCACTAAGAGCTATTTCTTCCTCCCAACTTCCCCACAATATGGACCGATCCTTCTAGGATTTTTGAACTCATCAGGATCATCTGCTGACAGTAGACACAGCAACTCAGAATATGCTCAAAATGATTTACCAACCCACTGTTTTTAGTTAAAAATATTTTATTATATAAACGATGCACTAATAAAGGGCTCATCACAATTGTTACTGAGAAGGTGGTTGCAAATTTCAGTTGGATTGTTCTGATGACCCTAAAACCTTGCATATTGCTCATTAACTTCATTTTTTGGCCTTTACAATACTGATCTGGCAACTGGGGTGTACAAATCAGTACTGTGACCCGCATAAGAAAACATAAGAGCCCAAAGACATGAGGTTAACCAATAGGAGGCTGAAACTTTGACCTCATTTTAGCTGGCATTCCTCCATCAATAATATACTTTCAAGCCTTATTTCTGTATAGAGACTCAGTAAGAGAGTGTGAGGCCCCTGAGGTACTTAGCAAGCTTTTAACATATTCCACTAGATTATTGCAGGTAACAAAAAACACGCACCCTTAAACCTCCACTTGAAAGGTGTCATTCAAAATGAAGCTGTAAAATTTAATTAAACTAGCTACAAAACAAACCATTGCAGCCAAACTAAGGCTGCTCTGAAATGTGGTATCCCAATTAAAATATCCTTGCCTGAAATGCATGCTATGGGTTCATTCGTATAGCACAGAATTTATTATAGTATAGCTGTCAAACCAATTTAGTGATGCCAAATTAGTAAAGGTTTCATAGAAGCATTTGTTAAAAGATTTTGATAAAGTAATCCAAAACAATACACTCATTAAATTCCAGATTGTGTTTGGTTGTTGTCAGAGGGTGCTCACTGGTTTGGACTACATTAATGTCCTTGCACTGGTCACAAAAAGGTGCATTGACAAGCAGTATATGGAGTCATTAACTTCCTGTCTTTTGCACTTAGAATGTTGCTACATCTATTTAACCGGAAGTAGAAATGCAACAAAATGCAGTTTACCCCACATGCAAATGCAATTCATCTGCTAATGCCATACCTAATGCTGTGTAATTGAATAACTCTCCCCAGCTTAAAAAAATAAATATATAACAACCTTCAGACCAGCATTAAATAAATATCTCTAACAAACAGCATTAAATAAATAACTCTCAAGACCAGTTGCAAAAATAACCAGCATGAACCCTCCCCTTCCTCATGGATACTCCCCTCCAACCAACCTGAAATGAATAATCTCCTGTAGACTAGCATAAAATAATAAACCCCTAGAAACCTATTAAAAAAATACCACCCTCCCAAACCAGCATGAAATTAATACGCCCATGACCAGCCTTAAATAATAACCCGCTTAGAATTAAATAAATAACCCCCTAGACCATGCCTAAATACATACCCCACTCTACCCCCTGGGACCAGCATTAAATAAATAACTACCTGGACCAGCACTAACCCTACATATATAATCTGCCAGGACCAATGTTATATAAACAGCCTCCCTCCCAGACCATACAACAACATAACCCCCCATTCCAGCTCCTGGGATAGCTTTAATATAAAAAAAATGATCGAACCTTACAATAATTCCCCCCCAACCAGCCTTAAATAATCCCCCCTCCAGGTCAGCACAAATTAATTAACCAACCTCCTTATCAGCTAGACTAGATAGATAGATAGATAGATAGATAGATAGATAGATAGATAGATAGATTGTATTGCTCTACAGGACACTTTTTTAGTTTATAGTAAAAATATATGTATAGGTAATATAGGTAAAGCTGTGGTGCTCACCCTGCCATTTTACTTCTTGTTTTTGTCCACAAGTACTATTGTATTGTTCGCATAGTGTCGTAAATGAAGATTGATGGGCTAAGATTTGACAGTGTTTTGCTTGCAGATAATATGCAGTCCCTCTGGATTACTGTGCTGATATCATGAATTCTTTTTTGTGAATGTTGCCAGTTTTACTAAAGGGAGAAAGAAAACTGTTATCTGGCTTCCTGGAACCACAATCAGTTTGTGTTGTATAGGTTCTTTATACAGTGTGTGGAACCACACACCCTGAAATTACATTTTTTGTTCATGGATAGCACACCCACACTATCCAAATTGCTGCAAAAAAACATTTCTCACCTTTTTTATTGTCTTTATAAGTTTATATTTTCAGCAATAGCACACCGCAGCCTCAGTTGCAGACACTACTCTCTTCTGTTAAGAAGGGACACACCAGTAGTTTTTTTTAAGGAACCACATTTAGGGACTGGATCCCTCTGAAGAGCCCCACACAAATGCAAAGATGTGCTGCCTGTCCTAAGCCTTGGAATGATCAGGCTAGCTAGAAGGGACACCACCCAGCCTCTACCACCTAGTACCCATTGGAGAGCCACATAAAAGGGCTTGGATGCCGCATCCAGTCCCCGGGCCTTGAGTTTGACACATTTGGTATAGGCCATAGTATACCTACAGCCGGGAGGACAGCCCAGCTAGTGGGTGAGTGGGTGGTTGGGACTGCAGGTAGGGCTAGACAGTTAGTGGCAATAGGGGATTCTATTATCAGATGGACTGATAGATTATTATTATTGTTTATTTATATAGCGCCATCATCTTCCGTAGTGCTTTACAAAGTAAGTTTGCTGTCTCCCTGGTGCCAGGGTTCAGCATATGGTGGAAAGGGTGGATGAATTACTGGGAAGGGCTGGGGATGACCCAGCTGTCATGGTCATGGTCCAGGTGGGGTCCAATGACAGAATTAATGGGAGATGGAGGATCCCTGAGAATACATTTAAGGAATTAGGCACCAAGTTGAAGAGAAGGATCTCCAAGGTTGTACTCTCTGAAATACTGCCTGTGGGAGCTTAGAGAGTTAAACACATGGCTCAAGTCCTGTTGCAGGGCAGAAGAATTTGGGTTCCTATAACACCAGTCTGACTTTTCATTGGGGTAAAAACTGTATTCTACAGACAATTTACACCTGATTGGAAGGTTGGTTGCTGTGCTGCATAAGAGGATACTAGAAGGGGTGGAAGAGTATTTTAACTAGAGATGAGGGGGAGGGCAAGAGTGAAAACAAAGGTATAGCATATGCATTTCTCTCCAGTACTTTTCAATCCCATTGCAGGTCCACTATATGTAGTTCAATGTGCCTCTCTCCAATCACAACCCCAAAATTGATCAGAGACTATTGGAACAATGCAGTGTAAGATAGCTGGCAATCAGAAATGAACTTATCCTTATTGACCCTATAAACAGGTTATTGCCCCCTGCACTTCTCTACAGCTCTTACCATACTGAGTTTCAGGGGGCTGGTATGGGTTGGCCAAAGCTCTTTAAAATGTATTTCTGGACAATTTACTGTTTCAGAAAGAGTACTACAACCATTTATAATGGACTAGAGTAATTAGTAGTAGGCAATTCATTTACATCAATTGTAGATTAATTCAACAAACATTTGCTTGTTGCTAACAGCCCTAATGTGGGTCAGATTCTGGTGATCATAACTATTAGCAATTTATGATTTTATCTCTTTTTGTTTTTTTTTTCTGTTTGTAAAGTATTGTTAAATGAATGGGGAAATCTGATAAGTTTTGAACCAATTAACTGTATTATTTGGGGTTTCGTGAAAATCTTGATGTGTTTCTCTGCACTGTATATCTAACTTTTTCTCAAAGATCAATTGTCTTTACAGAGAACTCTTTCCACCTTTTTATAGATACCTCAATAAGCCTTAAAACGGTTTATGTTACAGAACATAAGCATCCTTTATTTGGATTTAACATTAATATCTCAATTATTTTATACTGACCAAAGCAGAGGTGGGGTTCAGAAGGTTCTCCCTGGTTCTGCGGAACCATTGTTAAACATATAGCAGAGCTGGCACAAATAGGTTATACAATCCCTTAATATTAATTCATATTGCTTTGACACATTTTAATAGTATTACAGTTTGCAGTTTATTAGACTGTATAAAAACATTTATTATAAAAATATAAATTTGTGCAGCACTTGACAACTTTATATACAGGGAACAGGTAGTTAATTAAGGTAAATCCTACTTCTGGACCAAAGTGAACAAAAACAGTACTTGCTTTGACTTTGCAACAGTTTAACACGTGCAGTCATTGGCCATCATATTTAGACCAGTGGTTGGAGAAGCATAGGCAATTGAAACGCTCAACTATGCCTCAAATGAAAGTGACTGCCATGCAATGTGACGTATTCCTAGCTGTCCAGCCAGCAAATTTTATAGCAAAAACTGCTACCCTTATTTTCTGCAGACATTTCGGGTTCTTCCATGTGGAAACATTTTGAGGATGGAGGCATGGCCAGCCTTTGGAGTATGCCAATGGAGCAATCGCACACAGCACCATTCAATCTTTTTGACAGGGTGCCAGGGGGACACAGGTCAGATGCCCATTAAGAAAGACTTAGCATGCCTATATTTTTCACATTTCCTGCATCTGTCTTGCTTTTGCACATTGCCTCCATCACTTTCACTTTCTCTATGTCCAGCATTTACTTTTTCTGCTTTCTCCCCTGTTACTCTTTACCTTCTTCCTTTTCTTTGTCTCAGCCTTTCTCCCTTTCACATTTTTACCTTTTCTAGATATTCTGTCTATCTTACTCTCATTTCCATTTACCATTTTCTTTTTTCTATATTTCCCTAATCTCGATTTTATTTTACCTTCTCTGCCTCTTTTTTCGACATTTACCTCTTTTCTCTTTGTCTCTTTTTCTAATTTGAGTGCACTTTTGGGTATGGACTGAAACCTACATCTGTGTGAGCTTTATGACACACAAAAAACAGCAATAAAAAATGTTAGCAAATTTTTCTCAAAAAAATCACTTGCGTCTGTGATAGGGCATTTTTCCAGACAAGGCACATCTTTCTTTTTCACCTTACTTTAGTCTTTCGTTTTCCCTTTTCTTTATGCACTAAATGAATTTCTGTTTATCTCTCTTTTTCTGCATACCATCTGCCTGTTCATTCTTTCTTTCCCCCATATTGTCCCCAACTCCCTTACTTTTACCCTCCTTTTTTCTTCCATCTGCCTCTAAAGTTGTCTAAAGTGTAAATATATGTAATGGAAGTTTTCCCCTACTCTCCTTTCAGTGATGCTTTTGCTGCTGCCCCATACAGATATATGATGCTGGCAGTGCCCACTCCCCATCAATGAATCCAATATGGGGGGATGAGGGGCCTGACAAAAAGCCAGCTAAAGATTTAGTGAAGCAAGTTCAAATCTGGGTGAACATTTGGGTGTGAACTGCAGCCTGCATCTCGATAAGCTTTTTCATTTTAACATGCAAAAAGAGCAGTTGAGGTACATCATTTTTACAATGAGTTATAAAGAATTGTTTGAACATTTGGAAACACCAGCACCCTATGGGGTATTGTTAGGGCAAGCACCGCACACCCATCTCGCGGCGCTCCCCGCTCTCCCTCCTTACCGGCTTCGGGCGGCAGGTCCCCGGCTTCCAGCGCGGTGGTTGGCCACGTGCCGACTGCTCTCGGCCGTCCTCAACCGCGCTCTGTCTCCTCCCTGGTGCGCGCACATCCCCTAGGGGGCGCGCACACCGTTTTCTTTTTAATTTAAAGGGCCAGTTCACCTTTGATTGGTGGCCGCTCATTCCACTTCCCCATTTAAAGGGGCATTTCCTTCCTTCTAGTGCCGGATCTTGGTCTTCCTATGGTTACTGAACGTCAGTTGTTTCCTGTATTGCTCACCCGTGTACCGACCTTTGCCTATCCCCGACTCTGCCCGTCCTGACCTTGGCTACTTCCTTTGACCTTGTGATTGTGCTGCCAGCCCTGACCTCCGCTTGAACTTGACTTCGCCTTTTGCCTGCCTCCTCGGTACCACGCATTACCTCGGCTGACTGTGTGTCTGAGCCGCTGTTGGGGGGTAGCGACCTGGGGGTCACTCGCCGCTACAAGTCCAACCTGCCTTGCGGCGGCCTCTGGTGAATACCGGTGGCCTCTGACACGGCACTAGCTATCAGTACACAGCCAAAGCGGATCCACACCTGTGCCACCACATCCTGTCCGTGACAGTAAGATCCGGCCATGGATCCCGCTGAGGTGCCACTGCCTGATGTCACTGAACTACCTGCTATAGTGGCTATGCAGTCTCACCAAATTTACCAGCTCTCCGCCATAGTTCAGCAGCTCTTATCGATTCAGCAGCAGCGGTTGCCACTATCTGCTCCAGTGTCGCTGCCACAGCCTCCAGTAGCATCAGCCTCTAGAATCTGTCTCTCCTTGCCGGCTAAGTTTGACGGGGATGCCAAGTTATGCCGAGGCTTCCTTACCCAGTGTTCCATGCATTTGGAAATGTTGGCGTACCAATTCGCCACTGAACATGCCAAGGTGGCCTTTGTTATTAGTCTTCTCCCTGGGAAGGCGCTGGCCTGGGCTACCCTATTATGGGATCGCGAGGATCCAGTTACTTCCAACGTACTCGCCTTTGTCTCTGAGTTCCGCCAGATCTTCGAGGAACCAGCCCGGGCCTCGTCTGCAGAAACCATCCTTTTGAATTTGGTCCAGGGCAACCTGTCCGTTGGTGAATTTCCCATTCAGTTCCGTACCCTGGCATCTGAATTGTCTTGGAATAATGAGGCCTTATGTGCCTCCTTCAAGAAAGGACTGTCTAGCAATATTAAAGATGCTCTAGCTGCACGTGATTTGCCTACATCTTTGTCTGATCTCATTAATTTGGCTACACACATCGATGTACATTTTTCTGAGAGACGGGAGGAATTCCGCCTGGAAAGAGACTCTCAGCGCCCTAGGAGGGCATCCCATTTGGCTCCTGTGTTTCAACATTTTTTGTCCATACCTGCGCCGTCCAGCGAGGAGGCCATGCAGGTGGACCGATCTCGCAACCCAGCAGGAGAGAACCCGAAGGAGGAATGAGAATCTCTGCCTGTATTGTGCTGGCTCAGAGCACTTCCTGAAAGATTGTCCTATTCACCCGCCACGACAGGGAAACCGGCGTACCTAGTGAATGTAGGGGGGGCGTCCCTAGATGTGTATGCTACCTCTCCCCGGCTTACGGTTCCTGTGCAACTTAAGGTCGTAGCTACCATCTCCTTGAACTTGTCTGCCTTTTTGGATTCTGGCTCTGCAGGAAATTTTATCGAGGCCTCCTTGGTTAATAAATATAACATCTCTGTGAACCGCCTTGCAAAGCCCCTATTTATCACTTTGGTCAATGGTGATAGGCTTGATTGCACCATGCGTTATCGCACAGTACCCCTCCTTTTAAAGATTGGACTTTTTCACCAAGAGAACATTGAGCTCTACGTGCTCCCTCATTGTACCTCTCAGATTCCTCTCGGCCTACCCTGGCTTCAACGTCATGATCCCACTCTTGACTGGAGTACCGGGGAAATCAAGAGTTGGGGTGCAACCTGCTTCCAGAAGTGTTTGAAGCCCGACCTGTTACTGCTTCTGCTCCACTTCCCGGCCTGCCTGTGATCTATCAGGCCATCTCTGACGTGTTCTGCAAAAAGCAAGCAGAGGTACTTCCGCCTCATCACCCCTATGATTGCCCTATCGACCTCCTGCCGGGTACCACTCCACCTCGTGGCAGAATCTATCTCCTCTCGGCTCCAGAGACGCAGGCAATGTCAGAGTACATACAGGAAAATCTCCAAAGGGGCTTCATACGGAAGTCTTCCTCTCCAGCAGGCGCAGGGCCAAGAAAGATGGCTCTCTTCGCCCCTGCATTGACTATCGTGGCCTCAACAAGATTACCGTCAAAAATCGGTACCCTTTACCTTTGATCTCTGAATTATTTGATCGACTTCGTGGTGCCAATATCTTCACTAAACTCGACCTGAGAGGGGCATATAATCTGATACGTATACGTAAGGGTGATGAGTGGAAGATTGCCTTTAACACCCGCGATGGCCACTTCGAATACCTAGTGATGCCCTTTGGGCTTTGCAATGCACCTGCCGTATTCCAGGAATACTTGAACGACATATTCCGGGACTTGCTTTACTCCTGTGTGGTAGTGTATCTCGACGATATACTCATCTTCTCTTCTAATCCTGAAGAACATCACCGCCACGTCTGGCAAGTCCTGTCTCGCCTCCGCCTACATCGCTTATACGCCAAGTTGGAGAAGTGCATATTTGACCATACCACTCTACCATTTCTTTGGTACATTGTTTCTGGTCGATGTCTCCAGATGGACCCCAGCAAGTTAAAGGCAGTGTTGGATTGGCCACGCCCTTCTGGCCAACGGGCTATCCAACGCTTTTTGGGCTTCGCTAATTATTATCGCCAGTTCATTTCCCACTTTTCGACTTTGGTTGCGCCTATTGTGGCTCTCACGAAGAAGGTCAATTCTAAATCATGGCCTCCTCAGGCTGAAGAGGCCTTTAATACTCTTAAACATGCCTTCTCTTCTGCTCCGGTACTTTCAAGACCGGATCCAACTAGACCTTTTTCCCTTGAGGTAGATGCCTCCTTCATTGGAGCTGGAACCGTGCTTACTCAAAAATCCACTACTGGCAGGACTCTCACCTGCGGTTTCTTCTCAAAAACGTTTTCTTCGGCAGAGAGGAATTACTCCATTAGAGATCGGGAATTACTCGCCATCAAGTTAGCATTGGAGGAGTGGAGACATCTTTTGGAAGGTTCAGTCCATCTTGTTTCCATCTTTACCGACCACAAAAATCTGTCTTACTTAGAAACTGCCCAGCGATTAAACCCTCGACAAGCCCGATGGTCGTTATTTTTCGCCCGTTTCAACTTTCAAATTCACTTCCGTCCAGCTGCCAAGAACATCAGGGCGGATGCCCTTTCTCGTTCTTCAGACGTCTCAGGGTCCGAATCCACCCCACAGCATATTATCTCTCCTGAGTTCCTTGTCCACTCTGCTCCCGCTTCTTTGGTACAGGCACCACCTGAAAAGACCTACGTGCCTCCTCGCCAACGTTGCAGAATTTTAAAATGGGGACATTCTTCTCATGTAGCCAGCCATGCTGGTATCAGAAAATCTTGTTCTCTCATTTCCAGATATTATTGGTGGCCCTCCCTAGAGAAGGACGTGACGGAATTCATTCAGGCTTGTGCCATCTGTGCACGTGACAAGACTCCTCACCAAAGACCTGCAGGTTTACTTCTTTCCCTACCTGTTCCAAATACTCCTTGGTCTCACATTGCTATGGACTTTATTTCTGACCTTCCTTCTTCGCATGGTAACACCGTTATTTGGGTAGTAGTGGATAGGTTTTCTAGGATGGCGCATTTTACACCTTTGCCTGGCCTTCCTTCGGCTCCTCAGCTGGCAAAACACTTCCTTGTGCATATCTTTCGTCTTCATGGGCTGCCTACACACATCGTGTCTGACAGGGGAGTACAATTCGTTTCTAAGTTCTGGAGGGCTCTTTGTAAACAACTAAAGATTAAGTTGGATTTTTCCTCTGCTTATCATCCCCAGTCTAACGGTTAAGTGGAAAGAGTTAATCAAGTCCTCGGCCATTATCTTCGCCATTTTATTTCTGCGTGTCAAGATGACTGGGTCAACCTTCTACCCTGGGCGGAATTCTCATATAACTTTAGGGATTCTGAATCTACGAGAAAATCCCCGTTCTTTGTGGTGTACGGTCATCATCCTCTTCCGCCACTGCCCTTGTCCACGTCTTCTGAAGTTCCCGCCGTGGAAGAACTCACACTGGATTTTTCCTCTCTGGCAAGAGACTCAATGTGCTCTTTTTCAAGCTTCCGCTCGTATGAAAATTAGCGCTGATAAAAAGAGAAGAGTTCCTCCCATTTACTCTCCTGGAGATAAGGTGCGGCTTTCGGCGAAATACATCCGCTTCCGAATTCCCAGCTACAAACTGGGTCATCGCTACCTGGGCCCTTATAAGATGAAGCAACAGATCAATTCAGTTTGCTATAAGCTTCACCTTCCAGCATCTCTTCATATCTCCAACTCCTTCCACATCTCTCTTTTGAAGCCAGTGATTTGCAATCGTTTTTCTCCGAAGATCTTGGTGTCCGCTCCAATTTCTGGTACCGCGGACGTTTTTACGGTGAAAGAGATCCTGGCCTCTAAGGTCTCCAGAGGCAAAAGATATGTTTTGGTTGACTGGGAAAGCTGTGGCCCAGAGGAAAGACCTTGGGAACCCGAGGAGAACATTCTGGACCATAGTCTCATCTCGAACTTTCTTGGTCCCAAGAAGAGGGGGACCCATCTCGCGGAGCTCCTCGCTCTCCCTCCTTACCGGCTTCGGGCAGTGGGTCCCCGGCTTCCGGCGCGGCGGTTGGCGGCGTGCCAACTGCTCTCGGCCGTCCTCCGCCTCGCTCTGACTCCTCCCTGGTGCGCGCACGTCCCCGTCCACTAGGGGGCGCGCCGTTTTTTTTAAGTATAAAGGGCCAGTTCACCTTTGATTGGTGGCCGCTCATTCCACTTCCCCTATTTAAAGGGGCACTTCCTTCCTTCTAGTGCCAGATCTTGGTCTCCCTATGGTTACTGAATGTTAGTTGTTTCCTGTATGCTCACCCATGTACCGACCTTTGCCTATCCCCGACTCTGAACCTTCTCTGCCCGTCCCTACCTTGGCTACTTCCTTCGACCTTGTGATTGTGCTGCCAGCCCTGACCTCCGCTTGAACTTGACTTCGCCTTGGCTACAAGTCCAACCTGCCTTGCGGCGGGCTCTGGTGAATACCTGTGGCCTCTTAGACTCCGCTTCCCTGAGACGGCACTAGCTATCAGTACACAGCCAAAGCGGATCCACACCTGTGCCACCACATCCTGCCCGTGACAGGTATGCAGAAAAAAATAACTAATTCTTCAGCATTTAGGGTGATGTTGTTACCAAACTTTTAAAAAATGCCTTATCACACGTGCAGGTTATTTTGTAAATTAGATAAATTAGAACAAAACATTTTTTATTCGACTTTTTTCTGTGTTAAAGTTAAAAAGCTCACTGAGATGCAGGCAGCAATTCACACCCAAATGTGCACCCAGATTTAAACCTGCTTCACCAAGCATGAATTTGGAACTCTTTTAGGAAATTCTGTTTCAGATGGCATGCTAACTCAAGAAGATAACAGAGAAGGCAGGCGGGTGGGTGGGTGGATGGGCCGGCAGGCGGGTGGGTGTGTGGTTGGGCCGGCAGGCAGGTGGGCATGCAGATATGTGGGCAAGCACAGTGGGTGGGTAGGTGGTTGGCGGGGATCAAACAGGCAAACGGGGATCAAATGAAGGAGGAAATGTGAAAAAGGGAGAAAGAAAAAGGAAATGTGGAAAAGATAGAAAGAAGTGTGAAGAAGAGAATGTGGAAAAGACAGGGAGTCAGAGGCAGAATGGAAAAAGGGTAAAGTGGGAGGAAGGGGGGATAGCAATGAAAAAGAGCTGCAAGTGTTGAGAAGGGAAATAGATGCGGGGCAGGCCTGCTGAGCCAGCTGAGAGCTTTCGAAGGTTGGAGGGCAAAATCAATACCTGCCTCCCCGGTAGGCAGGCAGCTGCCTTTCAGAGCCGTGCTCTGTCCTCCCCCAGTGGTGTGCAGGGCATGCTGGGAGCCATCGTTTGGGGCTTGGGCTGCCCAGGAGATGTTGCTGGCCCAGAGCTGGGCCGGCCTCGTGCGAGCGTGGATAGGAGGGGTGGAAGATGCCTCTCTCCCTGCACACTCGGATCCATGCTCTGCCACCGCAGCGTGTGAGCGCAGGTAGGAGGGGTACGCCTGGCAGCCACAGTGTTAGGGTCTCTCCGGTAGTCAGGCCGCTGGTATTCAGAGACGGCTCTCTCCTCCCCCTGGTGGGGGCATTTTGCATGCTGGGTGCTGGGAGCTGGTGTTCGGGGTTGGGCTGCCCGGGAGATGCTGCTTGCCAAGAGCCAGACTGGCTGCGTGTGATCGTAGGTAGGAGTGGTGTGACAGCCCCAGAAGATGGAGGAGGCAGCCGGAGGAGCATGGTGCCTCCCTCCCTGCCTGTCTGGATCCATGCTCCTCTGCCACCGCAGCTCCAGCCACCGCCAAAGACTCGCTGAAGCGCGGAAGTGAGGGGGCTAGATAAGTAAAAATCATGCCTCGCATACCCAACACTTGCCCCTATACACTCCCCCCCACACTACTCCCTCCAGTCCCTATGTAAATCTCCCTCTTACCACCCTATATCTAGCACGAGGCAGACAGTTAAAACACTGTCTCTGCCGACGCGCTAGATACGAGGTTGTCACTTAACGGGTTAACTTTGTTCCATATGCTGTATTTGCCAATGATGAGTTCATTCCGAAACACTGGTCAACTACATCCTAACTGGGCTCATCAAGGGTGCTGGTCCCTGAGCTTGTCCCAGGTGGTTCCTACATCACCTATATGAAAGAAAGCGTCTTCCTATTCAAGCCATAGAGCAATATAAATAGGAATTTACTGACAGGTCTTATGGTGAATAACAAGATGGTAAGCCTTAAAGCCTAATTTATCACTAGCGCCTTGTAGTGCCACTTGAGTGCCTGCCGAGAGGCGCTATTAGCGCCTCTGCCACCACGCCAGCCACAGGCAGATGGTGCTACTAGTGTTCGGTACTGAAGACTATGTGGCGCCTCCATTTGTTTTTTTTCCAATGGAGCTGGGCACAAAAAAACTTTTAAGCTTAACATGTAAGAGAACAGCGTCAGCCCTGGCACCATGCCGCTCAGGCATACAGTGTGAGTGTTACTCACTGGCGCTGTGATAATCGACAGGCACTGACATAGGTCGGCCAATACCTCAGTGCAACAATTAAAGCTAATTAGTAGCGTTCTGCACAGCGACTGCTAGCACCAATGTAGTCCACAGCACAGTGTCAGATAAGACGGGGATGACGGCTCTCCGAAGCTGGCCCTGCCACAAAAATGATACTAAAAGGTGTACATCATAAATTAGACACTTAATCTGTATGGGCTCTGATAGCAATGCCATGAATGTACTTTAACCATCTTAATTTTGTGGTCTTGTATCTTGAAAATGTAATTCTTCCAAAGTTACAGGTGGTACAAACATTAAGGATTCACTTGAGAGATTTTGAGTGGACCTGTTGTTCTAGTTTAGTTCTTGCAAAAAAAAACTGTGTGAAACTAAATTTAGGAAGGGTCAAAGCTGGCCGCAGGTCCCCTGTGGTATGTGCTGACTGACTAGAGGAGGCCTAATTGAACCTAATAAGACCCATAAGGTATTTGCTTGTCTCTGGTCAATGTTCCCAATCACTTTTAATGTCATGGTATATATCACCCAAACCATTTGATGACTTAACAGTCTTTCATAACTACTTTGAACACTTATCATATATATTATTTAGTACTGATGACACATCTCTTCTCTGTCTGCTTATCTGCTACTTTTCTTGTTTCTTCACTCCTATCTCTGGCCAGACCATTAACATTTGCTGAAGCTGTTACCCATGATTGTGTGGGGTCGGCCCTTGATCCATTAGGAATCTAAGAGCTAATGTCAAATCATGCAAATATAAGTAATCAAATCAGTGCTTTTCACAACTGCACAGCCCAACAAAAATGGAGGATTAACAACTGTATCGTATAGTGCACTTCAACTTTAAAGAATGCTGGTAAAAAATGGTTTTAGGTCATTCACAGAAGAAAATGTTCATCACAGAAAGCATAATGATTAAGGCACAGCCTCTCATGCGCAGTGGGACCTGGGAAGGTAAGTCTTTGTCTGCAATCTGGGGGGGTTTCACTCAGGACCGGTGGAGAGAACCAAAACCCGGGATAGTCAAAGTCCCAAGTTTTGGTCCACTTTAAACAGCATGCTGCTCTATAGGTGATGGATTACCATTGTTACAGTGAAGATGGCAAGATCCATGAGGCCGAGCTTTAGAAACTATTGTTGTTTGGCAATTGTGTCAGTTGAGCAGCCACAGTTATTAATTAATGTCTATTTTTCTTTAACTTAAACCGGACCTTCACCATGATTTATTGAAAAGCTCAAACCCTTAGAAAATGATTCCCCAGCATCTAAAATTAATATATTTTAAGTTTTTAGTCACTTACTTATTATTCTTTCCCCCACTGGGCTGCAACTCTGTTCAGGACTTTAGGATACGGGCGCCGCCATCTTGACTCGGAAGCATCACACTTACTGAGGAGAAGAGAGTGGGATAAAGTACAGGGGGGCTGGTTATAGCTGTGCTTTGCTCAGACTGAACAGAGCTGGGGTCAGGAAAAGGTCAGCAGTCCCAGAATGCAGAGTGTCACGGTCAGAAGGCACTTCCTGTTTGCAGGCTGCCTGCTGGCCCATGAGCCGCCATCTTGGATGTTTAAAGGGTCATAACATGCAGTAGATGCAGGTAGGATGATTTTAATGTGACCAATATGTACAGGGTGTGGGAAACAGATAAGATAGACTCTTATTCAGAGTGAATAAGACATAGAAACATAGAAGGTTGACGGCAGAAGGAGACCATACGGTCCATCTAGACCTGTGAGAGCTCCCAAACTATAGATTTCCAATATGATCAAACCCCTAGGAGGATAAAGAATACGCTGCTTATAATATATCATATATTTGCTAGCTACTTCCAGTGCTTTAAAGAACGGTTGAAAAAGAAATTCCATCAAAGAAAAAAAAGG
This sequence comes from Gastrophryne carolinensis, assembly GCA_027917425.1. Lineage (NCBI taxonomy): Eukaryota > Metazoa > Chordata > Amphibia > Anura > Microhylidae > Gastrophryne > Gastrophryne carolinensis. Next base: position 525,973,841 of record CM051234.1, read on the forward strand.
TTATGTTAGCTGAGCAATAAATTAGTCACTTTTGATGACCCACTGATTCTATGTGAACCTCTATTCTGCTCTTCTTTTATTATATAGTTAAAAAAAACATCAAAAGTCTCGAGGTAAAAGCCCTCCTAATGTGATTCTGCCACTATACTGTTTATACCGGAATAGAGTCAGGTTAACACAAGCTTGACTGTACATATGGCCAATTTGTGAGATATATTTTTGCTGCAATGAAGTTGATATGCATTAATATGAAATTCATACGCAAAAATCATTTGCTTGCTACAGTCAAATAAACGTAAATGGACGCATCGATCAACAGGCTGGAAACTGGCAATGGCTGATATTATATAGCGATAACAATGAATATAAAAAAGTCAATTTTAAATGTTACAACCAACCAATAAGAGACGAGGAGCAAATTCAGGCGCTGAACAACCAATGTGATTGGTCGGATGTTTCTGTGATTTGCTGATGAAGTTTAAACAAGACCTAGCTGAAGTTGGCACTTTCCCATTGGGTGGACTAAAAGGTGCAGTGACAAGTGGCAGCAAGCTTGGCAACCAGTGGCGGTGTATGTCACAGCAAGTGCTTTTTTCCTGACTGCTGCCCATTGTGCCACTTATAGAACTATAGCAGCCTCAGAGTCCTCATTGCTACCAACAGGAGGCACTAAGGTGCAGGGGTGTAACTTGAGGAGGCCCAAAGGGTCTGGGGCCCCATCATTGTTGCTCCTTCACCTAATTTATCATATTCATGCTCAATTGGCATAATTTAGAGAAAGGAATCAGAATGTGCCTATTCTATTTTAGTATTTAGTTGTTTAGCTGCATCCAATTGCGTTACAAAAGTTTACTGTTTGAGCCGTTAAAGGACCCCATTTAATGTTCGTACCAGGGCCCCATCACATCTAGTTACCCCACCTCTAAGGTGCCTGGATTCCCAGCTAAAGTAAAAGCTGGCTATATGTTCTGGATGCTGTGATTTCCTGCAGTTTACCTACTACCCCAGTCCACATTTCTTCTGCCTATTGCTAGTCCACAACCATCTGCTACATATATTGATCAAATCTATCTACTGCCAGTCCATGACCATCTGCCACAACTAATGACCACGTCTGTCTGTCTGTCACCGACCCATGACCATGTCCACCATTAACAACACGTAGCCATAATCCCCCTTCTCTGCCAAGGTCCACATTTCTACTCTGCATTGGATCTTCTATGCTAGAATTTTCTTGCAAGTGATGTTTGAGTTTGGAAACCATGGCTTGCTCTTTATATGCTGTTTTACTTAAACTGGTACTTCACCCTGAATAAGAGTCCATCTGTTTCTGCCACCTTGTACTTACAGATTGCCCACATTAAAAATTCTCCTACCTGCCCCTGTGCATAATCCAAGATGGCGGCTCATGGAGCATCAGGCAGCCTGCAGACAGGAAGTGTCTTCTATGTATGCTGCTCTGCATTCTGGGGTTGCTGTCCTTTTCCTGACCCCAGCTCTGCTCTGTCTGTGCAAAGCACAACTATAACTGGCAATGGCTGATATTATATAGCGATAACAATGAATATAAAAAAGTCAATTTTAAATGTTACAACCAACCAATAAGAGACGAGGAGCAAATTCAGGCGCTGAACAACCAATGTGATTGGTCGGATGTTTCTGTGATTTGCTGATGAAGTTTAAACAAGACCTAGCTGAAGTTGGCACTTTCCCATTGGGTGGACTAAAAGGTGCAGTGACAAGTGGCAGCAAGCTTGGCAACCAGTGGCGGTGTATGTCACAGCAAGTGCTTTTTTCCTGACTGCTGCCCATTGTGCCACTTATAGAACTATAGCAGCCTCAGAGTCCTCATTGCTACCAACAGGAGGCACTAAGGTGCAGGGGTGTAACTTGAGGAGGCCCAAAGGGTCTGGGGCCCCATCATTGTTGCTCCTTCACCTAATTTATCATATTCATGCTCAATTGGCATAATTTAGAGAAAGGAATCAGAATGTGCCTATTCTATTTTAGTATTTAGTTGTTTAGCTGCATCCAATTGCGTTACAAAAGTTTACTGTTTGACCCGTTAAAGGACCCCATTTAATGTTCGTACCAGGGCCCCATCACATCTAGTTACCCCACCTCTAAGGTGCCTGGATTCCCAGCTAAAGTAAAAGCTGGCTATATGTTCTGGATGCTGTGATTTCCTGCAGTTTACCTACTACCCCAGTCCACATTTCTTCTGCCTATTGCTAGTCCACAACCATCTGCTACATATATTGATCAAATCTATCTACTGCCAGTCCATGACCATCTGCCACAACTAATGACCACGTCTGTCTGTCTGTCACCGACCCATGACCATGTCCACCATTAACAACACGTAGCCATAATCCCCCTTCTCTGCCAAGGTCCACATTTCTACTCTGCATTGGATCTTCTATGCTAGAATTTTCTTGCAAGTCATGTTTGAGTTTGGAAACCATGGCTTGCTCTTTATAGGCTGTTTTACTTAAACTGGTACTTCACCCTGAATAAGAGTCCATCTGTTTCTGCCACCTTGTACTTACAGATTGCCCACATTAAAAATTCTCCTACCTGCCCCTGTGCATAATCCAAGATGGCGGCTCATGGAGCATCAGGCAGCCTGCAGACAGGAAGTGTCTTCTATGTATGCTGCTCTGCATTCTGGGGTTGCTGTCCTTTTCCTGACCCCAGCTCTGCTCTGTCTGTGCAAAGCACAACTATAACCTGCCCCTCTGCACTTTACCCCTCTCTCCTCTCCTGTTTGTGTGATGCTTCTAAGGCAAGATGGTGGCACCTATATCCTAGAGTTGCAGTCCAACAGAGGAAAGAACGCTGAAGAAGATGCTGAAGGCCCGGTTTAAAGACACAGCACACTCATCTATGTGGCTGTGTGTGCTTTGTCCAGACAACCCATTTGGAAATACATGCACAGCTTGTGATTAGAGCTGATCATACTTTTTAAAAGTTCGGTTCCAGCAATTCGTCCATGCCAAACTTTTAATGAATTCACTCTAAAAAATCAAGAAAATAAGCTTAGCTTACCTGGTGTCTAATGATGCCTAATGACTGCACGGCTCAAACAGCTGCTTCCATTTGTTCACACAATGATACATGTGAATGCGGGGCAGCATAGAGGCTGATTCATTGCTAGTGCCAGGTATCACAGATAGGCATATGTAGAGCAGGCTTAGAGCGACCACTAGTGCTCGGCAATCAGGCGCTGTAACAGAGCGTCTCAGTTGCTGTAGTAACCTGGCCATCATTGATGAATGAGATGTATGTTGGGCGCTCTAACACCAGTTCAGAGTTGCAACGAGCGAAAGGTAGCACCAGCTCAGTGCGACTGGCTCTCAGCGACTCACACCATATTCAACAAAAAAACAAACTCACACAGCGTCGGCGCTCTAAATCTGGTCGCTACAGCATAGAGTGCCAGACGCTGTGTGATTAAAGTCTGTTTTTGAACACGTATCCACCGTATTGTTGCAACATTGTGACATTAACACTTTAGTGCCAGGCCTGTAATTCTGCATAAAAAACAAAAAATTCAAAAATGACTTTTTTTAGGCCAGGAGAGGTGACACAATTATTTGTGTTTAAACAGAAGAAAAGGAACGTCCATTGAAACGGATGGGAAAGCGACAAGTAGCGACAGGTAATACCTGCCGCTCTGGAAGCTAGAGTGCCGAGCCGCCTGTAATGATGAATCGTATGCCAAATGGCACTGTTAGAGTCGCTCACCAGAATCGCTCCCCCAAATGTGGTTTTGCGTACAGCGTACAGCGCCCAGCGTTCACCAGGCGCTGCCTGCCGCTTAAAGGATGAATAAACCCCATAGTTGTTTTTTGAGGTTTTGTGTTGGATGCTACTAGTAATAAGTAATTACTGTGCTATTTCTTTTCCAATCTGCTATACTGCACCATTATAGATCTCATTTACTTATACTAGGATGAGTACATGCTGCATCCTACCTCTACTACATACTGTCAGGAATGACTTGCCTTCAGTCCGTGCCCGTGGTGTCCCTAGGCAACTGGCCAGGGTTTCTCCTGCCCAGCAGCTGCCTCTGCCTCCGATGCCATCCCCAGCGGCGCGTGTGTCGCCGAGTAAGTCCTCCCCCCTTGCCCGTTGTCACTCAGCTTGTGCTTGCTGGCCTTTACAGTCAGCTCATGTCTTCCGGGGGTGCAATACTCAGAATGGCCACCGGAGGCTGTTTAAGAGAACAAAGTCTAGAAGGTGCAGCTCTGAGCAGTTTGCCTGGGAAGCTCAGCTGGAGCAATCAGCCCAGAGCTCACCAATCAGACTACAGGGCCAGTGCTCCAATCTGCCGTCAGATCCTAAGTGCACCAATCCCAGCCACTGTCTCCCTGTCCAATCCTGCCGGTTTTCCCACTATAAAGGGATTTCCACTGCAGTGTGTCATTGCCTGTTATAGTGCCTAGTACCAAGCATTGAAGCTCGTTTGATTCCTGTTGTCGACCTCAGCCTGAACCGACCTTTTGCCTGCCTGACCACGATTTTTGCCTGACCCCTCTGATACCTCGCCCCGTGACCTCCCGGCTCTGACCTCGGCTTGTAATCGGACTTCCGCCATCCGGCATCCTCGCTTGGGACTCCCTGCCGTTCATCAGTCTCCACCTTAAGCTGATAATCTTTGCGCCCTGTAAGTCCTGGGGGTAACCGAGTAGGAGAGGCATTACCCGCGTCTCCTACAAGCGGGGACTTGTCTATAGGCAGAAGAGGCGGTGGAGATTGGGGATTGTCAGCTCAAGACAGACTGGTGTCCGGTATAGTCCTTACATTATAACAGGCCCAAAAATTGATATGGAAGAACTTGTACAACAAGTGCAGGCCATGGCTACCGCCATTAACCAGCTGGCCCAACGTGTGGCTGATCAAGAAAATCGCCAGCTGCCTGCACCACCTGTATCCTCACCTCCTGTTGAACCGAAGGTTCCCCTTCCTGAGAAATTTGATAGGGATCGTACAAGATTCTCCAACTTCAAGAACTCCTGTGAACTTTATTTCAGACTACGGCCCTACTCTTCAGGCACAGAAATGCAGAGGGTGGGCCTGGTTATCTCTCTGCTCCAGGGTGATCCACAGTCCTGGGCGTTTGGCTTAGCGCCCACAGATGAGCCCTTGCAATCTGTCTCAGCCTTGTTCTCCGCTATGGAGATCCTATATTCGGACCCTGACAGGACTTCGACCGCTGATGCCAGGCTTCGAAGCCTGAAACAGGGGAAACGCTCAGCAGAGGAATATAGTGCCAAATTCCGCCGCTGGCCGATTGAATCCCGTTGGAATGATCCTGCTCTCTGTAGTCAGTATAGAATTGGTCTTTCAGAAGGTGTTAAGGATGTTCTAACAAATTTTCCTTACCCTAAAAGCCTGGATGAACTCATGCTTATGGCCATTAAAATTGACAGACGGCTACGGGAGAGACATATAGAGAAGAATCACTCTCACTTCTGGGAATCTTCCCACCAGGAGTCATCCTCTATGGGTGTTGTCTCATCTTCGCCCCCAGAAGAGCCTATGCAACTTGGTGCTACTCACCTTTCCCCGGCTGAAAAGAGTAGACGTCGCACCTTAGGCCTATGCATGTACTGCGGGGTTTCAGGTCACCTGGTTAGGACCTGCCCCAATAAAAGACCTTTGGCGGGATTGCAACGTCCTGACAAGATAGAGAAAGTTTGTCAGGACGGTCAGGTAACTTCCCTTCATAGAAATAAAATGTTGTTACCTGCTACTGTGGGTTGGGAGTTGTCCAGGAAATCCGTCTCTGCTTTTGTTGATAGCGGAGCAGTTGGCAACTTCTTGGATAAATCCATAGTAGCCGCCTTAGGCATTCCCTTAATCCCCCTTGGGAAGCCCCTTCAGATTTTGGCAGTAAACAATACTCCTGTTCCTAGGGGAACTGTCACCTCCAAAACCCCTTTAATTAACCTAGTTGTGGGACCTTCCCATTCTGAGAACCTTGAATTTTTTGTCTTAGACAGCCCTGAAGCCCCGGTTGTCTTAGGGTTCCCCTGGTTAAAGGTGCACAACCCTACCTTTGATTGGGAAACTGGGGAATTGACAGGATGGAGCCCGCACTGTGCAGAACATTGCTAAAGTATCACTGTTGGAGCAACCCAAGTCTCAGAGCTTATTTGTCCGTCTGCCTCTCCATCCATGAGGGTACCCCATGTATCTTTATTGAAGTCCGCCGGAACCATTCAGGGTGATAATCCTGTTAAGTCTGGTGAGGGTCCGGAGGCCCCTCGTGAAGGGGAGGGTACTGTCAGGAATGACTTGCCTTCAGTCCGTGCCCGTGGTGTCCCTAGGCAACTGGCCAGGGTTTCTCCTGCCCAGCAGCTGCCTCTGCCTCCGATGCCATCCCCAGCGGCGCGTGTGTCGCCGAGTAAGTCCTCCCCCCTTGCCCGTTGTCACTCAGCTTGTGCTTGCTGGCCTTTACAGTCAGCTCATGTCTTCCGGGGGTGCAATACTCAGAATGGCCACCGGAGGCTGTTTAAGAGAACAAAGTCTAGAAGGTGCAGCTCTGAGCAGTTTGCCTGGGAAGCTCAGCTGGAGCAATCAGCCCAGAGCTCACCAATCAGACTACAGGGCCAGTGCTCCAATCTGCCGTCAGATCCTAAGTGCACCAATCCCAGCCACTGTCTCCCTGTCCAATCCTGCCGGTTTTCCCACTATAAAGGGATTTCCACTGCAGTGTGTCATTGCCTGTTATAGTGCCTAGTACCAAGCATTGAAGCTCGTTTGATTCCTGTTGTCGACCTCAGCCTGAACCGACCTTTTGCCTGCCTGACCACGATTTTTGCCTGACCCCTCTGATACCTCGCCCCGTGACCTCCCGGCTCTGACCTCGGCTTGTAATCGGACTTCCGCCATCCGGCATCCTCGCTTGGGACTCCCTGCCGTTCATCAGTCTCCACCTTAAGCTGATAATCTTTGCGCCCTGTAAGTCCTGGGGGTAACCGAGTAGGAGAGGCATTACCCGCGTCTCCTACAAGCGGGGACTTGTCTATAGGCAGAAGAGGCGGTGGAGATTGGGGATTGTCAGCTCAAGACAGACTGGTGTCCGGTATAGTCCTTACACATACAAGTACATAAAACAGCCAACTATCATGCGTGCAGCTTGTTCTGTGCGTACAGAGGGAATCGTGTAAATCTTACCCCTACTGTCGTGATGGTGACATCAAGCTTGATAGCTCTAAATGTGTAAATCAAAATCTTGCACAACATACACCATAATCCCATGCACTGTGTAAATAAGGAAAAATACAAGTGAAAACATTTTCTGCTATGTATTAACTCCCAAGAGCAACGTAAATATTTCAGCCACATCACAGCTGGAAAGCGTAAAGAAACACTTCGTGTAGTAGTGCTGTTCAGTTTGATGAGAAGGTTTAAGCCTGGAATAGAGTCAGTCTTTCTGCTAACAGTAAATCAATGGTGTCCATACACTCTGGTGAGAAGATTTTTTATCAGAGATCCTGAAATATATGTGGCTCCTATTCACATTGCCGATGGCTTCAAATATGATTCGAATCACAACCTTGGTTAGTCTTGGTCTGCATGCACCATGTAAATATTATCTGCTCACCCTTTGCCTTCTACCTTTAAATGTAGAGTCCCCCCCCCCCCTCACATGGCACTTAGCCCAATTTTGAGGTTTCAAACGAAAAAGGACACATCTGCCTGGCGATCCCACAGAAGATTGACCCACATTCAAGGACAGGTTTCTCCCTTGGATACTACTGTATACATGTGTAGTGTTGGGGCATAGGTTTATGAGAGGGTTGACAATTTTGTTATTTAACCTTTTTAGTGCTAGCCCGCCTAGAGATTCTGTCACTCTCTGTTGCCTGGCCATTTTTTCACTATTTTGCGCTATATATGTTTAACTGTGACTAGGAATGTCTAGGGATTTCTTAGGAAAATGATATATTGTTTATTTCAGCAAGGTTTGGGCTTTAACATGTTTGTAATATTTGGTTTATAATACTCTGTAGCTTTTTAATAGAAAAGTAGGTTTTTCAATGCAATCATATGGCGTGTAAAAGCCCCATTCCTCCTGGTTACAGTGGCACCCCATATGCATCACTAGACACCCTTTCCTGCCCAGGAGACCCCCTAAACTGAAATAACGATATTTTTAAATAAAATACAACTACTGCGCACACAGCATATTTTTTTTCAAGAAAAACAACCCTTTACATTTGAAATCCCCCCCCCACCACAAAATATATATTCTCTCAAAGTGAGCACCTCAAGGTCTGTTGTTGTGGGTCCAATTTTCTGGATGGAAACCGTCGTGGAAATCACTGGTTGCACAGTGTTTCACGAAAAAAAATTATTAAAAAAACAGAATAAAAACCTATTTTTTCTAAAATATCAGTATGGCTACAAGAAAAAACAAGCAAGGTCCCCTGAACAGAACAATACCCAACAGGAATGGCTACTTTTAACCTACTTGAGATTTTGTGACCATCTGTTGCCAGGCCATTTTTCACCATTTTGCGCTATGCTTTTGCTGGGAAAATTATATATTGTTTTTCTGGTAGAGTTTTCCAGTGCTTTTATAATATTTTTGGGTAAAAATTTTAATAAATATAAAAAAAATATGATTTTAAAACAACAAATGTATTTTTTTTCAAGAAAACCATACATCGTGTTAAAGTCCCATTCCTCCTGATTACAACAGTAGCGTATATGTATTGGTAGACCCCCGTTCCTGCCCAGGAGTCCCCTCAAGCTGAAAAGAGTGCTTTATGACATTTTCAAATAAAATACAACTACTATGCCCACTATAAAGGATTAAACCATTAGTATTTTTGTTGGCATGGGGTCCCCCCTCTTCAGCGGAAAGCCCACATCTTTTTTTAATGTTTAGGGGTTAAACCCTTTTAAAAAACGCCCCCCTTCCTAGAAAAACCAGCCTGGGCGTCAGCTATGTGGGCTGGTAGAATAGGGCAGAGGTCAGCCGGGATGGCCACTGGCCCTGAAGGCTACCAGCTCACATAAACCTCATGGGTCTGGGCTGGGGGTTAATGGCAAGTAACCCGTTTGCTGCAGGTGACTTGCCAACCCCTCATGCTTTGTGAACTGGTCTAGGAGTTCTGTGGGCAGTTCTGAGGAACTGTGATCTTTGGTTGCTTCCATAGATTTCAACTGGTTTCCAGTCAGTTGATTGGCTGGGTCTTTCTAGCAGCTTTATTTTCTTTCTCTGAAATAAATAGAGCATTTCCTTGGCTGTACATTTGGGACCATTGTTTTGCTGAAATATCCACCATCGCTTCATCTGCACCATCCTGGTTGTTGGTAGCAGATTTTTATGAAGAATACCTCAATACATTTGTCTATTCATCCTCCCTTCATTTACCTGAAGTGGGCCAGTGCTGAATGCTGAAAAACAGCCACCATGATGTTCCCGCTTTTAAACCTCACTGTTTGTATGGTGTTTTTGGGATGATAAGCAGTGCCGCCTTTTGACCTCCAAACTTGGTGAGTATTATGGCATCCAAACAGTTCTACTTTGGTCTCATCTGACCAGACTATATTCTCTGAATGTTGTCGAGCAAACTTTAAATCAACATCCCTTTTCTTCAGCAATTGAGTCTTGGTCCAATTGAGTCATGGTCTATGGCTTTGGACAATTTTTCTGATAATTCTTTTCACTCCTCTGTCTGAAATAATGCGAAGAGCATCTGGTCGGGCCTGGTTATAATGAAATTATGTTCTTTTCACTTGCATTTATGGCCCCAACAGTGCTCAATGGAACCTTTAGTAGTCGAGAAATCCCTCTATAACCAATGCTATAAATATGTTTTGCAACAATATGGTTGCAAAGGTCTTGAGAGAGCTCACTGGTTTTACCCATCATGAGATGTTTCTTGTGTGGTACCTTGGTAATGAGACACCCTTTTATAGGCCATCGGTAGAACCAGCTGATATTCAATTTCATAGATTAGAATGAGAACAAGAAGAGCTCATAGAGGGATGTGGATTAAGGGAGAGTATCTAAAGTAGACAGCTCAAGAAAAAAGACAATTTAGTAAGCAGCAGCTAATAGAGATAACATACATATGGGACAAGCGCAATCACTAGTACTTCTTGAAATTATTGCGTGTGAGCGTTGGGTGCAGAGGAGTAAAATCCACATTCGTGGTGTAACAGGAACTGGCTTTACTGGAACATGAGTGCAGTAAGATAAGGTCGCCTTACATGGTGGATAACATAGACAGGAAATAGAGGTAATAGAGATTACCTCAATGTACAGGAAACACAACACACAGCAGAGAATATACAACAGAGACTACACATAGATATATGTAACAGCACCATCTACTGTCATACATGTAAACTGCATTAGCCTAGCAATATAGATCCAGATCACATACAGAGACAAGTTGTAAGCTGCACAGTATCCCCAGCAGAAACAACATCAGAACATGAACTGGCTTATTCAAGCATGATGAGCTAGATTTCAAGGTCTTAGCAACTGTACTCAGGGATCAACATGTTAATGCATAGTCACCCCAGCTCCTGCATTCTGCTTCCTGTCCACCACAGAGCAGACTTGTGAAATAAGCTGTCATGCAATGTCTATGTCGTCTGCCTGAGTTGTGAATGACTGGAAGAAGAATGCAGGAGCCAGGGTACGTAAAAGAGCATGGCATTTTTCCTAATAATTATTTGGTTTGTAGTGCGGCGCTAAGTACTGTAATGGGGGAAATGTTATTTTTTCTTCACCCTGAGTGCTATTTAGTCTACAAACTGACCTGCTCTTACAGCATATAATGGCCCTAGAACGTTTAGTGCTAGTCTACTCAATATATTTGTACATACTTTTAATATATATATATATATATACACATTTTGCCCAAACAATGTCGACCTAGCCCACAGCTCAAAAACAAAGACTGTAGGTGTCTAGTATTAACAGTACAGCTCTCTACATATGCTCATATATATCATCTGAGGTACTGTGTCAGTTGCTATTGATTATGTAATGCATTCACATTTCATTTTACTTATAAGTATTGTGCTTGGGCAATATAATACAGTACAAATCAATTTTCCAAAAAAATAGTAGTCAAACATAATGATATTTTTATAGGTAAACTCATTGCTGTACATTGCTGTTGTGGTGTATAGTACGATATAAAATTCTTTATTTGTAATCAGGGCATTAGATTGTTGGTGAGTTATTCAGCTTTGTTCTGAGTGAATGTTCATTGCATTCATTTATCACTATGATAATGTAGTTTTGAGCAAAAAAAGCCTAGGATGAGTTTCATCAATGTTTTACCAACAATAACTGAATGTAGTACAATAGGCTCTGTGAAAAAATAAAGTAAAATTTTAAATTTGAGATATATATATATATATATATACACACGCGCGCGTCTCAGTGCAGTAAAGATGGGATCGAGCTATACAATATATAGAATATTTGAAATGTAAAGGTGATTTAGTGTGTATTATGTACTTAAATATGTTCAGTGGCAATGTGGTATGAAGGCTGTTCTGGGGTCACAGTCATTACTCAACACTTGTCAATGGAAATAACGCTGAATCTGATTTACCAACATGAATGGCTTATTCCATGAGTTTAAGATAAAATACTCTATACGCACATTACACTTCACACCTACAGTAATTTTTCTGATGATCTATTCTAAATCCATAGGCATTAATATGCCCCCTTTTGACAGATTTTGAGCATATCTGGAACTCCTCTGCTACTGGTGGGTTATCAATCTCTATATAATACCTTCATTTTTTTTTTACTTCTGGTAAGTGTTAATGAAGTGAATTAGGGGGCAGACTTGAGGAAACACATGGTGAAGTATGCCCCTAGACAGGGGCAGGCTGGCCATAGGGAGACCCGTACAAATGCCAGGTGGGCCGCACTGCTTTGGGGCAGTCTGGGCTGCTAGCTTTAATAACACTTCCATCCTACCCCTGCCTTCCCCCAGCCCCACATCCCCTTCCCCACTCTACCCCCTCACCCAAGCAACCCTAGCCCATGACCTCCAATGATTTAACCTTAGCCTTGGAGCACACTGGTTGCCTGGCCAGGAAGCAGCAGATATGCCAATGGCTGGTCATGGGTAGGCCAAATGCTGGTAAAATCCTGAGGTGATTTTTGGCCCCAGTCCACCACTGCCCCTAGATGCTCTTGTGGATGTTTTCAGACTGCGGTGCTTCCTGGATTTAGACTTGTTTACTGTTGATGAACCTGCACTGCCTGTCCCTAGTATATATTGACTTTGTATTAGTTCTATGACCTCACTCAGCTCCATTCCAGTAGCAATGATTAGCCTCATATAGACAACCTGAGCTTCCTTGTAGATTCAGTCCATGCCCATCTCTAGACAGGGTTTCACAGGGCCCCATAGCAAAACTCATAGTTGCCCCCCCCCCCAAAAAAAAGACATCCCCAAGCATTAAATTGGACCTAAACCCGCAACACCCAGCCCTAGAGTTGAAAAGAATCTAAGGACTGGTGAAATCCCTTTTCAGGAAAATCCTGATCTGTGAAATTCCCAAAACTGCCCTTAATCTTACCTCCTTGCTAGATATCATAGTGCATGTGCAGGCCTCCTCTGCACCACTCCATCCAATGTAACAGCCTCCCCAGGCATTGTGTGCACAGCCTGAGGCAGTGTCCAGGGGGAGGCTTCTATCATTCAATTAATTCAGCATTTTCATGTATTAATATGCACAACAATCAATGCTGATTAAAGGAGAGCCTGTGAATGTGGAGTGGCAGATTTATGATGATATTGGGGGTTCACAAACACATCCATAATCAGTTCTGTGGTCTGATTGTAGTTCTAGGCCTTGGTGCAGTGTGGGTCATCATCAGTGGGGCCCACTGGGTTGTTTCGGAGGCGCAATCACAGTATGCTGTGTCGGTGTGCTGTCTGCATGGAGCACCAGGGGCCAGAGCTGTAGGGTCCACAGGGTGGAACTAAGATGTCAACCCCTTGTTTCCGGGTGTGTAAACAATGCACTGGCATCTTAGTTCCACCCCACCACATCCTGGGTTTCCCTTTGGTGTGCAAAGTGTGTGTGCCACAGCCTAACTGAATGACTGGGCGCGGGAGCTTACCTCAGCTACAGGGATGTCAGAAATGCGTCCACAGAGTGGGAGTCCCCGAAAAGATAAGTGAATGTGGGGCAAACCTGAATCCTGAACAGGGATGCACCAGAGGGGCAGAAACAGACAGCCAGCCCGGTTGTTGGTCGAATTTAAGCAAGGAGAATACCATTGACCTCGATTTAAGAAAGTTGTTCTTTTGGAAATCCAGATCCTGGATCTAATTGTGAAACTTGCCTCGCTGACGCATTTGTTGCTGAGCCATAAACAAGACAAACCACAATTCACTTTTGCAATATAGTGGGGGGGGGGGGGGGGTATCTGCTCTATTATGGATTTTAAAGTCTTTTTTTTAAAGTGTCCATTATTGTGTGCCAAAATGATGTCCGTAATCTGCTGAGTGTCAGTGAAACACGTATCATGTGATCATTCCTAAATCTCCGTCCATTCACCAGTCTGGCGGACTACAGTCCAGTGAGGCCAAGGACACACGCGGATTCTTGGCTAAGGCAAAAAGATCGTTCAAGTTAAATATAGATTTTAATGCTGAAGTCACACTAGACGGTAATTACAGGTATGGAATGTATAATACCAGTCTGAGAAATGGGTTACAGATTACAGGTAAGCGAATTACAAGATGAAACTTGTCAGATTACCTTGATGCGTTCAGTTGAGATGATTACAAGGCAGCATTCCGGGGCATAAAGCAGCCTGCTGGAATTCTGGAAATACGTGTAACCCGCTTAACCTCAGCTGAGGTCTGATATTTAACCCCCAGCCAGATGCTCCCAATGCTCCTCTAGGTGCAGGATCTAGCTCTATCCCCTTGCTGGGAGCTAGCTTGCAACCAACAAACACTATTTTGAGTCTAATTCCTAAACCTGATCCTGGCATCAAACTAATGAGCTAGTCGTGCCGCATTTTTCAGGAGTAAGCTGGTTAAGAACCTGAGATCTTAATTTCCTTGGGTTCGAATATGCACCGATAGAGATTTCTGGGCTGGTTTTGTTTCTGTGCCTGGCCTGGTGCTGGAACACAGCGACCCAGCTTTGGTCCGTTCTTTGTCGGCACTGGTTGTCTAAGGGACTGGTGTTTGAAGAAAGGGAGATCTTTCCAGGGGTTTCCTCTATCTTAGACTCAATGTGTCTTCCCAGAGTTGCAAGTCTGACCCTTTCATACTGCAGATCCCCGCTGTGCCCCACACAGCTGGCCTTCCTTATCGGGTCCTTCCTGCTGAGAGTAGGTTTTTTTGACAGCCAAATATTACAGGGTGGAGATAAAGGGGAACTCTAGACTGGTATCAAGGGACTCAGGCATTTTTTATATGGTTAAACTGGATATCTACTTCACACTGAGATATTTTTATAAAGGGTTCACAACTCACACTGGTGAGTCTGGTGCGCAAAATGGGGACCTCCTGACTCGATCTTGATAAACATCTGACTAATATTGGAATATTGTGTACAGTTCTGGGCACCAGTGCTTAAAAAGGACATATCAGAACTGGAGCACGTTCAAGGAGGGCAACTAAGGTGATAAATAGAATATAGGGACTAAAGTACCCTGAAAGATTGTCAAAGTTAGGTTTTTTAATTTGGAAAAGAGATGCCTGAGAGGTGATCTAATAACTTTGTATAAATATAATCAGGGTCGATACAAAAATCTGTTCCATGAACTATTTAAACAACCGAGTGTAACTATAACCCGAGACCATCCACTAAGTTTAGAGGAAAGGGACTTCCTCCACCACAGGAGTGGATTCTTCTCTGTAAGAGCAGTAAGACTATAGAACTCCCTGCCAGAGGAGGTAGTCATGAAGAATACACCAAAAGAGTTCAGAAGTGTCCTGGATACTTTCGTTGCATGTACATTTCCAGCTATGGCTAATAGACCACTGGAAGGAGATAGGATGGACCAAAGTATTCAGCCGTACGTACTATGTTACTAGAGGATGCTCAACACTGGTGAACTTACAGATTTTACCTCTCTTACTCTTAATACAGGCTCTTCAGGTGAGGGGTTCACAATCTTCTTTGCCAGTAGCTAAAGGGCAGCGTTCTCACTTGGGGATAGATGTCTGTCATTAGTGCTTCCCGCTTTGCTTTGTGGGGAGGAGGGGAACTCACCCTTGTCAGTATTCTGGGATTTGTAGGCAGAAGCTATACTAAGGGCTTTACTAAATGCCAGAAAACCACTTCCACTTGAGCAACACAGAGCTATAAGAAACTTGCAAACAGCAGAATGATAAGTAAATCACAGGTATGGGGGCATGTTTATTTTACATTCTAAAAGAGATAAAAGCAATAAAGATGATCACCAAAAATAAATGTTTGCCTTTAGGCTAATATAGTCCAGGAGAGTGGATCCCTTGGTTGGGCAGTTTTTTTCAAGTTTACTGAGGTTTAAACACACATAGCAGATAATGGCAGAAACCAGTAAAATAATGGTTGAAGGCAAGAATGGCCAGGCCAGAATGGGAGGTATCCTGAACCTTTTTACTATAACTTTTTAGTAACATGCTAGTAGCTAGTGTTGCTGTTCAACTTCTAGTTTGCTTCAATCAGAATAGAATTTTGACAACCCTTAGCAGAAATTTATACATTTCTTCATGGAGGAGCCATTCTGTATGTTTTGGGTAATTTTATTCTTCTAAGTATATAGGTATATGAGAAATAAATCACATACTTTAAAATGTATTGAGAGGGAAAACCTATTGTAATTCCTGTATTCCTATGATCAGGATACCGATGAAATGATTTCCTATTGGTTTTGCAGTGGCAAACTTTTTGTCATTAGGGGCAGCCGTGACCTAGAGGCAGGGCCGTATTTGGTGTTCATTGTGCCCTAGGCACTTTAAGTATTTGCGCCCCCTTTTTTTAAGTTAGGTCACGGTCCATATTAAAAAAAAAAAAAAGAGTGTAAGGGGAAGGGTGCAATTGCATACCTCCCAAGTGTCCCTGATTCAGAGGGACTGTGCCTCTCTTGAGTCCATGTCCCTCATTGATCTAATTTGTCCCCCTTTGAGGCGTAACATGCAGATCTGCAGCAATAAATGATTCATTTGCCTATTCAAAGTGTTTCTATTGTTGTAACTGTTACATCCTATCCCCTATCCATCCATCAACGAGGGGGCGTGGCTTCATTTACATATTGTCCCTTTTGAGTCCATGTCCCCCTGTCCCTCGTTGTTCTCATTTGTCCCTCTTTGAGGTGTAACATGCAGATCTGCAGCAATTAATGATTCATTTGCCTATTCAAAGTGCTTCTATTGTAGTAACTGTTACATCCTATCTCCTATCCATCCCTCAATGAGGGGGCGTGGCTTCAACCATTCCTCAGTGAGGGGGCGTGGCTTAATCCATTCTTCAATGGGGGCGTGGCTTCATCCATTCCTCAATGAGGGGGCGTGGCCTAATTTACAAAGTGTCCCTCTTTCTCACTCGGAAAATTTGGGAGGCATGCAATGGGCTAGATGCAGAGGAGGGAGAGGACACAAAGGGGGGGAATGCAAAGAAGCAGACAAGAATGATCCAAAGCAGTGGAGGGGAGATGCTCCTATGTTCAACCCATTGCCCCTCCTTTACACAAATACACTCTGCGTGCTTCTGTGGCTGGGGGTGCCTGTGCATGTCATGAATAAGGTCCCTGAGTCCAAAACCGGTTGACGCTGGGGTCTGTTATTTGACATATTTTTACACTGCCTAATTTGTGGATGGCTTTTTAACGTGGGTGAAATAAATATGGAAAATGTTTTTATCTTCAATCGCTGGCTGGTTTTACTTCATTGAATTTGATGGGGGTGCTTGTTAGCAGGCATCAATGTTTCTGATATGATATGAGAGTTGTAATTTCTTTTCTTTACTACAGTAGTAAGGACAGTGCCCCCCCCCCCTTCCAGGTTGCCGCCCTAGGCACGTGCCTAGGGTTGCCTAATTGTAAATACAGCCCTGCCTAGAGGTAAAGAAATGGAGCGTAGCAGGTTCAATTCCCATCTGGGATATGACTGAAGCTAAGCACCTAACCCCACAACTGCTCACTGCATGCATGGGTTAGATGCAGATTAGGAATTCCTATGTGTGTGCAAGCATACCTATGGCCAAATAAAATCCAATAAATAGTGACATTGGGAGATATAGGAATGCACATCACTTCATTAGAATAATCTGCAAAAAATCGATATGTGTGACAGCTGCTTGAAATTACATCAGTGGTGCATATAGAAGGGGAACAATAAAAAAAGGATAACATATAGGCTTATACAGTGATACTTTTTGATAGAAAATGTATATATAGCCATATACTGTATACCTACATACCTGCATAAGTGAAGAAATTGTTACTCCGGGGCATTTAACCTGAGCATTTCATTGAAGCACTGGAAATGTTAAGAGGCTGGATGTGATGCTGGTTAAAGCAGAATGGATTTATTTTTGCAGGGACCTGGCCTTGCTATATCTCTGTGATAGTAAGAATGTGATAGTAGAATGGAGGATAGATTTGCCAGGCCATGCCAGATTAAATGCTAAATGATTTTCCTGTCACAATATGTGAGTAGCAAACCTCGTGTGTAGGCTAAAGAATTTGCACTTTGTTTCTGAATACCCCATGGTGATGTTTCCAAACATTTGAAAAATGACCCTTACCTCATGATGGCCATTACCTGTATAAATCCCAATCGCCCCCCCCCCCCTCCGCAGGTACATGGGATTTTTGGGGGAATAAATAGAACAAGCATTTTTATTTCACTTTTTGTGTGTTAAAGTGAAAAAGCTCATCAAGCAGGTTTCAGATCACACCCAAAGCTAAACCTGTTTCACTAAATAATTAGCAATATCAGATTAATGTCCAGTGTGTATCTATAAGATTTCAGGGCTGCTTGATTTTCTCCCCCCAGGGCATCCAGAAACCCCCCAGGTCGCCTGGAAACTCACCTTCTTTCCTGGTCCAACAGCATATGCGCGAGAAAAGGCCACATCCTCGCTATCCCATTTGTGAATAGCCGGTGCGGGCACGCTCCTTGATAGAGGGTAATGGGGAATGCGTCCACCAGCAGGCTCAGATCCACTCGCCTTAGACAAACTCTTAGGAGAAGGGGCAGAAGCAGATCCGAGCCCGCTGATTGGACGAGAGGCCGCACATGTGCTGTAGGACCAAGGAAAGGTGTGTTAGCTCGGGTGACCTAGGGGATTTTACACAGCGGGGCATCTCCAATGAATCCTGGGTTTTGGTCCACTTTAACCATTTCAGTGCCAAGCACGTAGATTCTACGTGCTTGCTTCTACTCCACTTAAGTGCCAAGCATGTAGAATCTACGTGCCTGACTTTCCCCCCTGCTAGGGCCAGGTGACATCATTGTGATGTCACCAGCAGCCGGCTTCTTAATACCGGCACCCGAGACTCTGAATCAGTCTGCTCGGGTGCTTGGAGGAGAGAGGTGGGGAGGGGGCTGTGATCCCCCCCCCCAGGCTCTCTCCTCCAAACACCCTGTCATCGCAGATCGCCGGGGGACAGAGGATCAGAGGTGAGTAAAGTAAAAAATAAATAAATGTCTTTTTTTTTATTGTGTGTGTGTTTTTATTTATTCTGTTAACCCCTTGTAAACTGGTAAGGGGTCCATGAGACCCCTTATACCAGTTCACAAGGCTGGGGGCTGGCAAGTCACCTGCGGCTAGCAGATGACTTGCCATTAACCCCCGGCACCCCTACTACCTGCCTCCCCAAAGCCCAGGGGGGGCAGAAGAGCCCGGGCCCACATAGGCTATGTGGGCTTGTAGGCTGCAGGGTGGTGGGGGGCAAAAGCTGGCCCCTCCACTCTGTTCCTACATGCCCCCATAACTCATCCCGGGCTGGTAATGCTGGGTAAGGGGGACCCCATTTCATTTTTTTTAACCCTTAAAATTCCAAAAAAAATGGGGTCCTCCTCCCCTGGGAGGGGGAACCCTATGTCATTTTTTTTTTAATTAACCCCTTATGTTCTGTCGCCCAGCAGCTATAAAAGGTTTCCAGCTGCAGCAGGAGAGCAGAAGCCAGATTGATCAGCGTGGGACACAGGGATGGATCGGAGGTAAGTATTAAAAAAATAAATAAATAAAATATTTTTTCTGCTTGTTTCTGTGTTTTTTTTACACTTAACCCCTTGTGAACTGGTAAGGGGTCCATGAGACCCCCTATACCAGTTCACAAGGTTGGGGGCTGGCAAGTCACCTGCTGCTAGCGGGTGACTTGCCGTTAACCCACGGCACCCCTATTACCAGCCTCCCCAAAGCCTGGGGGGGGCAGAAGAGCCTGGGCCCACATAGGCTATGTGGGTTTGTAGGCTGCAGGGTGGGGGCCACAAAAGCTGGCCCCTCCACTCTGTTCCTACAAGCCCCCATAGCTGGTCCAGGGCTGGTAATGCTGGGTAAGGGGGACACCATTTCATTTTTTCATCTTAAAATTCAAAAAAAAAAAATGGGGTCCCCCTCTTTGTCATTTTTTTTAAATTAACCCCTTATGTTTATAGTGTGGGTAGCAGTAGTATTTTATTTGTAAATGTTATAAAGTGCCATTTTCAGTTTGGGGGTCTCCTGGGCAAGAATGGGGGGGCTACCGATACATAGGTGGTACCGTTGTAATCGGGAGAAATTGGGCTTTCACATGCAATATGGTTTTCTCTAATAAAGTAAATGTTTTATTTAAAATAAAGGAGACAATTGTCTAAAAAATATTTATTTTTATTTATTTATTTTTTTACACAAAAATATTTTAAGAAAACTGTAGAAAAATTACAAACAAGACATTTCATGTTAAAGCCTAAACTCTGCTGCAAAATATATATCTATAATTTTCTTGGAAATTCTGGCAAAAATCTCGGTTAAACATGGTGCAGAATGGGGAAAAATGACCTCTCAACAGAGGGTGACAAAACTTCAAGTAGGCTGGCAATTAAAAGGGTTAATAGTACCTATGCATGGTATTGTTCTGCTCGGAGGGCCCTTGCTCTTTCAGATTTAGCTTGATTTTTCTTGTTTGCATATTTATATTTTAGGAAAACATTTTTAGGGAAACCCTGTGCAACCTAAGAATTCTTCAAGATTACTTCCAGAAAGGTGAGCCTACAACAAGCTGGGTACTCTTAGAAAGCTTAACATGTGTACTTTCAGGGAACATATGGTTTATTGGGGATATTCCAAATGTAAAGGGTTGTTTTGTTTAAAAAAAAAGGTGCACATTTTGTCTGCAGAGCTGCAATTTTCAAGTAAAATCACTGTTATGTGCACGCTTTACTTTGGGGTGTTTGTCAACTCTTCCCTTGACAGTACCTATGTATGTTGGGTATCGTTCTGTTCGGGGCATGTTGCTTTTTGAGATTTTACTTGTTTTTTCTTGTTTGCATATAGTTTTTTTTTTTAGGAAAATGTGGCTTGTTTCTTCCTTTTTATTCTTTTTTAGTGAAACTTTGTGCAACCAAAGAATACATTGAGGGATTACTTCCAGAAAACTAAGTCCAAATAAACAAGCTTGGTACGCCTAGAAAGCTTGAGGTGTGTACTTCCAGAGAATATATAGTTTGTGGGGGGTATTTCAAATGTAAAGGGTTGTTGCAAGGTGCAGCGCATAGCGCAGTTGTATTTTATCTGAAAATCTCCTAAAGCTCTGTTTCAGTTTGGGGGAGTCTCCTGGGCAGGAAAGGGTGTCTACCAATACATATGTGGTACCGCTGTGACCGGGAGAAATTGGGGTTTCGCACGCAATAAAATTTAATTGACAAACTTACATGTTTTATTACAAAAAAAACACTACAAACTGCAAAAAATAGATTTTTTTGCACATATTTCACCAAAAAGTATTGAGAATACAATAAAAATAGGCCAAACAAGAAATTTCATGTTGAAGCCCAGACTCTGTTGAAAAAAAAACAATATATAATTTCCCTGGGAAATCCCTGGAAATCCTTTCAAAAATCACAGTTGAACATGTGTAGCGCAAAAGAATGAAACATGGTCTGGCAACAGAGGGTGACAAAAGCTGCAGGTAGACTGGCACTTAAAGGGTTAAAGGGACAATCCAAGACATAGCGATTGCAAGGAGCTTACCTCTCCAAATGATCTGCCTCTCCTTTTTATTCCATTCCTCCATGGCCACACTTTGAATGTGGTTGCATAGCCCCTCAATGCCTTCATCTTGAGCAGGCCACAGTGGTTGCACTCGCCTATTGAGCTGGGCATGCTCGCACTGGGAGCTCTGAAGGACAGCAGTGCAACCACATTTGGAGTGTGGAAAATGGAAAGGAGGGTAGAGGCAAAGTTTGGAGATATGTTACAGCATTTCGGCTGCAAAAGAGAGGCACATGGAACATGTTTCCAGTGAGCTCCTTGCTGCTTTATTATGACTGTTGCCTGGAATGGCCTTTACAACAAAATCAGGCACATCCAGAAAGCAGGGAGGAGGTTTACAAAAAAGGAGACATGCCTCTCTATATAAGAAAATCAGATCAGTAAAGGAGATTGTTAACGGCAAAAGCTATGCAATGTCTCTTTATTGCAGATTTAATAAATGTACCCTTGAAGAGGATGGTCATTGTTATACAGTCTACACATCTTCTATAACCTTTATATCCTATCTTTTCTTTCGTCTACCAGCTGGTAGTTGTAAAGGAAATTTGGCCTCTAAAAAGCCTCAGCATCAGGAACTCCAGGGCCAGGCGGCATATCTAAATCATGCTCAAAAACACATACAGTGCAGCTTGCTACTGTCCTCACAAGCATATTCAGCAGATCATTGGAGAAGGGTGTGGTTGCATTTACTTGTCTCAGTCGTTAAAAATTATAGACCTGGGGCCCTCGCCTTGATGGTCTTTAAATTATTCGAGAACCTAGTGTTGATCAACCAGACATCACAAAAATCAAATGGACTCCTTAAAAAAATCTGCTCAGCAAAGAATCCATTTCACATGGTCCTTCACCACACTTTGGAGCACTGGCCAGGCTCCTATACTATGATTGTCTTAGCTGGCTTTTGTTTGGCCTTTAACACTATATAGCTGGTGATTACCAATCACCCACAACATCTATATATTGACCAGAAGTCTTCTGACAGGCAGATCCCAGACTAGGACCTTTCATGTATAGTTGGAAGGGAATCAAGTTTGTAAATTGAACTTTGGTTAATGTCTTCATCTAAAACAACAATAGGGTCGATTCAGAGCCAGGTGAGAATTCTCACTCCTTTTTTTAGGAGAGAAAACTGCCATTCACTTTTATTGTCTACATTGGGGCTGATTCAGAGCCAGGTGAAAATTTATACCAGGTAGACAATGAAAGTCAATGACAGTTTTTTCTTCTAAAAAAGAGAGTAAGAATTCTCACCTGGCTCTGAATCGACCACAATGACTTGGTCTACTGGAAAAAGCAGATAAGTTAGGCCAATGTTGCAGCATTTTCAAGTTGAGATAATAACGCCAATGCTGCCTTGACAGAAGCCCAGCCAATTATATTCTTTTTATTTTGGTAAATTGTTACAGGAAATGCTATTAATATTCTTCAACTCAGCCAATCGGGTTGTCCTCATTCACTACTTGGTTTGAAGGTACAACCAAGTGGGACAAACTGAGGTTACACTGATTACTCAAAATAGTAGAGAGGGAC
Source organism: Gastrophryne carolinensis (assembly GCA_027917425.1). NCBI lineage: Eukaryota > Metazoa > Chordata > Amphibia > Anura > Microhylidae > Gastrophryne > Gastrophryne carolinensis. The sequence continues at coordinate 525,996,587 of CM051234.1, forward strand.
ATTGTATCATTAATGATCAGGTTTCATTCTTACATGTGTAAACAAATTCAGACAACCAACCAGGGGCATACATAGCCCCGCTGAGGCCCCATGTCAGGGTCCCCACTATGGGCCCCATCAGCACAGGCCCCCATTAGTAACACCCCAACGCAAGCACTCATCGGGGGTCCACTACCCCTTCTGCGAACACTCACCGTCGGGTTTGCTAAGTACAGTCACGTGGAAGCAAGGAGGAGGCGTGCCAGAGAAGCGGACTGAGTCCGGTGCTAATTGAGATGTGGGGTGCAGCCGGGGCAATGGAGACCAGGCCCTGCGTCCTGCAGTGCAGATGGCAGGGAGGAGGCGGCACCTAGCATGACTAGGTAAGTATGTGCAGGTACATACCAAAGAGGCGGTGGAGGCAGTGTAAGCCAGGCCCCCTTGTTCCATGGGCCCAGGGGCACGTGCCTGCACTGCCCCTATGGTATGTACATCCCTGTAACCAACGCAACCTTATGCCTGTACTAGTGTCTCTAGCCAAAGTTGATTCCTTGTTTGTATGTACTTGCCACATAAGACTAATTCTGATTCTGGTTCTGCTTTGGTCATGCATGTTATCATAATATCATTATCATTTTAGGAAACCTTCACCTTTATAAAATCTGTTACCCCCCCAGGCACTTTTCTTTGGTATAATTTAAACATTTTCTATGGATTTACCTTTTAACTCATATGTCCAAAAAAATGTTTTTTTTAAATGACTCTTTCGGCTCATAGGCTTGAGCTGAGCAAGGGAAGCCTGTCACTGTTGTTGGATGTAACTACACTCGCCCACATTAAAAGGGATTAGCACTCTTTGCAACAAAAACATTTGTCTTGTCCTTTTTTGCATACATATTAGGACAAAAGAAAAAGTCCTATAAATATTGGTTTTATTATAACTATTTCTGACTTTATATGAAACTCATAGAACACTTCAAGCAAACCAAAAACAGTGTTAGTCTTGAATCTCTTGTAATGCCCTGATGGTGGCCACTACTAGCTTGTTTGACAAAGTAACAAGGTATCAAGGTGGTTGGTTGTTCTGTACTAGGCCATATGCTGGTTTTAGTATAATTTTTGTATTTTCAGCCTAGAGTTCGGACCATTACTTCTTGCTCTGGAAAACATTGTATGTTGGGTATAAAAAGTTATATATGTTAAACTGAAGAAACTGTCCCTAAACAGATTAGAGATGCTTCCATATGACCAGCCTGCATACATAGAATGCCAGCCTTAACTTTTGCCTTGGAAACACTTATCAACCTTTGCCATATACAATTATTCAATGCCTACATATTTAGTCCTTGACAACAACCTGGTAAATAGATGATGCTAATTAGATTAAGTAAATTAAGTAAAATTACCTGGGTAGTTTTGAATTGAGAAAGCCATTTAATGGAGTCCCAAAATGTCTTCAAGAGTACACAGCAAAAACAATAAATAGAAAACTGTCTATGGTTTCTTTTTAACAATGTCACCATATCTGTACATTAATATATTTATTTATAATATTTCAACATATTTACTTCCCCCAAAACAATCCCACATATCTTAAACAATGTCTTTGAAACCTTTCACATGAAAAGTGCACAAAGTATGTTTCATAAGTAGGTTCAGTAGATGATAAAATTGTGAAATGTTCTCTTTGGTCATAAGATGGTCCTGAACGTCTCAGAGACGGCTCCAATCACAATATCTGGCCAAATGGATCATCAACGTCACCATATTACAAGGACAAAAAGAAAGAACAAACTGGAATAGTCTTCTAGTCTTCCAAGACCCATCCTTGTCCATTCTACGACATTTGCATGAACTCATGCTTTCTTAGCCAGTTGTTGTAGAAGAATGGTGTCATGCTACAAAAAGGTGCTTCACTAAACAAGTTCGTAGTGTATGTGGTCATCCTACATTTTACATGAGCTTTTACTTTGGTATTAAATTACTTTTTTCTTTACAAAAATGTTTTTAGAAATAAAGCTATGTATAGATGATGGGGCTAAAAAAATCAAGTCCCCTTGTCCTTTGAAATACGTTTCACCCCCACTCATAAATAAATAATGTCTCTCTTGGTCTCTCTTCCGTACCAAGATCAATATCTCTTAACATCTTACTTATTTTTTTACTGCTTTTGGTTTTTCTGGGCTGGACTGAAAGTTGTTCAGAGGAAATCTTTGGTTTTGCTTAAGTGTCCGTGACATTTAATCATGACTTTCCTTGCAGTTTAATTCCAACCAGTCAATCAGTTAATCCACTTCAATTGATTCTGTGCTTTCTGTTATCGGCTTGCACTCATTGGGCATCCTCTGATGTCGACTCAGCTGTGTGGCTTGTGTGAAGCTTCTATCACACCTCTCACACCTATTGGAGACAAGAAAAAAAAAAGAATTAAGACCATAGATCCTTGATTTGGGGTGTCAGAAATGTGCTCACCATGTCTAATAGGAACAGACAGTCAAAAGGGGATTCACGTTTCACTATCCCTAAGACTTTAATTGGTGGCTACTAACAGAGTCTCAGTGACTATGATAGGGCATGGCCTGTCTGATTTATATTAAAGGGAACTTGTCAATAGAGGGGAGGGGAGGTGAATTCTCCAGAGAGGATGTCTTGTCCCTGCCCTGATCACTGTCACATCGAATAGACAAAGAACAAAAAGAGATTTTTAGGAGAGAGCCATCAAAGAAGCAGCCTGTCTGCTTTGTAAACTCTAAAAAGAAATTGATGACAAATAGAATTTCACCTCCTGCTAATTTAAAGTCCATACTGCAATATCTGAAGTCCTTAAGTGCAGTGAGGTGAAAAACAAATATAATATATAATATATGAATAAAATATTTATATAGGCGTTGTAATGCAGCACCAATCCTTATAATGTCCATCTATTAACATAGAAAACATTTCTTGCACAAAAATATTAATAATACTAGACATTTTGTATCATAGAATGTTTCCAGCAGCTCAATTTTTCCCAAATAAGCACAGAATTGCTAGTCAGTTGGCAGAACATTATTCAGGGTATGGCTTATTTAATTCACGTAGATTATAGTAAACAAGCAAATGTACAGGAAGTCTAGTTGCTATATAATCATAAGAAAAAAGTATTGATTTTAAAGGAATTGTGTTTTAACGGGTTTATATTGTAATTTTGCAGGACAAAGTAGCTGTGAGGTGTAGGAGGTGAGTACGCTAACCTGGATAATCTATTTAAATAAGACCAAATAAGACACACCTTCTTTTGGCTTTCCCCAAGGGGCATATCGATTTTGAAAAAGGGGGGATTCACACCGCAGGGTAGTCCAAATCAGGGAGGGGGGAAGACCAAATGGAGATGTGTCTTATATGGACTTGGGTGTGTCTTATATGGGCTTTGGTCCATTTTAACATTTATTGCAAATTCTGAAATCATGTATTAGTATTGCAACTTCTGAAATCCAATTTTTCTAAGTATGGGGTTGGTGGCTTTAGATGAGGGAGATTCTCCTGACTCAAAAGGTCCACATTACCTGTAATATTGGTCAATTGGCTTTTGTTTCGATATAAAACATCTATTAAAATACAGTCATTTTGAAAGGTACAGGGTTTTTGCATTTTGCTCTATTCGCCAATGGTGAATTAAGAAAAAACCTTTTCTGCTCTAACTTTAATTTAAACAATACATGGTTTGTAGGTTTTTAAAATATGGAGCATATGTGTGTCCCTGCTCTGTGCTAAACTTAAAGATTTCTTATATATATATATATATATATATATATATATATATATATACCCAGATTAGGCAGAAATTTGAGCTGCATAAATTAGTATTATGTTAATCATTCCCATTTGTCATTCTAAATCTTAAGTTCTTACAGAAATGCTGACATTTAGAAGAAAGTTACATTTCAAGAGCGAGGGTGAGCTTGAAGAAACTGTCAGTGATTACCAGTGAGCTATAAATTCTGCTGGTTTCAGACCACAACAGTTACATAGTTCTTAGGAAATGCAAGAAATATCGTTGTCTCATGTTTCCAATGTAGAAGGCTACTTTGTACTGTAGGTCAGTGCAACCTGGCCAACGCATGTCAATTCAATAAATTGTTCCAAGGATCAAACAAGCAAGAGAAAGTTAACATAAAGTGGTAGTTAGCGGTGACTCGGTCAGGCTATCAGACTTTATTTACACAAATCTGATGGTAAAATAAGGACACGTGCTGGCATTCCTAAACATTTAGAGCTAATAAAATAAAATGTAATGAGCCAATGTCATATAGGTGAGAAGCCCACAAAGACTGAAAGAGACTCGGCTCATTTTTGGAGTGCCTCCATGATTTTTATTGGATCACATTTCACTGGGTTGCACACCAGTTCTGGATCAACAATAAAGAGCGAAGAAATATAATTTAACTCTCCTGCATCAAATTGAGCTAAGTGACAAGGGCAGTTCTACAGATAAGGTGCAAAAAACCAATAGGGTAAAGATTTTAATACGTATTCATAAAACAGTGGCAGGCTCTTCAGGACTCTCTGGAAGAGAACCTCACTGTCCTTTCCAGACCTTACCCACTTTTTCTGAGGGAAATGTTAAAAATATATAAATTGGGTTTGTCATGAACAGTTAGATTGCATTTTTCTGAAAAGGTTTATATTTTTTTTAATACATTATAATAACAGCCCCTATGGAGTATTTAAAAAATCTGACTTGGGTCCGTTTTACATGGACATCTCGATTTGGGATGCCCAGCGATCACATGGCACAACTGGAATTTATTTTATAATTGACTAGGTGTTAAAGGAGGACTATCATGAAAAAATGGGGAAATGATAAAAATCCATATAAATATGATGGATGACCAGAGGAGGGGTCACACATATATCCAGCATCAAGAAATATCCAGCCAGACTTGTTTCTTTCTTTTAATGGAAGCAAGAGGAAATTGGGGGGACAGGTTCTGTCTGCCCTGAAACAATCAGACTGGCACCCTTGGGTATTAATCCTAGCAGGAGAAGAAAACCACAAGCTTGGTGGTAGTTCTATTCAGTTTGGGTATATAAGTGACTCCTCTCATTAACCGATGTGTTTATATGGATTATATGGTAGAGAAGCTTTCCAAATTCCAATTCCATTGTGCCGCTGAATCAGCACCAGTTCCAAAAACCACACATCACTTTTTCTTCAAAGTTAAGTTTTTGTAATTCCAATACCATAGTGCCACTCCCATTCAGTTTGCCCCTGGTGCTAAATCAGCCCCCTACTGTTTAAGGTTTATACCACCCACCTACCATCGATATTTTTGATAACTATTTATTGTCCAAGTAAACTCAAAAGTATTCCAATTTTGTAGGGCTACACATGGCAATGTCCTCATTTTTTATTTTACCAACTAAGCTACCGTATTTTTTGCCCCATAAGACAAGGCCTGGCGTCGGCAGTGGAGCCAATACTAGCGTCCGGCTGCTCAGACAGCAGGGGCCCAAAAGATAAGCGGTGGACCCAGAAATGCATTTCCATCTGCTTTAAGTGACTGGAGCAAAGAGACAGCCTGGGGCTGATACTGCATCAGTTAAGCTGCCAAATGAGTTTAAAGTTTGACTAGTCAATACCTTTAACAGACCACCCTAGATGTATATTTTGTCATAATGTTTCTTGCCGCTGTGTCTCCAGATTGCAAGCTCGATTCCATTTTCCTAACTGTTGATGTTGAGCTTTATTCATACATCTAGGTAAAACTCAATTAAAATGTATTGTCCCTAAAATGCAATGAACATATTTTCAGATATATAAAACAAAAGTTTTATCTCTCTCTCTCTCTCTCTCTCTCTCTATATATATATATATATATATATATATATATATATATATACAGCTAGAGCTCTGAAACAGTTAGACTTATCATTATAAATAAGTTGTCTTTTCTGTGATTGTCTTTCTGGGAACAGCCAGCTCTACTGTTAAAAAACTGCACTGTGATCTTGACAAATGTAAAGTGTCAGCATTAATGTATCAGACCTATCAGCTCAATGAAAATAACTCAGAAGTATTGATTAACTAATGATTTTTGGTGTATTCATTAACGTCCATGGGCAGATCATTCTCGGCAAGTGCCCCGAGTGCTGATGACACATTAGTGTATTGCTGATTGTTTATTAGAAAACTGATTAGTTAGTGGATTGGTGCTCCAAAATATACTGCCCTTTACTGCATGACAAACTTGGAACAGAGGCATTTACAACATTTACTACTTACTGCCTAAATGGCATCTCCACAGGTCTGCATTTCCTTTCATTAACATTTTCTTGCAGGTCTTAATACCCTGAGCTAAATTATAAAAAGATGGATGATCTATGTGGCACACAAGACTGGGCATATTTCCTCTGTGTGTATTCTAGGTCAGTCCTTAAATCTTTTTTGCAAAGCAGGGAGCTCCCAGCAAGAGGCAAATCATGCAGTTGCTATTCAAACAGTAAAAACAAGGTAGCACATTAAAATGATTGCCTTAGGGGTGGTACCAGGTGCAAAAAAGGGCACTATGGAGTTAAACGTGCACATTAGGTGAAACGTAAAATAGAAGTGTTTCTTTTACACCTGGTGCTGATTCAATCTCTTGACAATGGAAGTGAATGGCACTTTTTTCTCCAAAAAAAGTAATTTTCTCACCAAGCATGGTAATGAATCATTCCTTCTAACTTAGCACTATGTGCTAAAAATGTACCACCTTTTTTGGAGAAAAAAAATGCCATTAAAAAGGGACTCCAGTAAGAAATGACTGGACCCCCCCAATGCAACAGCGGGACAGCCCTGCTGCGAATCAGCGCTGCTAAGCTAGAGAAAGAGACCAGCCAGTGGTACTCAACTCCTCCAGGATCCTTAAATGGCAGCCATGGTGCAGCCTATCAGACTTGCATGGCTGGACGTTGCACAGTAATGTCCTCGTGTACTGGTACCGATGGTCAGGGGGGATGTGCAACCTGGAAGAGGAGGATCCGGGAAGACCTGTTCTCTAATCCAGGCTGTCTCACTGCTGCATATTAAAGAGAGAATCTGGTCAATTCTGCCCAAAGTTCCTCTTTAACTATCTTTGTCTTTTAGGGAGTTGATTAAGCATCAGGTGTAATAGCACTTCTGTTTCATGTATCATGTAAGGTTTACTTTTTACTCAAAAGTTAGTGTTGTCACCATGGAGGTTACATTTTAAAGTTCTCATTTACGGAAACCTAGAACGATAAACACCACCTACATTTAGCACAATATTCAGTCTTCAAAGCTGTAGAGCTTAACAAAATAAAAATAATGTATGCAGAATGGAGAAAAAACCTAGTAAATAACCCCCACGTGGGTAAACTAACATCCATCAAGCACCATGTCAAAATGTGATTTTGCCCTAGGAAGCACTTGAGTTGCACCACCACAAACATAAGCTCAGTTATATTTTTATTGCCGTGAATTTTAAAATGCTGGTGCAGATGAGGCAGACTCAAGACAGCTACATAGCCCTAACTTCTGCCGGGTAAAAATCCAAATGGGGTAGCAAAGGTATTTGGGAAGCTATTGCCCTTCTTGTATTGATGTTTCATGGATATCTTTTTTTAAACAGAGGCCTTACACTTTATTGTGCTGTCATGTAAGCCTTCCTTCCCTTGTATTGACCTTTATACCTCTGTTTCCCAACCCTCTCCTCAAGGCCCATCAACAGGTAATGTTTTGTTGGTCTCCACAAATTAGTGTCTGAGCACTAATTACTTCACCTTTGTGTCTGTGTGGAGATTTTCAAAACCTGACCAGTTGATGGGCCTTGAGGAGAGGGTTGGGGAACACTGCTCTATGCTATACATCTGCTACTAAAGCTTAGCAATGTACCAAACAGGATGATGAGAACCCCCCACTAAGTACAATGAAGAGATAAGAGACACAATTTGATTATTTTAAGCACCTGAACAATATGTTGTTGGACTTATCTTTTCAACAAAAAAAATATTTTGGGTTACTTAAAACAGAGCTTCTCCAAACCCATTTTTCTAATATTTATGTTTTTACAGTGTCTTTGGTGAGGTTTACCTTTGCTGGAATAACAACAAGATGCTGAAATTACAGGTACGCTATGGTTTTCACCAGGAAGAAATAAAGCAAACATTCATGGCGGTAAAATTCTGTGTTAGGGAACCTTACAAATGTCTGACCCTTCCCTATTCTATCCTTTTTCCCTTCTCTATCTAAAATTTCGAACAAACTGTGGGCAGCGACAGTACTATGTTTTGAATGTGTATTGAATATGTATTGAATGTTGGTTACTTGCTTGGTTCAGAAACACTTTGGAGCCTGATTTATGAAGCATCAGTGCCTCAGCGGCACTCATTGTATGGTTTAACAACTAATAAAATTCTTATTTAACACTACTTCTAAAAAGGATGCAGAGCATGTAGCTCTGGATGAAGCAGCGATAGATGAAACCTGGCGCTGAAGCTCATGATCTCATAGAGCACAATGGGCAAAACTGGAGTGAAGTGTTTAATGCTTAAAATTAATATGAAACACATTTATCTGTACAGAAGAAGCACTAGGACTTGTCAATAATTTAAACCCAGGACTAAGATGGTCAAAAAAGTATTTTTTGTTTAGGGTTATTGAAATTGAACTTAATGGCTTCTTTTGCTTAACAAACAAACACCATCAATTAAAACGCAGCCCGAAACTCACTGCAAAGTTTGTCCCCTTTGTCCCCAGCGGTGATTTTTGGTAACTATAATGAAGAAATGCTGACCAGCGCTGGGAAAACACAACACCAAAGATTTCAAGGAGGAAAAAAACATAAACATGATGTTGAGTGCCGGACTAACGGCAATACAAAGTGGTGCTCACTGGCGCTGGGATAATCGGCTGCCAGGTCCAACAGACGCTGACATAAGCCAATACCCAAGTGCAAAAGTCAAAGCTAATTAGTAGTGTAGTAGTGTAGACTATTAGCGCCAATGTAGTACACAGCACAGCGCCGCATAAGACGGTAATGCCAGTTCTTTGAAGCTGGCACTATAGCCACAAAAATTATGCTAAAAGGCACACATCATAAATAAGGCCCTAAGGATTAAAATATTTGTATGTCACTTTAAAGGAGGACTATCACAAGCAAAAAGCCCAATGATAAAAATCCTTATAATATGCTGGAGGGAGTCACTTGTACAACTGGCATCAAGAAATATCCAGTTAGGCTTGTTTCTTTCTTTTAATGGAAGGAAGAGAAAATCAGGGGTGTCAGGTTCTGTTACACTGATACACTCAAACCTGGCACCCCTGCATTTTATTCCTACAAGGAGAAGAAAACCACAAGCTTAGCGGGAGCTTTATTCAGTTTGGGTGTATAAGAGACTCCTCCTCTCATTAGCCGACGTTTTTATATATTGATTTTTAATATTAGACTATTTTGCCATACACCTTCTAGAAATGTTTAAAAAATCCAGCTGCACCAAATTCCTACCATGTTCCAGGTATATAATCGATACTGGAATCTGACACACATATTGTCATACAAAATTGTCTTAACTACCATTAATATAGTACACGTTACATGCACTTCTCACTGGATTATGGATAGGGATGAGCGAATCGATCCGGACGAACCCGGATTCGATCCGAATTTCAGGAAAAATTCGATTCGGATCGAATCCGAATTTCCCCGCGATTCGATCGCTCGAAGTTTTCCTTTAACATCCATTCATTTACATTACAGGCATTCTAAGATGGCGGACGGGACATGTCCAGACATGTAAGCTGGGGCAGTGTATGCTGGGACAGTCACATGCAGCCTATCAGCAGCCAGCAAGCCCGGTGACGTCACAGCTGTATTTAAGGCCGGCCATCTTGCTTTCCAGCCTCATTTCTCTATTGCATTCGTGAGAGACAGAACGCTGTGTAGCTGAGGGAGAGACAGACAGTTAGACAGGCAGGGACAGACAGGGACAGGCTGGAGACAGGCAGGAGACAGACAGGAGACAGACAGAAAGTCAGCGGAAAACAGGGAAAGGAATGGAAAATCGGAGGCTGTCAGTTTTTTTTTTTTTTTTTCATCCAGCCTGACAGCCAGGCTTTGTTAGCGTTTTCAGGCTGCTTATACTAACTAACTGTGCATATATACTGAACTGATCTTAAGTCTGCTGTGAGGCATCCCATTCTGTGACTAAAGCAGCCTCTGTTTAAGACCATATAAGCATTTGCTCTTATCATATTTGAAATTAGCCTGATAAAGACACTTTTGCTGGGCATAGTACTACTGCATCTTTTTTGGGGGGCATCCCATTCTGTGACTAAAGCAGCCTCTGTTTAAGACCATATAAGCATTTGCTCTTATCATATTTGAAATTAGCCTGATAAAGACACTTTTGCTGGGCATAGTACTACTGCATCTTTTTTGGGGGGCATCCCATTCTGTGACTAAAGCAGCCTCTGTTTAAGACCATATAAGCATTTGCTCTTATCATATTTGAAATTAGCCTGATAAAGACACTTTTGCTGGGCATAGTACTACTGCATCTTTTTTGGGGGGCATCCCATTCTGTGACTAAAGCAGCCTCTGTTTAAGACCATATAAGCATTTGCTCTTATCATATTTGAAATTAGCCTGATAAAGACACTTTTGCTGGGCATAGTACTACTGCATCTTTTTTGGGGGGCATCCCATTCTGTGACTAAAGCAGCCTCTGTTTAAGACCATATAAGCATTTGCTCTTATCATATTTGAAATTAGCCTGATAAAGACACTTTTGCTGGGCATAGTACTACTGCATCTTTTTTGGGGGGCATCCCATTCTGTGACTAAAGCAGCCTCTGTTTAAGACCATATAAGCATTTGCTCTTATCATATTTGAAATTAGCCTGATAAAGACACTTTTGCTGGGCATAGTACTACTGCATCTTTTTTGGGGGGCATCCCATTCTGTGACTAAAGCAGCCTCTGTTTAAGACCATATAAGCATTTGCTCTTATCATATTTGAAATTAGCCTGATAAAGACACTTTTGCTGGGCATAGTACTACTGCATCTTTTTTGGGGGGCATCCCATTCTGTGACTAAAGCAGCCTCTGTTTAAGACCATATAAGCATTTGCTCTTATCATATTTGAAATTAGCCTGATAAAGACACTTTTGCTGGGCATAGAACTACTGCATCTTTTTTGGGGGGCATCCCATTCTGTGACTAAAGCAGCCTCTGTTTAAGACCATATAAGCATTTGCTCTTATCATATTTGAAATTAGCCTGATAAAGACACTTTTGCTGGGCATAGTACTACTGCATCTTTTTTGGGGGGGCATCCCATTCTGTGCCTAAAGCAGCCTCTTTTTAAGACCATATAAGCATTTGCTCTTATCATATTTGAAATTAGCCTGATAAAGACACTTTTGCTGGGCATAGTACTACTGCGTCTTTTTTGGGGGGCATCCCATTCTGTGACTAAAGCAGCCTCTGTTTAAGACCATATAAGCATTTGCTCTTATCATATTTGAAATTAGCCTGATAAAGACACTTTTGCTGGGCATAGTACTACTGCATCTTTTTTGGGGGGCATCCCATTCTGTGACTAAAGCAGCCTCTGTTTAAGACCATATAAGCATTTGCTCTTATCATATTTGAAATTAGCCTGATAAAGACACTTTTGCTGGGCATAGTACTACTGCATCTTTTTTGGGGGGCATCCCATTCTGTGACTAAAGCAGCCTCTGTTTAAGACCATATAAGCATTTGCTCTTATCATATTTGAAATTAGCCTGATAAAGACACTTTTGCTGGGTATAGTACTACTGCATCTTTTTTGGGGGGCATCCCATTCTGTGACTAAAGCAGCCTCTGTTTAAGACCATATAAGCATTTGCTCTTATCATATTTGAAATTAGCCTGATAAAGACACTTTTGCTGGGCATAGTACTACTGGATCTTTTTTGGGGGGCATCCCATTCTGTGACTAAAGCAGCCTCTGTTTAAGACCATATAAGCATTTGCTCTTATCATATTTGAAATTAGCCTGATAAAGACACTTTTGCTGGGCATAGTACTACTGCCTCTTTTTTGGGGGGCATCCCATTCTGTGACTAAAGCAGCCTCTGTTTAAGACCATATAAGCATTTGCTCTTATCATATTTGAAATTAGCCTGATAAAGACACTTTTGCTGGGCATAGTACTACTGCATCTTTTTTGGGGGGCATCCCATTCTGTGACTAAAGCAGCCTCTGTTTAAGACCATATAAGCATTTGCTCTTATCATATTTGAAATTAGCCTGATAAAGACACTTTTGCTGGGCATAGTACTACTGTATCTTTTTTTGGGGGCATCCCATTCTGTGACTAAAGCAGCCTCTGTTTAAGACCATATAAGCATTTGCTCTTATCATATTTGAAATTAGCCTGATAAAGACACTTTTGCTGGGCATAGTACTACTGGATCTTTTTTTGGGGGCATCCCATTCTGTGACTAAAGCAGCCTCTGTTTAAGACCATATAAGCATTTGCTCTTATCATATTTGAAATTAGCCTGATAAAGACACTTTTGCTGGGCATAGTACTACTGGATCTTTTTTGGGGGGCATCCCATTCTGTGACTAAAGCAGCCTCTGTTTAAGACCATATAAGCATTTGCTCTTATCATATTTGAAATTAGCCTGATAAAGACACTTTTGCTGGGCATAGTACTACTGGATCTTTTTTGGGGGGCATCCCATTCTGTGACTAAAGCAGCCTCTGTTTAAGACCATATAAGCATTTGCTCTTATCATATTTGAAATTAGCCTGATAAAGACACTTTTGCTGGGCATAGTACTACTGCATCTTTTTTGGGGGGCATCCCATTCTGTGACTAAAGCAGCCTCTGTTTAAGACCATATAACCATTTTCACTTATCATATTTGAAATTAGGCCTGATAAAGACACTTTTGCTGGGCAAAGCACTACTGGACCCTGCCAGGTCCATTCCTGTTGGGGCATCCCATTCTGTGACTAAAGCAGCCTCTGTTTAAGACCATATAACCATTTTCACTTATCATATTTGAAATTAGGCCTGATAAAGACACTTTTGCTGGGCATAGCACTACTGGACCCTGCCAGGTCCACTTCTGTTGGGGCATCCCATTCTGTGACTAAAGCAGCCTCTGTTTAAGACCATATAAGCATTTGCTCTTATCATATTTGAAATTAGGCCTGATAAAGACACTTTTGCTGGGCATAGCACTACTGGACCCTGCCAGGTCCACTTCTGTTGGGGCATCCCATTCTGTGACTACAGCAGCCTCTGTTTAAGACCGTATAACCATTTTCACTTATCATATTTGAAATTAGGCCTGATAAAGACACTTTTGCTGGGCAAAGCACTACTGGACCCTGCCAGGTCCATTCCTGTTGGGGCATCCCATTCTGTGACTAAAGCAGCCTCTGTTTAAGACCATATAACCATTTGCTCTTATCATATTTGAAATTAGGCCTGATAAAGACACTTTTGCTGGGCATAGCACTACTGGACCCTGCCAGGTCCACTTCTGTTGGGGCATCCCATTCTGTGACTACAGCAGCCTCTGTTTAAGACCGTATAACCATTTTCACTTATCATATTTGAAATTAGGCCTGATAAAGACGATTTTGCTGGGCAAAGCACTACTGGACCCTGCCAGGTCCATTCCTGTTGGGGCATCCCATTCTGTGACTAAAGCAGCCTCTGTTTAAGACCATATAACCATTTGCTCTTATCATATTTGAAATTAGGCCTGATAAAGACACTTTTGCTGGGCATAGCACTACTGGACCCTGCCAGGTCCACTTCTGTTGGGGCATCCCATTCTGTGACTAAAGCAGCCTCTGTTTAAGACCATATAAGCATTTGCTCTTATCATATTTGAAATTAGGCCTGATAAAGACACTTTTGCTGGGCAAAGCACTACTGGACCCTGCCAGGTCCATTCCTGTTGGGGCATCCCATTCTGTGACTAAAGCAGCCTCTGTTTAAGACCATATAAGCATTTGCTCTTATCATATTTGAAATTAGCCTGATAAAGACACTTTTGCTGGGCATAGTACTACTGCATCTTTTTTGGGGGGCATCCCATTCTGTGACTAAAGCAGCCTCTTTTTAAGACCATATAAGCATTTGCTCTTATCATATTTGAAATTAGCCTGATAAAGACACTTTTGCTGGGCATAGTACTACTGCGTCTTTTTTGGGGGGCATCCCATTCTGTGACTAAAGCAGCCTCTGTTTAAGACCATATAAGCATTTGCTCTTATCATATTTGAAATTAGCCTGATAAAGACACTTTTGCTGGGCATAGTACTACTGCATCTTTTTTGGGGGGCATCCCATTCTGTGACTAAAGCAGCCTCTGTTTAAGACCATATAAGCATTTGCTCTTATCATATTTGAAATTAGCCTGATAAAGACACTTTTGCTGGGCATAGTACTACTGCATCTTTTTTGGGGGGCATCCCATTCTGTGACTAAAGCAGCCTCTGTTTAAGACCATATAAGCATTTGCTCTTATCATATTTGAAATTAGCCTGATAAAGACACTTTTGCTGGGCATAGTACTACTGCATCTTTTTTGGGGGGCATCCCATTCTGTGACTAAAGCAGCCTCTGTTTAAGACCATATAAGCATTTGCTCTTATCATATTTGAAATTAGCCTGATAAAGACACTTTTGCTGGGCATAGTACTACTGGAACTTTTTTGGGGGGCATCCCATTCTGTGACTAAAGCAGCCTCTGTTTAAGACCATATAAGCATTTGCTCTTATCATATTTGAAATTAGCCTGATAAAGACACTTTTGCTGGGCATAGTACTACTGCATCTTTTTTGGGGGGCATCCCATTCTGTGACTAAAGCAGCCTCTGTTTAAGACCATATAAGCATTTGCTCTTATCATATTTGAAATTAGCCTGATAAAGACACTTTTGCTGGGCATAGTACTACTGCATCTTTTTTGGGGGGCATCCCATTCTGTGACTAAAGCAGCCTCTGTTTAAGACCATATAAGCATTTGCTCTTATCATATTTGAAATTAGCCTGATAAAGACACTTTTGCTGGGCATAGTACTACTGTATCTTTTTTTGGGGGCATCCCATTCTGTGACTAAAGCAGCCTCTGTTTAAGACCATATAAGCATTTGCTCTTATCATATTTGAAATTAGCCTGATAAAGACACTTTTGCTGGGCATAGTACTACTGCATCTTTTTTTGGGGGCATCCCATTCTGTGACTAAAGCAGCCTCTGTTTAAGACCATATAAGCATTTGCTCTTATCATATTTGAAATTAGCCTGATAAAGACACTTTTGCTGGGCATAGTACTACTGGATCTTTTTTGGGGGGCATCCCATTCTGTGACTAAAGCAGCCTCTGTTTAAGACCATATAAGCATTTGCTCTTATCATATTTGAAATTAGCCTGATAAAGACACTTTTGCTGGGCATAGTACTACTGGATCTTTTTTGGGGGGCATCCCATTCTGTGACTAAAGCAGCCTCTGTTTAAGACCATATAAGCATTTGCTCTTATCATATTTGAAATTAGCCTGATGAAGACACTTTTGCTGGGCATAGTACTACTGCATCTTTTTTGGGGGGCATCCCATTCTGTGACTAAAGCAGCCTCTGTTTAAGACCATATAACCATTTTCACTTATCATATTTGAAATTAGGCCTGATAAAGACACTTTTGCTGGGCAAAGCACTACTGGACCCTGCCAGGTCCATTCCTGTTGGGGCATCCCATTCTGTGACTAAAGCAGCCTCTGTTTAAGACCATATAACCATTTTCACTTATCATATTTGAAATTAGGCCTGATAAAGACACTTTTGCTGGGCATAGCACTACTGGACCCTGCCAGGTCCACTTCTGTTGGGGCATCCCATTCTGTGACTAAAGCAGCCTCTGTTTAAGACCATATAAGCATTTGCTCTTATCATATTTGAAATTAGGCCTGATAAAGACACTTTTGCTGGGCATAGCACTACTGGACCCTGCCAGGTCCACTTCTGTTGGGGCATCCCATTCTGTGACTACAGCAGCCTCTGTTTAAGACCGTATAACCATTTTCACTTATCATATTTGAAATTAGGCCTGATAAAGACACTTTTGCTGGGCAAAGCACTACTGGACCCTGCCAGGTCCATTCCTGTTGGGGCATCCCATTCTGTGACTAAAGCAGCCTCTGTTTAAGACCATATAACCATTTGCTCTTATCATATTTGAAATTAGGCCTGATAAAGACACTTTTGCTGGGCATAGCACTACTGGACCCTGCCAGGTCCACTTCTGTTGGGGCATCCCATTCTGTGACTACAGCAGCCTCTGTTTAAGACCGTATAACCATTTTCACTTATCATATTTGAAATTAGGCCTGATAAAGACACTTTTGCTGGGCAAAGCACTACTGGACCCTGCCAGGTCCATTCCTGTTGGGGCATCCCATTCTGTGACTAAAGCAGCCTCTGTTTAAGACCATATAACCATTTGCTCTTATCATATTTGAAATTAGGCCTGATAAAGACACTTTTGCTGGGCATAGCACTACTGGACCCTGCCAGGTCCACTTCTGTTGGGGCATCCCATTCTGTGACTAAAGCAGCCTCTGTTTAAGACCATATAAGCATTTGCTCTTATCATATTTGAAATTAGGCCTGATAAAGACACTTTTGCTGGGCAAAGCACTACTGGACCCTGCCAGGTCCATTCCTGTTGGGGCATCCCATTCTGTGACTAAAGCAGCCTCTGTTTAAGACCATATAAGCATTTGCTCTTATCATATTTGAAATTAGGCCTGATAAAGACACTTTTGCTGGGCAAAGCACTACTGGACCCTGCCAGGTCCATTCCTGTTGGGGCATCCCATTCTGTGACTAAAGCAGCCTCTGTTTAAGACCATATAAGCATTTGCTCTTATCATATTTGAAATTAGGCCTGATAAAGACACTTTTGCTGGGCATAGCACTACTGGACCCTGCCAGGTCCACTTCTGTTGGGGCATCCCATTCTGTGACTACAGCAGCCTCTGTTTAAGACCGTATAACCATTTTCACTTATCATATTTGAAATTAGGCCTGATAAAGACACTTTTGCTGGGCAAAGCACTACTGGACCCTGCCAGGTCCATTCCTGTTGGGGCATCCCATTCTGTGACTAAAGCAGCCTCTGTTTAAGACCATATAACCATTTGCTCTTATCATATTTGAAATTAGGCCTGATAAAGACACTTTTGCTGGGCATAGCACTACTGGACCCTGCCAGGTCCACTTCTGTTGGGGCATCCCATTCTGTGACTACAGCAGCCTCTGTTTAAGACCGTATAACCATTTTCACTTATCATATTTGAAATTAGGCCTGATAAAGACACTTTTGCTGGGCAAAGCACTACTGGACCCTGCCAGGTCCATTCCTGTTGGGGCATCCCATTCTGTGACTAAAGCAGCCTCTGTTTAAGACCATATAACCATTTGCTCTTATCATATTTGAAATTAGGCCTGATAAAGACACTTTTGCTGGGCATAGCACTACTGGACCCTGCCAGGTCCACTTCTGTTGGGGCATCCCATTCTGTGACTAAAGCAGCCTCTGTTTAAGACCATATAACCATTTGCTCTTATCATATTTGAAATTAGGCCTGATAAAGACACTTTTGCTGGGCAAAGCACTACTGGACCCTGCCAGGTCCATTCCTGTTGGGGCATCCCATTCTGTGACTAAAGCAGCCTCTGTTTAAGACCATATAAGCATTTGCTCTTATCATATTTGAAATTAGGCCTGATAAAGACACTTTTGCTGGGCATAGCACTACTGGACCCTGCCAGGTCCACTTCTGTTGGGGCATCCCATTCTGTGACTAAAGCAGCCTCTGTTTAAGACCATATAAGCATTTGCTCTTATCATATTTGAAATTAGGCCTGATAAAGACACTTTTGCTGGGCATAGCACTACTGGACCCTGCCAGGTCCACTTCTGTTGGTGCATCCCATTCTGTGACTACAGCAGCCTCTGTTTAAGACCGTATAACCATTTTCACTTATCATATTTGAAATTAGGCCTGATAAAGACACTTTTGCTGGGCAAAGCACTACTGGACCCTGCCAGGTCCATTCCTGTTGGGGCATCCCATTCTGTGACTAAAGCAGCCTCTGTTTAAGACCATATAACCATTTGCTCTTATCATATTTGAAATTAGGCCTGATAAAGACACTTTTGCTGGGCATAGCACTACTGGACCCTGCCAGGTCCACTTCTGTTGGGGCATCCCATTCTGTGACTACAGCAGCCTCTGTTTAAGACCGTATAACCATTTTCACTTATCATATTTGAAATTAGGCCTGATAAAGACACTTTTGCTGGGCAAAGCACTACTGGACCCTGCCAGGTCCATTCCTGTTGGGGCATCCCATTCTGTGACTAAAGCAGCCTCTGTTTAAGACCATATAACCATTTGCTCTTATCATATTTGAAATTAGGCCTGATAAAGACACTTTTGCTGGGCATAGCACTACTGGACCCTGCCAGGTCCACTTCTGTTGGGGCATCCCATTCTGTGACTAAAGCAGCCTCTGTTTAAGACCATATAACCATTTGCTCTTATCATATTTGAAATTAGGCCTGATAAAGACACTTTTGCTGGGCAAAGCACTACTGGACCCTGCCAGGTCCATTCCTGTTGGGGCATCCCATTCTGTGACTAAAGCAGCCTCTGTTTAAGACCATATAAGCATTTGCTCTTATCATATTTGAAATTAGGCCTGATAAAGACACTTTTGCTGGGCATAGCACTACTGGACCCTGCCAGGTCCACTTCTGTTGGGGCATCCCATTCTGTGACTACAGCAGCCTCTGTTTAAGACCGTATAAGCATTTGCTCTTATCATATTTGAAATTAGCCTGATAAAGACACTTTTGCTGGGCATAGCACTACTTGTCCCTGCCAGGGCATCCCATTCTGTGACTAAAGCAGCCTCTGTTTAAGACCATATAAGCATTTGCTCTTATCATATTTGAAATTAGCCTGATAAAGACACTTTTGCTGGGCATAGTACTACTGGATCTTTTTTGGGGGCATCCCATTCTGTGACTAAAGCAGCCTCTGTTTAAGACCATATAAGCATTTGCTCTTATTATATTTATATTATAAGACACTTTTGCTGGGCATAGGCTTACTGCTGCCTGCCAGGTGCACTTCTGTTGAGGCATCCCATTCTGTAACATAGCATACCCCTCTTTATTTACACTAAGCAGCTCTCTTATTTACACTAAGCAGGCCTGTTGGAGGCTGAGTGTTACTGCTCACTTTTGGTGTGCATTATATTCTGTTTCATATAGACCCACCGCTGCCCGGGGGATCTTAAAATATCACCTACTCCCACGCCAGTTAGACTATGTCGGGCAGACAAGTGCCTGGAAGTGAAAAGAGGAGTGGCAGAGGCCAAGATTCCGCAGGCAGAGCTCGCATCAGACTGGGGGCCAGTAGCAGCAGGAGTCACGCTGAGAGACCTAATCTGCCAGTATCTGCTAGCGGTCGGGTCTCCACCAGTAACGCATCTGCCGTGGTAGATTGGTTGACGCGCTCATCAACAACATCATCACAACTTACGTCTGAGACCCCCAGTCTAGGGTCGGTAGGTTCCTCTGACACAACCCTGAGTTGGCATGCCCCGAGAGCAGTCCCTGTCCTCCCATTGCCTCTGTCCTACGCCGTTCCCTCCCCCAGCGACGTATCCTATGCTTTGGGTTCAGCTCCACTCTTTAGTGAGGAGGACCATCAGATAGAGGACAGTCAGCAGCTACTGCCCAGCCAAGAAATGGAGGTGGCTTCTCTAGCTAGGCAGACAGATAGTGATGTGGACAGTGTCGTGGGTGCTGCGAGCATTCCAGCTCCTGCGCCAGACACTGTTGACGAATCCACGAACATCAGTGACGTACAGCCACAACTCGGTGATGATGATGATGACGATGAAGCCGATCGCACTTGGGAGCCGGGTGATGAAGGGGCTTCATCGTCATCATCAGGAGAAGAGGGGCGAAGGTTGCCCCGGAGTCAGCAGCTGAGGCAGCAAGGTGGTAGCAGTCAGCATGGGGGCACAATTCCAAAGGCTGGAGCCGGCCGGGGCCGGGGTAGAGCACCTGCTGTGCGGCAGTCTACCTTATCGGGAGGTAGTGGAGCAGGGGTTCCTGGAGTTGGCAACAGCAGCAGTGAATCAGTGAGGCCAGGGGGTGGGAAAAGTAGCTACTCGGCAGTGTGGCAGTTTTTCCTGAGGCATCCGCAGGAGGGTAACATGGCCACATGCAAGATATGTAGGCAAAAGGTGAAGCGTGGCCAGGGTCCAAATTTTGGCACCACGGCCCTGCGTCAACATATGATGCGTCACCATAAAACGACCTGGGAGAACCGAGGCTCCCAAGGGGTGGTCCAGTCTGCTTCCTCACCAAGTGAGCTCCCAATTTCTGCCAGCCAAGGCTCCAGCACCTCAGCCGAAGGCAGCTGTGCGTCATACCCATCCTCTGTCGCTCCTGCTCCTCCTCCTCCTCCTCCAAGTCATGCATCCCGCCAGCAATCCATCAGCGAAGCCATGTCCAAGAGACAGCAGTATGCGCCCACTCATCCTACGGCGCAGAAGCTGAATGTGCTCCTGTCCAAGTTGCTGGTGCTGCAGTCGCTCCCTTTTCAGGTGGTGGAATCTGCACCTTTCAGAGAACTGATGGTGGAGAGTCCCAAGCCGTCATTTCTTTGCCAAGAAGGCAGTACCAGCGCTGCACACTTTTGTTGAACAGAAGGTGGGCCAGTCCTTGAGCCTGTCGGTGTGTAGCAAAATACATGGCAGCGCCGACATCTGGAGCTGTAACTACGGTCAGGGGCAGTACATGTCGTTTACGGCCCACTGGGTGAATGTGGTCCCTTTGCAGCAGCAACTTGGACAGGTCACGCCGCTTCGGCCTCCGCGCTCTCTGCCCATTGGGCCTGTGACACCGTGCGACTCGGCCTCCTCATCCTCCGCCATCTCCTCACCCTCCACTGTAGGCTCAAGTCTCAGTGCCCCTCCAGTCTACCATGTGTGCAGGGCACGGAGGTGTCACGCAGTGCTTCACATGGTTTGTCTTGGCGAACGGAGTCACACAGGGGAGGAACTGCTTAAATGTATTCATCAGGAAATCCAAACATGGCTTACTCCGAGAAAACTTAAAATGGGAATCATGGTTACCGACAATGGGAAGAACATTTTGTCTGCGCTGCGCCAAGGAAGCCTGACCCATGCCCCCTGCATGGCTCACGTCTTCAATCTGGTTGTCAAGCGGTTTCTGAAGTGTTCCCCCCATCTGCAGGACATCCTAACAACTTCACGGAAACTTTGCATGCACTTCAGCCACTCCTACACCGCCAAACACACCCTTCTTGAGCTACAGCGTCAGAATGGTATCCCCCAACATAGTCTGATTTGCGATGTTTCCACCCGTTGGAATTCCACCCTTCACATGTTGGACCGATTATATGAACAGAGAAAAGCCATCACGGATTTCCTGATGATCCAAGCAGATAGGGGGACTCCCCTGTGTAACTTCAATGTCAACCAGTGGCAGCTCATACGTGACACCTGCCGTTTGCTCAGGCCCTTTGAGGAAGCCACTTTATTTGTCAGTCGGCAGGATTACGGGATGAACGACGTGATTCCACTGCTTCATGTACTACAGCACATGTTGGAAACCATGGCTGGTCAGGGCACTGGAGACATGGCGTTTACATCTTACGGCCACATGAACCCCGTTGGAGCTGAACTGGAGGAGGAGGAGGAGGAAGAGGAGGAGGAGGAGTTGCCCAGCGAAACACAGTTTAGGCTTGGCGAAATGGCTGGTTTATCTAGTCAGCGGACAGGAGAGGAGGAGCAGGAGCAGCCAGAGGAGCTAGAGGTTTTTGAGGAAGGAGAGACAGAGGACCCGGGCACACCGTGGCAGTATGCAGTGGAGATGGAGACAGGTAGTCCATCCGAGTCACTTGCGCAAATGGCACGAAGCATGCTCACATGCTTGCGTAGTGACCCCAGAATTGTTTCCATCTGTCGGCGGGATGACTTCTGGCTGTCCACCTTATTGGACCCTCACTTCCGGCACAAAATGGGGGCATTTTTTAAACCCACCGAGAGGGAGGACAAACTCAACTACTACAAAGACATTCTACGTAGGCAGTTGGCCGATGCCTATCTGCGCCATGGTCCATACTCTCGCAGGTCTGACTCGAGGGGACCTCTGCGCTCACCTTCCACTGCCATGGCCGCTGGGGGGGTTGGCAGCAGCAGCAGCAGAAGCTCCATCAGCAGCAGCAGCCTCAGTCTTCAGTCGCTAATGAGTAGCTTTCTACACCCGCATAGTGAGGCTACTCATGAGCAGCAGGAAGACCTGGAGCAGGACCTGAACCAGCAGGTCATGTCATACTTTGACATGACCATGCCAACACACCTTGAGGATCCGCTGGACTTCTGGGCAGCCAAACTTGATTTGTGGCCGCAACTAGCAGAGTTTGCCCTGGAAAAGCTGTCCTGCCCGGCAAGTAGCGTGCCATCTGAGCGGGTGTTTAGTGCGGCGGGGGCCATAGTTACGGCGAGGAGAACTCGTCTGTCAACTAAAAATGTGGAGAGACTCACCTTTGTCAAAATGAATCAGGGATGGATCAGCCAGGATTTCCACCCACCAATGCCTGATGCATGCGACTAGATTCAGCATGGTGCCACGTTTTACACTTTCCAAATGGTGCAAAACATATTTATGTCTTTAGGCCATTTTTTGGGCTCCTGCTGCTGCTACTGTCAACTCCTGCCAACTCCAGGGTGTGATTCATCCAATTTTTGGGCTCCTGAAGCCAACTCCAGTGTATATTTGGGCTCCTGCTGCTGCTGCTGCCAACTTCTGCCAACTCCAGGGTGTGATTCATCCAATTTTTGGGCTCCTGAGGCCAACTCCAGTGTATATTTGGGCTCCTGCTGCTGCTGCTGTCAACTCCTGCCAACTCCAGGGTGTGATTCATCCAATTTTTGGGCTCCTGAGGCCAACTCCAGTGTATATTTGGGCTCCTGCTGCTGCTGCTGCCAACTTCTGCCAACTCCAGGGTGTGATTCATCCAATTTTTGGGCTCCTGAAGCCAACTCTAGTGTATATTTGGGCTCCTGCTGCTGCTACTGTCAACTCCTGCCAACTCCAGGGTGTGATTCATCCAATTTTTGGGCTCCTGAAGCCAACTCCAGTGTATATTTGGGCTCCTGCTGCTGCTGCTGCCAACTTCTGCCAACTCCAGGGTGTGATTCATCCAATTTTTGGGCTCCTGAGGCCAACTCCAGTGTATATTTGGGCTCCTGCTGCTGCTGCTGTCAACTCCTGCCAACTCCAGGGTGTGATTCATCCAATTTTTGGGCTCCTGAAGCCAACTCTAGTGTATATTTGGGCTCCTGCTGCTGCTACTGTCAACTCCTGCCAACTCCAGGGTGTGATTCATCCAACTTTTGGGCTCCTGAAGCCAACTCCAGTGTATATTTGGGCTCCTGCTGCTGCTACTGTCAACTCCTGCCAACTCCAGGGTGTGATTCATCCAATTTTTGGGCTCCTGAAGCCAACTCCAGTGTATATTTGGGCTCCTGCTGCTGCTGCTGCCAACTTCTGCCAACTCCAGGGTGTGATTCATCCAATTTTTGGGCTCCTGAGGCCAACTCCAGTGTATATTTGGGCTCCTGCTGCTGCTGCTGCCAACTCCTGCCAACTCCAGGGTGTGATTCATCCAATTTTTGGGCTCCTGAAGCCAACTCTAGTGTATATTTGGGCTCCTGCTGCTGCTACTGTCAACTCCTGCCAACTCCAGGGTGTGATTCATCCAACTTTTGGGCTCCTGAAGCAAACTCCAGTGTATATTTGGGCTCCTGCTGCTGCTACTGTCAACTCCTGCCAACTCCAGGGTGTGATTCATCCAATTTTTGGGCTCCTGAAGCCAACTCCAGTGTATATTTGGGCTCCTGCTGCTGCTGCTGCCAACTTCTGCCGACTCCAGGGTGTGATTCATCCAATTTTTGGGCTCCTGAGGCCAACTCCAGTGTATATTTGGGCTCCTGCTGCTGCTGCTGCCAACTTCTGCCAACTCCAGGGTGTGATTCATCCAATTTTTGGGCTCCTGAAGCCAACTCTAGTGTATATTTGGGCTCCTGCTGCTGCTACTGTCAACTCCTGCCAACTCCAGGGTGTGATTCATCCAACTTTTGGGCTCCTGAAGCCAACTCCAGTGTATATTTGGGCTCCTGCTGCTGCTGCTGTCAACTCCTGCCAACTCCAGGGTGTGATTCACCCACTTTTGGGCTCCTGAAGCCAACTCCAGTGTATATTTGGGCTCCTGCTGCTGCTACTGTCAACTCCTGCCAACTCCAGGGTGTGATTCATCCAATTTTTGGGCTCCTGAGGCCAACTCCAGTGTATATTTGGGCTCCTGCTGCTGCTGCTGTCAACTCCTGCCAACTCCAGGGTGTGATTCATCCAATTTTTGGGCTCCTGAAGCCAACTCCAGTGTATATTTGGGCTCCTGCTGCTGCTACTGTCAACTCCTGCCAACTCCAGGGTGTGATTCATCCAATTTTTGGGCTCCTGAAGCCAACTCCAGTGTATATTTGGGCTCCTGCTGCTGCTGCTGCCAACTTCTGCCAACTCCAGGGTGTGATTCATCCAATTTTTGGGCTCCTGAAGCCAACCCCAGGGTCTCTTTAAAGTAATGTTTGGGCTCCTGCTGCTGCTGCCAACTCCAGGGTGTGATTCATCCAATTTTTGGGCTCCTGAGGCCAACTCCAGTGTATATTTGGACTCCTGCTGCTGCTGCTGCCAACTTCTGCCAACTCCAGGGTGTGATTCATCCAATTTTTGGGCTCCTGAAGCCAACTCCAGTGTATATTTGGGCTCCTGCTGCTGCTGCTGTCAACTCCTGCCAACTCCAGGGTGTGATTCATCCAATTTTTGGGCTCCTGAGGCCAACTCCAGTGTATATTTGGGCTCCTGCTGCTGCTACTGTCAACTCCTGCCAACTCCAGGGTGTGATTCATCCAAGGGTTAGGGGGAGGAGTCGGGGTTCCTGTAATCGTGCTTGTTGAGTGTCCTAATCAGGGTGGTGAGGTATTTATTGGGCCTGGGTTCGGCCTCAATAGTACATGAGATAGGGGGGGTTTTCCTGGTAAGGTCCCTTACCGTGGGTCCCTTATCAGAAAAAAATATTTTTTTTTATTAATAATGTTATACCGGATAAAGCCACGGAAGTACCATTGGCACTGTCCCACTGGCTGTGAGGTTTCCCTGGGTACTTACCCCTGTCTTCTCTTCCACCACCCACTACTGCCCACAAGCTGCCCCAATCCATCCCAGCCTATAGCAGATCAATGACACACTCCCGTTTTATCCAGGTCTATTATGCTCTCCCGGTTTCTCTATTAATCTCATCACAGGCACTTAAAACGTGAATTACATCTATGAGCTACACAAGGGACGGACTGGGCGCATACTACCACTCACAAAATGGCCACCGCCAGGAGTGGGGACAGGAGACCAACGTTGGGCGAGCACTACATTCCAGGGGCCGCGCTCGGCACATATAACCACCCCAAAATGGCCGCCGCCATGTGTAGAGACAGGCGACCAGGGCGGATATGACACTGGGCGGCGAAGCACACAGGGCCATCACATAAACGTATAATATTATGAATCTCCAGCTACGCCATCACTCACCCCGCGCGCAACACAATGACATTCTAAAACGCACACAGACGATAACCAACAAAATGGCCGCCGCCTCACACGGGGACACATACTACAGGAGACCCACACAGGACCGCCACAAAGGAAGTACTCTGACGTACTTCCGCCCCTGTTTCCACCAATCAGGGACGTTGCCCAGGCGGGGTTAGGAACTTAAATCCCTCCCACCCGGCATTTGGCGGTCCACAGCGCGCCGACTTACAACCACGCACAACACGCTGCAGAACACCAGGGAGACCATACGAGGCTGCACTGACAGCATTACCGACCACACGGATTACGTACTATCGGCGCCACCCTCCGCATCTCTACCCCCTGACAGGGGCTATGGAGGGACCGGTTCTCCTTTGCACTACATGGAAAGCACCAGGTGAGCACCAATCAATATTACAGCCTATGGTCACACAACATAGTGACTTATTATATAGTCCGACTAGACAGTCACATTACACCTGGTACTCACTTACCAGGTAAACATACCATACTAAGGGGTCCCTAAAACCCCCCCCCTCTCCCCCTTATCTCCACAGCAACCAATTCTATTACTTCCTGCACCATACCAGCTAAGTACCAGGGCACCCTCAACAGCCGGTGAGTGACCACAACCGTGGCTTTTTTCTTACATACCAGCCTAGCAGAGTTTGTGTATAATTATCCTCCTGTGTATGTATTAACCATTAGGCTCCTACACTGAGGAAGCAATGAGCGAAACGCGTTTGTAAGGAGCCTACAAGTACTTGCTACAAACTGCAAAGGTGATCAGCTGGCTACAAACTAAGGAGCTACAACTCAACCTTGCTACAAACGGGAGGCAATCCCCACGGAGAGTGAGGCCGGGCAAGTAACCCTAGCCCCCCACTTCCCTTTTTCATCCATCACCAGGACATTATACCTACCAGGACATTGTATTTTACTAGCAGACTACGGAACAATAGTCTCTGCATAAGGACTATCCTTTTAAACAGTACATGAACGAAATGTACCGTGGTAACTTAAAAGAAATTTGTATAGCCATATCAGTACCAATGTAAATAAACAAACTATTGTGTTATACATACAGCATCAGAGTAAAGCGTAGAGGTATTATCTTTTTTCTGATAAGGGACCCACGGGACCAACTGCGGTGACCTTACCAGGAAACCCCCCCCCTATCTCCTGTGATTCATCCAATTTTTGGGCTCCTGAAGCCAACTCCAGTGTATATTTGGGCTCCTGCTGCTGCTGCTGTCAACTCCTGCCAACTCCAGGGTGTGATTCATCCAATTTTTGGGCTCCTGAAGCCAACTCCAGTGTATATTTGGGCTCCTGCTGCTACTGTCAACTCCTGCCAACTCCAGGGTGTGATTCATCCAATTTTTGGGCTCCTGAAGCCAACTCCAGTGTATATTTGGGCTCCTGCTGCTGCTGCTGCCAACTTCTGCCAACTCCAGGGTGTGATTCGTCCAATTTTTGGGCTCCTGAAGCCAACCCCAGGGTCTCTTTAAAGTAATGTTTGGGCTCCTGCTGCTGCTGCCAACTCCAGGGTGTGATTCATCCAATTTTTGGGCTCCTGAGGCCAACTCCAGTGTATATTTGGGCTCCTGCTGCTGCTGCTGCCAACTTCTGCCAACTCCAGGGTGTGATTCATCCAATTTTTGGGCTCCTGAAGCCAACTCCAGTGTATATTTGGGCTCCTGCTGCTGCTGCTGTCAACTCCTGCCAACTCCAGGGTGTGATTCATCCAATTTTTGGGCTCCTGAGGCCAACTCCAGTGTATATTTGGGCTCCTGCTGCTGCTACTGTCAACTCCTGCCAACTCCAGGGTGTGATTCATCCAATTTTTGGGCTCCTGAAGCCAACTCCAGTGTATATTTGGGCTCCTGCTGCTGCTGCTGCCAACTTCTGCCAACTCCAGGGTGTGATTCATCCAATTTTTGGGCTCCTGAGGCCAACTCCAGTGTATATTTGGGCTCCTGCTGCTGCTGTTGCCAACTTCTGCCAACTCCAGGGTGTGATTCATCCAATTTTTGGGCTCCTGAGGCCAACTCCAGTGTATATTTGGGCTCCTGCTGCTGCTGCTGCCAACTTCTGCCAACTCCAGGGTGTGATTCATCCAATTTTTGGGCTCCTGAAGCCAACTCCAGTGTATATTTGGGCTCCTGCTGCTGCTGCTGCCAACTTCTGCCAACTCCAGGGTGTGATTCATCCAATTTTTGGGCTCCTGAAGCCAACTCCAGTGTATATTTGGGCTCCTGCTGCTGCTGCTGCCAACTTCTGCCAACTCCAGGGTGTGATTCATCCAATTTTTGGGCTCCTGAAGCCAACTCCAGTGTATATTTGGGCTCCTGCTGCTGCTACTGTCAACTCCTGCCAACTCCAGGGTGTGATTCATCCAATTTTTGGGCTCCTGAAGCCAACCCCAGGGTCTCTTTAAAGTAATGTTTGGGCTCCTGCTGCTGCTGCCAACTCCAGGGTGTGATTCATCCAATTATTGGGCTCCTGAGGCCAACTCCAGTGTATATTTGGGCTCCTGCTGCTGCTGCTGCCAACTTCTGCCAACTCCAGGGTGTGATTCATCCAATTTTTGGGCTCCTGAAGCCAACTCCAGTGTATATTTGGGCTCCTGCTGCTGCTGCTGTCAACTCCTGCCAACTCCAGGGTGTGATTCATCCAATTTTTGGGCTCCTGAGGCCAACTCCAGTGTATATTTGGGCTCCTGCTGCTGCTACTGTCAACTCCTGCCAACTCCAGGGTGTGATTCATCCAATTTTTGGGCTCCTGAAGCCAACTCCAGTGTATATTTGGGCTCCTGCTGCTGCTGCTGCCAACTTCTGCCAACTCCAGGGTGTGATTCATCCAATTTTTGGGCTCCTGAGGCCAACTCCAGTGTATATTTGGGCTCCTGCTGCTGCTGCTGCCAACTTCTGCCAACTCCAGGGTGTGATTCATCCAATTTTTGGGCTCCTGAGGCCAACTCCAGTGTATATTTGGGCTCCTGCTGCTGCTGCTGCCAACTTCTGCCAACTCCAGGGTGTAATTCATCCAATTTTTGGGCTCCTGAAGCCAACTCCAGTGTATATTTGGGCTCCTGCTGCTGCTGCTGCCAACTTCTGCCAACTCCAGGGTGTGATTCATCCAATTTTTGGGCTCCTGAAGCCAACTCCAGTGTATATTTGGGCTCCTGCTGCTGCTGCTGCCAACTTCTGCCAACTCCAGGGTGTGATTCATCCAATTTTTGGGCTCCTGAAGCCAACTCCAGTGTATATTTGGGCTCCTGCTGCTGCTACTGTCAACTCCTGCCAACTCCAGGGTGTGATTCATCCAATTTTTGGGCTCCTGAGGCCAACTCCAGTGTATATTTGGGCTCCTGCTGCTGCTGCTGTCAACTCCTGCCAACTCCAGGGTGTGATTCATCCAATTTTTGGGCTCCTGAAGCCAACTCCAGTGTATATTTGGGCTCCTGCTGCTGCTACTGTCAACTCCTGCCAACTCCAGGGTGTGATTCATCCAACTTTTGGGCTCCTGAAGCCAACTCCAGTGTATATTTGGGCTCCTGCTGCTGCTACTGTCAACTCCTGCCAACTCCAGGGTGTGATTCATCCAATTTTTGGGCTCCTGAAGCCAACTCCAGTGTATATTTGGGCTCCTGCTGCTGCTACTGTCAACTCCTGCCAACTCCAGGGTGTGATTCATCCAATTTTTGGGCTCCTGAAGCCAACTCCAGTGTATATTTGGGCTCCTGCTGCTGCTGCTGCCAACTTCTGCCAACTCCAGGGTGTGATTCATCCAATTTTTGGGCTCCTGAAGCCAACTCCAGTGTATATTTGGGCTCCTTCTGCCCCTCATAGTGATGCCACTTCAACTCTCTGCAATTGTGCCGCTCTGCGATTCTATTAGCGATGCCTCTGATCTGCATGTGATATTTCTTCAAAGTATTATTTAACTAACCCAGCACGCATCCTGTGCGTGTTACAGCAAGGCTGAATGGTTTACAACCCTATTGAGGCTCTAGGAGGCTCAGAAATAGCCGTTTTTAATAGCGATTTGTCGCGAATTTATTCGGGTCGAAACGATTTTTGTCGGAAAATTCGGCGAATCAGTCGAATCGAATTTTTCAAAAGTTCGCTCATCTCTAATTATGGATATTATGTTTTCTTTTATGGTTTCAGACAGTGAAATTGCTGATGATTGTATCAAATAGTATAAGATTAAAAAGGAGAAACTGATTAGTGCCAGCAAAGGACAGTGGCAATCCAGTCCTGTTGCATGAACACATAAATAAAAGTGCCGTCATATATATGTTGATGACTAACTATATGACTTCAGCCCTGGCAAGGATTAATTTGTTTCTACACCTATCAATAAGTTTATTTTTCACTAGAGTAAGAATTTTTGAAAGTCAAGTTTTAGTGTAGATGATTAATATACAGGTTACTGTATTAATATGATTTTTATAGCAAGCACAAAGTGCACGAAAATGATAAAACAGAAAAGAATAATTGAGTCAACAGGGTAACAGACAAGTAACACCTTAACGCTAAAATAAATCTATTTTCCATTCTGACCTCAGAACCTCTTCAATTAATTACTAAAATCTATTTACGCAGCAGTCGGTGGAAATCAATTATGTATCTAGCAGCATTTTAACACTGCATTTTCCACTTTCCTTACAACACACATTACTAGGGACTATTCATCATAGCCATCAGTTAATATAGCAAATAGAGACCATGTCATTGCTGACAAAATCTCGTGTTGAGTCTACATGCGTATACGTTTATTGTTGTATATATACGTGTGTGTGTGTGTGTGTGTGTGTGTGTGTGTGTGTGTGTGTGTAAAATGTAATTGAATGGTGTCACAACTGATAAGTCAATGATGTCATTGATTTGGATTATTGTTATTTTTTTTACTATTGTCTCGAGAGTTAGATGGATGGTGGCAGTCACATTTTCTTGTTTGTCAAACTGTGCATGGTATGGTACTAACCTATTTTAATGTCTTTTCTTTAAATATTTATAAAATACATTTTTATAATCTGGTACATTGTGGGGTTAATCACTTCTGAGCCTTGCCTCCAATGTGACCTTTTAGGTTAAGTGCACCCCCAAGATAGGCGAAAGTATTATAGGGACAGAATATGTCTAGAGATGGATATGGCCACTCTTATAGTAATGGTACATAGCTTAATATAGATAGTAGGGCAAGGGTGGTTATGCCCGTATACACATGATGCTGAGACTATAGCATTCCAGGGATAGAACATGAGCTGGGTCATCTTGGCTGGTGGGTACAATGGGGCAGATGATAGGGAAGCAGAGAGTGAAGGAGAGTGCTAGAAACAGCTGTGAATTCTGGCACAGGCTACACGTAAGGTGTGTGCTAGGGCCAGTTAAGCTGGCCACAGTGCAGTGGGGCCCCCCTGGAATTCTTCCAACCCTCCCTATGCCCAGTCCTCCCTTGTCCTAAGATGTATATGAGCATACATATAAACCAATTAGATTTTGCTAAACATCAAATTGACTTACTTGAAAGGTTTCTCGCCTGTGTGAGTACGGATGTGGTTGTTTAATGTTGTAGCACCAGCAAAGGCTCTGCCACAGTAGCCACACTTGAAAGGTCGATCACTAGAGTGGGTGACAACATGATTTCTTAATTCTGATGGCTGGGAGAAGGACTGGGAACAGTGTCCACACTGGTAAGGCCTAAAAGACAAACACATTTATGAGTCTTTAAAACAGCATTAGGTAAACTCTTTGCAACATTCTAAGACTATTGTATAATATAGCCAAGCTCCAGACCAAACCCAATATTGGATAGAGATGGAAGCCAAAAAGTGGGCTTTAACTTCTTCCTGTGTTGCCGTGTTGCAGCATGCATGACAAATCGCATTGACATGGCTGGAGTGAACATGCAGTGCATGGTGCCATGCATTCCTGCCCAGTAATCCCATTGGCTGCTAGTGTTCACGAGGGGTAAAAGCAAGAGTTATTCTGCCTAGTTTTGGGCTTCCAAGGTGTCGATAACTAAAGATGAACTGTAATGCCTGGGGGGCAGCTGGTGTGTTATCAGATCCTAAAATCTACATTTACTTTTTTTTTACTTTTTACTTTAATTCCATTTTAATTCAAACTTTTTAAATGTCCCAATCACAGGGACTATAGATTTCATCTAAGATAGTACCTTTTGGGTTGTAAAATAAATGTACTGTCTCAAGTGACTAAACAGGACATGAAAGGGGTAGCAGTGATGGGTATCCCTTGTACCACCAACATGGTTAGCATAACTGTGACAATTTGAGAGCATCTTTTCAGCAAAACCGCTATAAATTCTAAATAAATATCTTAAGAAGTAATCCACTTACAAAGCTAGTTGATTTTCCAAAAGGCTATATGACAAATTAAGATTTTAGCTGCACTGAGTTCAGTAACAGTGCTATGCATTGAGGCGTCTAGTTGTGGGTCATTTAAATCTTTTTAATGTTTTTACAACATAGAGAAACCTGTTGCATTTGTGGTTGCTTCCAAAAACAACAAACAACGTATACACACCAATAGTCCTGCACAGTTGATCAACCCTATTCTGGAAGTTTGAAACTTACCTCCACCGATCCAGACCACGTCATCCCTGCTCAAAGCCCAGGGCTGTCTTGCTGCCTGTTCACTGTACTCCTGGTGTGGTTTCATTCATCCTAATAGAAGGGGTGTGCCGAGGGCACACATTATGGCTGGCCCAAGGGGGCAGCCGCGCAACTTCAGGTCGGATGGCAGGGCCGAGATTGGCCAAGTCAGTAAGTTTCAAACTTTCGTCATCGGGTGAATCACCTATGCAGGACTGTAGGTGAGTATCTGTTTTTTTTTGTTTTTTCTCAGATAGAGACTTTAATTACTAGTAGTACTTGAATATTAGCAGTAGATATTGTTTTAACCCTGTGTTTCAACATAATACAATAGTACGTTAATGCAATTTAATCCAACATATTATTATTAAAAAAATGGTTATACTTGTTACCAATAAATGACATAACATAGCAAAATATATTTACATTCATACCGCCTATGACTCCCAACCTGATTAATTTGCTGCCCTAGGCAATCTTTATGGAAAAAAAATACAGGACCTGGAAGTTCTTTTTCAGCGCACTTTATAGGCATGATTTATTACAGTAAAAATTTTGCAAACTTTCAACCTATAGATTAAATTTCAAGTTTTTCTGAACTTGGATATACCAAGGCGCTTCAAGCAGCAGGCTCAGTATAGTGGAATTTGTTTTTCTTAAACAAAAAAATCCTCTACGACAGATTGGGCTTTGGAAAATAGCTGTTCTGCAAGTAAAGATTTTTTTTTGATTAGGTAGATTTTTTATGGGATCTTCAAACCTTCTAAAAGGTGCTGTTAAATTCATAAAAAAAAATCTTTCTCAATTGTAGAACTGCACTGTTGCAGGTGCAGAAGATTTTCCAATCAGTAGGAAAAGTCCCCAAAAACTCGTCCTTTCTAAAGATTGCAGAAGCTTCCAAACCACTTGGACAACCCTTGGAGTAAATAATGTACCACTATTAGTTTTGTGTCAGTGTGTAACATGAAGTAGGTGATATTTTTCATTTCTCAGGGTAGATGGGAGTCATTCTAATGTTAAGGTCACCTAGCTGATTACACATATTTTCTAATGTCCAACACTCATGTTATTTCCGATTTAAGAATCTGTAATGCCTGGTCTTAAACCTATTAAGGTAATTTTATTAAGTTCTCATTGTAATAAATAGAGCATGTCTCTAATAGTGAACAGATTCCCATCCCTTGTTAATAATTGTATTTAGGTGTCCACAATGGAAAATAACTTAGCTGCACATTGAGATAAAGAAGTGGTGCTGGAAATAACACAATCATTGATGCCAAGAATTAACCTTCCATCTGGATGCACTAAGTATTTTTTTTTCGATATTTTGTCTAAAAAAATTTTTAGATATCAAAATGTGAGACACATTTTCAGCAAAACAAATGGCAGATCAGTTTTGTACATGGAAAATTATTAATAAATAATTATTATTATTAATAATTATAATAATAATAAATAAAATATGTATTTTACAGTAAATTGTATTAATGTACATCTTAGAGGTTAACAGCTCC
Source organism: Gastrophryne carolinensis (assembly GCA_027917425.1). NCBI lineage: Eukaryota > Metazoa > Chordata > Amphibia > Anura > Microhylidae > Gastrophryne > Gastrophryne carolinensis. The sequence continues at coordinate 526,030,463 of CM051234.1, forward strand.
CATCTTAGTTAAAGAAAACTCATCAATCTATACTCAGCATGTTATGTGTTGTAGGTTACAAAAAAAGAAAGTTTAGTAAATTGCTTCCCTTCTTATGATCAGTGGCATAATTAGTGTGAGAGGGCTTATCGCCATTGCAGATGTTGGGGAATGGCATAAAGATTATAAGATTACTTGCTTACACATGTAAATTAGAGGGTGGGGTGCTGTGCCAGCAGCAATTTACACCAAATTGAGAGAGATATATGCCTCAGAAACAAGGAGAAACGTGCATGTCATTTTTCACACACACACACACACACACACACACACACACACACACTAAACAGCTAATGTAGCATAAGAAAACTGTGCGAGGGAAGCTGTTACAATGTATGTCTATGGCAGGGGCTGCCACAAGAACACTCAGTTAGTTGATCTATACAATGTATTTTATTCAATGATGAGTCATTACAGCTGAAGGCTTACTACTTCTGGCTCGAAATAAGAGATGATTGCACAGAGCTATGAAGCTGAGAGACTCATATTTTCAGAATCAGCTTCTTAATATGAGTGGCAAGATGGCTGCTGCCATGTATGTTAAAGAGTGCAGAATCTGCCTGCTATTCCATACATCTGCACGGTGTTAATCCCTTTCATTAAGCTTATGTCACTGATCTTTGATCTGTAACATTAACTAGGCTCCTTTTCTCTGCCTCTCCTCCACTTCAGTGGAATAGGAATCCATCTCCCTCACTCCATGTGTATCAGGATCATGGTGGCCAAATCTGTGTTTGCTCACTCTTTGATGTCTGCAAGGGAAGAGGAACACAGAGGCCAGAATAATTTGAAGCAAAGGAAATACTGGGATGGCATAGCTTAGTAAGTATCCTATAACACCGCATCTAACAAACTCCCAAGTGGTCCCTCAGGGATAAGCTGTGCTGGAGCTCAGGTATTAATACTTTTAACCTTTAGTCCACAGATGTCTTTAAAAATCAAACATGCGGTCAATATCATTCATGCCTTTCTGGTCTCAACTTACTGCAGATTGTTTCCGTCCATGTTAAAGGAAAAGTCCACTTTCAATTGCATTTTTGCTCTGAGTGCATATTATCATTTGCCAAATCAATGCTCTCAAGGTGCTGAGCTTATCTGTTTTTTTTTTCTATTTTCTTTTATGCATTTCTGTGTTTTAAAAGAAACCATTTTATCTAGCAATCATGTGATTACCTTAGCAGCCGTATGCAAACTGGTTGGTGTACAGAGCAGAGACTTCCTGATGCTCCACACTCGTGAGCTCAACTCCTGCTCTATTTCAGCCTCGTCAGTTGAGGGGATCGCAATCATGTGCTCCAATAACTAAGGGTTACTGGTCGCACCTGGGGAAGGGTCCCTGTCATTACTAGTGTCTGTTTTTTCAAGCTTTGCTTTGTGGTGGGGGGGGGGGACTCACCCTTGTCAGTGGAAGGATTCTGGGATTTGTAAGCAGCTATACTAAAAGGTTTTACTCAAGGCCAGGAAAGATGCTCCCACTTGAGAAACACAGAGCCACAGAAATATAAGAAATTTGGAATTGGCTCACTAATCACAGGTCTTGGAATTGGCTCACTAATCAAAGGAGTTTTCCTTTTATATAATAATGTGTATCATAAGTAGTAGTGTAGGGTAATGGACACCAAATTCATTTGAGTTACAATATCTGACAATGTCAAATGGGATAAAAACATCTTGACTGAAGTCTCAGCAGTCTGCATCAGCTGAAAAAGATGGGTCTTCCCAAGAAGATTCTGATCACATTTTACATCAATGTCCCCAGACTGCAGAGAATTATCAGAATTGCAAAGGAGATCACTAAACCTAAATAAGAGGCCTAGCTTGGTCATGCTCTGTTTGTTACTCTTCTATTGGGGTGAGACTACAGTTTGCCACCATGCAAGACTTCTAGATCTAGGAGAGGCTGCTAACTATGTATAAATATATACAGGGCCTATACAGCCAGGACTTCAAGTAAAACTTGGGGGTAACCCCTAAGGTTGGAGGAAAGATGCTTCTTACACCAGCATAGGAGGGGATTCTTTACTGTAAGATCAGTGTGACTATGGAACTCTCTGCCAGAGGAGGTAGTCATACACTAAAATGTTTCGAAAGGGGCCTGGATTACCAGCTATGGTTACTAGTCCCCCTAAACAGGCTGAACTGGATGGAATAAAGTCTTTTTTCAGCCTTACATACTATGTTACTATGTCCTTTCCTTCAGCCATTAACTTACTCAGTATTGACACCATTGGCAGTATCTGGCAAGAGAACATAATGTCATTAGGCAATACTGTCAGCTAGAACATTGAACATCTCTTTTATCGCTCAGCTCCTGTGTTCCTGATGTGATACTTTTGTACCATATCTGTCTTTTGCTATTGTAGCCTTTTGTATATACATAAGGTATACATAATTTCACCTATACATTTTGACATTATGTACTTGACGAAAAAAGCTATTCTATAACTAATAGTAATCTCAGATGAGGTATTATTTTCAATGTCATCACCTACAACAGATTTATTGCATGTTCATTAGCAAGTTGTTAATGGGACAAAAGTTTAAAGGATTTTCAACTAAATAATCCCCTATTATTTTCCCCCTTTTTAAAATGTACATGTGCTATATTTTATAGTCTTTAAAAACCAGTGGCTTTATCAGGTCTTTGGCTGAACCACCTCCCTCTACAAGCATTGCTATGGGCAAGAGACGCCCATGTAACTAAGTAGTGGAGCTGGTTTCCACTATAAATAATAGGTTGGTACCAGCAGTAAGGAGAGTGTGCAAGAGTACAACACTTTGGATAGAGAAAGTAGCATTGGTACCACATTAGTCCACTACCCATTTATTTTTGATGCCACAGGTGTACCATGGGCTTTCATTAAAGTTTTCCCTGCATCTGTAGAAAAAAAAACTTGCTGTGTTTTTCTTGAAGATGTTTCTCTTTTTGGATGACAGATCATAAGGTATCTTCAAAAAACACACATCAAACTACATTACTTGGAAAAATAAAGCGACCTGACATGTGACGTGAAGCTTCTTATGCTTTTTTCACATTTTGATTTGCCATTCAGTGCTACTCTGGACTCCAAAAAAAGGGATCTGGTGCGTACTGACACTCGAGAGGCAGTGGTGGCTCCGGAAGCCAGAGCGAGGACAGTGGACAGCGCTTCCGGTGCTGCCACTGCCTCACGGGCCATTGCGCACTGACACAAACACTCGGGTGTCAGCGCGCACCGACCCGAGAGGCGGGGGAGAGAGTGGGGAAAGCAGACAGCGTTCATTTACCCTGGCCGTCCGTCGGCTGACCTCTCGGTGGTCGCGGAGCGGGCACGAGAGTCATGAAAGTATACTTTCACTTTTTTTTATATTCACCCAATAAGACGCACTGAGAGTCCCTCCACTTTTGGGGAAAAATAGTGCATCTTATAGGGCGAAAATGCGATAATTAATATGGAACACAGACCTAAATGAAAATCCAAACTTACTATGCTACGTTCTTCTTTATATTTATATTTTGCTATGATGTATATATATATCTATACCATATATATATATATATATATATATATATATATATATATATTTTCCCAGCACTGTAACATTTGAGATTACACCAGTTTATTTATTAGTTAACTCTAACGGGGACTACATGTCCTGAAAACCCACAAACAATACCTTTTTTAAAACCCTTCAACATATGGAAAACCATGTTTAGGACATTTTTTTTAACCTCTTAGATGCTTCCGAGGAATTTACTTGATTCAAGAAGCTCCATCTGCACATGACAGTATGCCATACTTATAATTACAATATATATTACATTCATATTTAAATCTCATCAATAACCACACATTTTAATATGAATAAAACGGCCCAGTATCGACACTGTTTGCAAGTGTCAATATGTAGTTGTTGGAAAACTTTGCTACACGTGGCCAGTAATGAATGTTGCAGTTAATGGAAGGCCTGTTTCTTTAATGTGCGCTCAGCTCACATTACAGAAGCCTTGTAGATACTTTACAAAGGAAACCAAGCGTTTAATAAGAGGCATTACAAATTAACCTGTTTGACCTTGCTGTCAGCTATCAACACAGTTTTAATCATTTGAAGTTTACAGGCACTCTTAAGTAATTCTCCTACCTAAAGATGTGCTACATTTCATATATATGTCATATTGAGAGTAAACTCTAACATATTTACTGGTAACTGCCTTTGCTTGGAATTAGCCATGTAGATGAATTCAGGTTAATCAGATATGTAGCTACAAAAGTAGTTATCTTTTTGAAATAGTGTATAGTGTATTAAATATAAGAGGAAAATTCATTAGGATCTGGAGGAAATCTCCACTTTCAAGGGGGCTCTGTAATCTTTAATGATCACCTTTCAGTTGAGTTTTGAGAGTCCTCCAAATCAACAAACAATATATTTTTTGTCATCTATACTTGGTTGGGTTTTACAAGTATAGTGCAGAATTCTTCCAATAAACAGCACAGGGTTTTTGAGATACACTCCATCCTCTGGGATAAAGTATAGATTTTTTTAGAAATTCCATAAGGTGCTAAGGTTCTCTTTCTTTAATTAGAGGAGCTGTATTGCAAAATTACCTAATATTAAAAATCCATATAAGCACTCTAGATAGTAAGAGAAGGGGTCATTAGTACACTCCAACTAAAAAAGCTGGTGTTTTTCTTCTCCTGGTAGCAATAAAATCCGGGGGTGGGCAGTTTTTTTCACGATACCATTTCAGTTTTGCATGGGTGATCTACTCCATTACAGTGCCTGTTTTCTGTGCCATCCTGTGGGGAGCAGCAGCATTAACCATTTGAAATATCTACCCCAAGCATTGCATGATGGGTAAAAGCATCTACACATATCAAAAGAACTGTCATAGCAATAAGCTTTAATTCCAGTGCACATTGGCTTCGGGGATAACCTGTCACTCCTGATTCTTCCTACGTCCTCCCAGTAAAATAAAAAAATACCATTGGCTGTATTCAGGGTGTATAAATAACCCATCCTTGATATATAGCACATTACTGGGCCATTTTACTATGCTAGTGCTCCTTAAACTTTATAGAGTTGAGCCAATCTAAGCAAGCCAAAATTAGGTTTAAGAATGTTTAATAAAGTTCTTTTGTGTTTTGTCCCTGAAGTAGGGGTCACGCTAGACCCCGAAATATTGCACTTAGACCATATGGACTTATGGACTCATAACTAACATGTACAACATCTTGGATACTGCTGGTGTGGCTACATTGTTGAAACTTTATGGGCCACAGCACCCGCAATTATGACATATGGTAAGTTGTGCAGCAGTCACAACACTTAACTAGGATTGTGTTAGCCAAACTTTTGTAACCATTTACGTCAACATTGTCCATTGGCCAACATCTTGGTCTCTAGTCAAAAGGCCTTAAACCTCTCTTATAATACCTCTCTCTAAGCTTTTATACTCGTCCACTGTATTGAATATCAGTGTCATGCCTACATTTTTAGAATGCACTTTATGCAGTATATCAAAAAGCAAGGTACAATAGGGGCGAACTGGAAGGATTGTTTTTCTTACATGCAATTGACAAAGCCATAATATAATTCAGTGACAAACAAGCTTTTATACCCTACTGGTGTATTGACACCAACTTCACTTGGAGGGATATTATTTTAGGAGGGTGGCTGCCCAATGATTATATAATAATCCAAACTTGTTGCACCACAATTCTAGCTTGCTGGAAAGGGTTAAAATCACCAATTGCAAGCATATGAGCCCCCCTCTCAGTGGGGGATTCACTAGCTCAGGGTGACTTGCACCACTACACAACATATGTATACAAATAAAAATGGATATATGCTTTGTTATGAAAAGTTAAAAGCACTGTACAGTTAAACCGCAGACCATACAAGTGCTTGCCCCAGCCCCTCAATCAATTATAGTTCATAAATAGCAACAGCACTAAGAAAAGCACCTTGATATCACCCTTCGTACGCATCAACCCTCAGGTAGTGATAATAGATCTGGATCCTGTGTGTATACAAAATATACTATCAGTTCATACAGCAATAATATCTTTATCCCCCAAAGTAGTTAAAACAACCCCCCAAACAAAAAGAGGCAATGCAGCAATAAAGCTACATCTGTATTCACCAGGGGCAATAAGAATAACAAAGTAATCTAGGCAAAAAAAAGTAGTTTAGTAAAGAGTAAAACAGGGTCACTTTTTCAGGGGTCCGTCATTCCGATTGTGAACCTTACTAGGATACTAAATACTGTGAGCATGTTCTCCAACCCCTTGATCTAAAAACCTAATCAGAGATATGCCATAATAATGAACAAAATGAGACGTAGTATTTTCTTTGCTTGTTGCTAAATTTGCTTATTCTTAATATGGTTAAAAAACTGACTCAAAACTTGAACAAAAACTACCTAAAATGCGTCAAAGAGATTATGATGTTCCAGTATTTAGCAATCTATCTGTATTGATTGCACACTCCATGAAAATGCTGTCTTCGTAAACACAGAAAATAAGCAACCATTAGTCAATTTTATTTATAGGATTTTACATCGCAGCCGAGGAAGAGATTTTTTGCACAGTCTGCGGTTTAAGTCTAAGGTCCCATTGCTCTTTTTCTTTAATCTTCGTTAAAGAAAAATACATCTCAGATATTTTCTTCGTATAATGTTTCACTATGGGGAATTATGTTCCTTACGTCTGAGTAATGCATTTAGCACATACAATTAGCTCCTAACAGTGCTTGCTTTAACTTGCGCATAAATCTCTTATCGAAATACTGTCAAATCAGTGAGTCTTTTTGGTGTTGTGGAGCTGGTTTGCATGCTAAAGAAACATTCGTCCTCAATGTGTATTTTTGCATGGAATGCTATTATATCAGACTTTTTGTGGACAACCACTTGCTAGTAGCAAAATGTTTCTTTTTGAATGTTCCTGCACAATTGTAAATATGTTTGTTGCAGGCAATTGTATTTAACTGGATGTTGAACAAAAAATGTGAATCATAGACCTTAACTTTTATTAGTTAGAACCAGAATTGTATTGCAAGACACAAGGGAGGATATCCAAATAGATTTTGAGAGCACTGATTTTGGAAGACTTTCCAACTCAGCAGCCAATAAAGTACAATATTTAGAGCCTGATCTATGAATGTTGCCTTTCTGTGCCATGTTGTTAGCATTAGTATCCATATTGGTGCTTCCTCTTCTTTTTTTTATTTTGCTCTGTTATATTTGTAAGCGTGCATTGAATGCTGCAGCATGTCAAAACCTCTGCTTGCATTGGTGCAATAGGTTTATCCCTATAGGCCAGCCTGTGTCAGTGTCTGTTTGTGTATCTACTGGCCCTTATGATGGATTTAACAGTGCCAACAAGTGCTATTCTGTTCCGCCAACTTCTTGGGGCTACATGCAATATTTGCTCATTTTTAAGACACAGCAAAAAAACGGCAGTGGATCTTATAGGCATGTTTGCTGTAATAATGCTTTTAATTACATGTTTAGATCCTAAGGTTAGAATGAATGCAATCAGGAGGAAAAGAAGATTTTTGACAACTTGTAAAAGAATAGCAGTTGGTGTCTTCTATGTCATGCATTTTTGACATGTTACACACAACTGGACTGTTTGACATTCAATGTCCTGCAACTGGGGCTGAATTCTCCAAAAGAATTAGTGAATATTAAATCTCAATTACATGATCCTACTGTTTGAGTCAAGGATAAGTATGGTCTTATGCCTGGTTCTGTGGTGCCATAGTGATTTATGGCTCCATGTAAGAAAACAGCTTCCCAAGGACCCACTACCTGGTAACTGCAGGACCCTACAAAATCACACCCTTCTTGATATCACAATGACAGAGTGGGTGATTACTAGGGTGTCCCTCCTAGTCATTTAAAATCATTTAAAGCAAGCAAGGGTATTAACAGTTGGATAGCCAAGGGCTCCATGGCTGCAGTGTGTTGAGGTTCTTGAGTGACCTCAGCACTACAAGGAAGCTGGAAACAGAGAATTAGTATAGTGCTTGGCTCGAGTCAGTAGATAACAGTGATAAGGTACATTTTTTTGGCCAAAATTGGGCACTGTGCCAGCTCTCACCCCTGCCAGGCATCCTGCTGAAGAAGACTTCTGCTTTAAGCTCCAGACTGAAGTATAAGCTACAAAAACTTCAATAGACACCTTACCTTACTGTACTACACCACACAGCAGCTGCATGTTATGCCCTGTGTGCTTTGATACCACATAGAAGTAACACATGGCACTGGTTTGCATTTTGTCCTCTGTCCATTATTCTAATATTATTATAATTTATTATAATATTGTACCTTTACAACTAGGGCCAACATCTTATTAAAGTGAGCCAACATCCATTTTATACGAAATTGGAGTTAATCACAACTTGGGGGGGCGCACCCCACTTAACTCCCCCGCAAGCCCATTTTTTCTTACCACCTCCAAGCCTAGCAGCTGGTGGCCAATTACAAGGCCTAGTTTCTCCAATAGCATCTAAAATCACTGTAGATATTGTACATTGTAGATATTTGGATACAGGTATCAGGGACCTATAGAGCCATATTTACGAAGCGTTGGCACCACACAGCACCACTTTCTTTTGCCTCAGCATCACTCAGCATGTGATTTAAGAGATAAAAAACTGGCTGCACCAATGCAGCTGCCATATAGCGTCTAATTTAACATTAACACCCAAAAGGTAGCAGCACTGGTTCATCTTTCTTACAAATGTGTAATTTAGACAACAACAACTAAAACACAGTCTAAACACACAATCAAGTGTGCCCCCTTTGTCCCTAGCAGTGATATCTTGCAACTGTAATGATGAAATGCAGACTAGTGCCCAAAAAATACAGCACCAATATTTTCAAGGTGGAAAAAATTAACCGTGCAGCGCGTAAAAGATAGTGGTACAAAGTGGCCCACACTGGCGCTGGTATAATCGGCAGTCGGGTCCAACAGGCGCTGACACAGGCCGACCAATACCGGCACCCCAAAACTGGCGCTATAGTCAGAGAGATGTTAAATGGCGCACATCATAAATAAGGCCCTTACATTTGAACTTTAAAGCAGTGGCGTATATTAAAGAGTAGAAAGGATCATTTACAATTTAGCTCTTGACTCAGCCCTTAGATATACCATCCAATTCTGATAAGTGAAAAGTCTCCTTACGCTGCTGGGCTTGCAGTAATCCCGGCAGCCTTTAGATGCTCCATGCAAGATGGTGGTCCATATCTGCAAGAGTAAGAGGCAGGTGTCGGGATTGGCGTATAAAGAATAATGTACAAAGCTATGCAGAGTCTGCCCTGCTTCTCACCCCTGCAGGGGCAGAACGCCCCTCTTTCTGGAGCATCTTAACTCTGCTTGGAGCACTATAGCCATAGTAGTGTAATGTGTAATGAAATACTTTTTATAACTTCCTCATTGCCTAATTGTGCCTATGTTGTACACATTTTGATGTCTTTAGAGCAGTTTGGAAATAACAGCATATACATATCAGTTTTCCAGTCAGTTGTACACTTTTGATTTACTTTAGATTTAAGCCGGCCCTCATTTATACTAAAAAGTTTCTATACCTGCACCATAAAAAGTGTTTTAAATTGGAACATCACAGCCTAGTGTAAGAATAGCACTAAGCAGGACAGGCTCGCTTTTCAAAGGCTAGTATAAACAGTTCAGCTCGACAATTAAACTGCGCTCCCCAACCATCAGACCATCTTTAAAATCCAGGACCTAGTGAGGGCCAAAGAGATACTGAAGGAGCGCACCCGTCCAAACTATGGGCTAGCCAGGAAGTGCTTTGGCTCCCTGAAGTGCAACACACATAGACTAAGAGGGTGCTTACTACTGCAGGCCTATTAGGAATCTCAAGCAGAACGATATCTAGATGCAAGGTCCTCAGAGGAACATTAAATATTAATCCGTGTAATTAAATATTAAACTGCAACTTAATTTACAGTTAAAACATTAAAATGTATAAATGTCTCTATTCATTAATATATTATTATTCCAAGTTTTATACTTTCCCTATTGTTGTTAATGGTAATATGGTTTGGCTACAATATCTGGAACAGATGTTTCACTGCATATCATACTTATATGATGTTGTACGTGACTAATAAATACTTTACTTTTCTTTTTGTTTTAAAAAAAAGCGAAGAAGTCAGAATTTGTGTATTTAATTACTTAGATATCTTCTTCTTTCGCCAGCTTTCATGACTGTCAGATGAATGAGCTTTGATGCATAAATAATGGCCGTATTATAGTCACAGTGCCACTGGCCAAAGCCCCCGAAATTTTAATTCACTTGTTCAGCTAAATTTCATCTGCAGTTCACAGCCATAAAATTCCGTATTGACAAACGTTCAAACCAACTTTGACTCTAAGGTATCTGGTCAACATTTTTCTTCTGTATGGATATTAGTTTATTGAATAAATGGCATCTGTTTTCCTCCACATCACCGCTAGAGCAGGTATATCTTTTTGACAGCTCCTCACGATTTATAGCTGTGCATGTTCTGAAGAAAAATAGTGCTAAGCAAAAAATTCCAATTCATTGCCTCTTAGTACTTAATTAAGTTCCTACACGCTGTACACCGCAGGTGAACCCGGCATTGACTGTCACATAAGCTCGGAGAGGCGAGCCATTCTCTCTTTGCGAGACATGAAGGCATTTATAGAATTCTGTCCTGATGTTTTCTGCTTAGAATGGTCATTAATCTAACCCTGTGTGATGACCATGAGAAAACACCACATTCATCTTGAAATGGGGACACACAGTCGTGCTGCCTTTACAGTGGTACGTATAGCCCTCTGCATGCTATAGAAATACCCCTTATTGCTTTGTGAATCAAACCCTATTATTATACAGGTTGGCCCTAGAAAAATAAAAAATGTTCTTAATATTAGTATTTGTAATATAATTATATACCTAAATAAATACATAACATAGAAAGCTAGAAAATACTTTAAATAAGGCATCATTGATAATTTTGTATATTATCTTGGAATATTCAGCAGACAGTTTTTAGAAAGAACGTAGCTGACAGTTTAGAAGATAAGGATAAACTCAGACGAACTGGATCTAAATCGGTAATTTTAGCAGATCTGCAAAAACTCACTTGATCCAGCTAAACATTGGCAACACTCTCCAGTGAATCTGGCAGCAGACCTTTTTCTCAGACAATCGTATATTCACATTACCTTCCACCCACTTGATCCAGGCAGGTCTACTTTAAAACTCTAGATACACCCTGGTCTTTCAGGCACAATCCTGCTAGTTCTTCAAGAGCAGCACTGCTGCCTCAGAGAATACCCTCCTGCACAAATTTACACCTGCATGCTCCTGAAGACCATAGATGGACCTTAATAGGAACGTTTTGAAGCTGTGGACCTGCCCAGCTGTGGGGGAAAGTAAGACAAGTAGTATTTAGATGATATTTAGATTAAATATGCCCTTAACACTGATCTTCCTGTTTATACATATTAGATATTCTGTGCACTCTGTAGATGCAGTGACCAGAGGCATGGAAACTAGTAGCCACGTTGCTTTCTATCAGTGTTTTGCATAATGCGTCTCTGCCTGCTGGATTCTGCTTGAGCGGGGGTCCACAACTTTTCCTCTCACAAGATCCACATTTGTCACTGAAAGATGACAGCAAGGCACATTCAATGTGAACAGATCGTAGAAGCATGGAGTATGAAGTGAGCATAGATTCTCGAAATGCTCTCGACAATGAATATATAATATATAAATATAGTGCTCCTTGGTAACCCCAGCTAATAAAATACTTTTTCAAGATGTGAAATGGCAGAATTGGGCAGGCCAAGATGCATGCCAACCTACCACAATCTGTTTTCCATTTTCCTTTCTCTGCGCTTCTCAAAAATTGGCACTCTCCACCTCTGCATTAACCCCAGGTAGGGTGCTCTTGAGTAATCCTGTGTTACAGAGTGGTGCTTGACAGTATTTGCAAAAAAGCACAGGGTTTTGTATGCCTTAGTTCAGGGGCCACTAACCTGTAGCTCTGAAGCCTCTTGGACTCTTGTTGTTTGCCAGACCAGAATGTGGATTGCTGCCATCTTTCAGTGCCGAATGTGGCTCTCGAGATTAGAAAGGTTATAAAATGCTGAACAAACACCCTTATTACAAAGACGTTCATAACTGCGGCTCACTATATGAAAGCTGCCATTTGTAAAAGCAGACCTACAGGCTACAGTCATCACCTAGTTCTAAGCCTGATTTAGGGAGTTAAAAAAATTACTCCATGCCCGATCCTATGGCGGACACTGCTTCCTGGATTTGTGGTGGCAGTGCAGTTGCCAAATAGATCTTGAATGGCTGTCACCCAATCACTGTGCTGCAGAGGTGTGGCTGCTGCACTGATTGGCTGATGGAGCACTCACCATGGCTGGTGAAAGTGGAACTGCAAAGCTTAAGCACCTGCTGGGAAGTTGAACACCCGGTGTCATGCAGGTAAGTGATTATTTTCCAGAAGCGGTATGTGAGGGGGCAGTAGAGATTTGCAGCTGGATGACAGCTTTTATATGCCACCAAAGAACTTTTTATTTTTAAATTATGCCTAATTTAAATCAACTACTGCCTGCTCCATTCTGTTTTTACCTGTCTGGATTCTGGGTGCACACGTGCATCTGTAGTAGAATCCGTTGGGTAAAAGTCTTAAAGCATTGTCCACATTTCCAGAGATGCCAGTCACTGAATTCCGAGTTGAGTTGGCTTGTTGAGGTTGGACTGGCAAGAACTCGCTGGTTTTTAGAATGAATCTGGTTAAATCCTGTGTCCAGAGGCCCAGATTTATCCAGGAGAGAATAGTTTCTGTTGCACAGAGTCTGTGGGAAAACCAATGATCTTTGCAATGTGGAAGAAGGTAACTTGCCATTTTTGCTGAAAGGTTGAAGAGCGTCTTGCCTGGTCATGGCTTCAATAACCGGGGTTGGCACATTCACTACAAGATACAAAGCAGTGAGCCAATAAATATCTTATTCACACAAACATAGGAATTTAATATTAATTCAGCACTAATACAGTATGTGTTCCGTGGTCTAAAATGATGACTCATTTTGTATATTATTAAGAAAAATTCATACAGGTTGTATACTGTAAAAACTCATCTGGGGGAATAGCTAATTTCTCCTCTATTCATCATTGTTAAATCTTTTTAATAAATGAGAAGCAGACGAATAGAAAGAATACAGTATAACATAGATAGGGGTTGTTTTTCAAGCAAAATTTGCAGTATTGTTATTTTATCTCGCGGACTACAGCTAAAATACGTCTTTGGGAGAACAATAGTTTATCTACAATGTTTTACTTTGATCATTGGTTTTCTCGCTCTTTCTCTTTAAAAAAATACAGCAGAGAAAAGATGGGCTTTGTAAGTATAATGGGTAAATGGGATACTCCAGGGCCAGACTTTAGGTCTGGCCTTGAGCCACTTAATTACAGATTTGTTAAAAACATATCTTGCTAATTGAAAAAATGTTGTTTCCTTACCTTATCCATCTCAAAACCCAACAATTAATGTATTTTTAATGCTTCTTATTTTTGTGTGATTATATGGGGGGCTCTGCAATATTTGTTATATTTATAAAATATCCATGAATTGAGATGGAAAAGGCAGTACATTTAAGTGGAATATAAACTCCTTACAACATGTTTTTTTTATTTCAATTTAATGTGGACTTCAAACATGGCCTTTAGAGTCTCCCAGGCATCCAGATTTAGGATGCCCATTGGTTTAAATCTCTGGGGCAATGGCTAGAATTGGTCAATGTTATTATCCCTCCAAGCTCCCATGGCCCACATGACCAATGGAAGCCAATGGAGTACACAAGGAACTGTGAGACAGTGGAGAGGGTGAGTTTATTTCTCAGGGTGTCTGGGGAGTTGAATACTGTAGCCACAGATCACACTATGGCAAAGTCTGAAATTGGGTAATAATTTTCATCCCCTCCAAGCTAACATGACCAGTGGTACCTAATGTAGTACACAGAGCAGGAACTGTGGGGCAGTGGAGCGGGTGAGTTTCCTCTAAACTAACTTTCCTGTCAGGCTTTTGTCATTCACCCTTATGGATTAACAACACTGCTCCTAACATGTGTAAGTTTGTTCACAGAATTGAATCCAGGCAAAGAAACATGAATAGCAGCACTCTGAGACTCCTCACAGTTTGGCACTGTTTTAAAAGGGCCACTAATAGGAAGCCCCCACCTAAAAACGTATGGAGCAACCTCTTTTGTGAAGGTACTTAAATCTTGCAGACCAGGCGTTATAGGAAGACTCGTTGCCTGTTTGCATAACCATTGTCTATAAAAAGTGAAAGTATACAGTATATGCAGTAGTAGAACTATAGTTTTGAAGAGGACACATGCATAACAGTTGACATATGGGTGCCACCACATGGTGTTCTTATGCTTTATGCATTATGTGATATTATGATAATGAATAGAGAGGGCTATAAAGAACTTTCCCACTTCAAATTAGAAGTTCTACAACTCAAAATCCAAGCTGGTGCAAGGAATTTAAAAAGTGTTATTTCAGGCCAGCCTGATATTGGAAATGTATAATTAGAGGGTAGTCATCACTGGTTGGTTGGGCCATGTTCAAAATAGCATGGCAAATAGATAAAGATTATTATTGTATTTAATATACACTACAAAAAGTTAGAGCCTTACACTATCTTGATCTTTGTAATCAAGGTCTAAGACCCTGTACCAGCAAAGCAATTTATTCTGACATCATTATTCTGCTACAAGTGACATTTAAAACCCCAGAAGTTCAATACTTGTTCAGCACCTAAAAAATGGTTTCTTCCACAGTGCATACGCAATGAGTACACTTTAAAGTTAGTTCATTCCTTCACAAGATAAAAAAAGACGTGATGATGATATAAGCGAAGCCAGCTCCTTACAGTTTTCATCCTGAGCAACACATTGCAATGGAATCCCAAAGAACGATGTGTAGCTGTCATTGTACCACACCAGCAGCTCTGTCCCCCGAGGAATGTCGATACAAGCTCTGTAGAATATGCTTGCTCTGGTAAGAGAACAGAAAATCAATCACTGTTGAACTATTTACGCTTGACAATTTCATTTATAATAATAAAATAAATTACTTTCTATGTGACAAATACTAAAAAGCAAAGATTTGGTTTAAAAAAAAAAAAAAAAATATATATATATATATATATATATATATATATATATATATATATATATTTATATTTATTTATATATGAATATTCATATGAATATTTAGACCAACATTTTAAACATTCTCATGAAGATTATTGCTGATAGTTAAGATTTAGGTGTAAATATTTTTTAAGTTCTGATCACCACTGTAATTTGCACCAATGTGGTGTAGTCTGGCAGAAGTGCTTGATAAATCAGGCTGTTTATCAAGAATATAGAAGAGTAGCTTTATATATTTGCTGGCGAACACACAAAAAAAGAAAATTTGTCTTCTTAGGAAAGTTGTCCCTTATGCAGTTATATATCTCTCAGGAATGGAACAATTACACTAAACTGGTTGTGGCACTTGGTGACTTTGACAGACTGATGTTGTTTTTGTTGGTTGGGTGAATATTTGGAAGTGGTGGAATTGTGGCTAAATTGTTTATTGCTCCTTCAAATGATCAAATTAAAGTATTAATTCAGCCGTTTTGGAAAATTTAGAAATCAAAAGCATACGAAAAGAAAATTTTAAGAGCAGATGTATGCATGTCTATTTCACGGGAATCCAGTTAGCAAATCAATGCATCACTTAAACTTGCTTATTAATCCTGATAAAGTTTTCCTATTACAACTCAAAATATAATTTTGAAGTTCTGGGAACGAATAGAAATACTTTCTATAACATAACACTAAAGTGTTATCTGTAACAGGACAATTTGTCTGCAGTATAAAAGTGTGGACATATGGGATTCCTCCTGAACATTTTTCACAGGAGTGAGATATGCAGTTGTCAACATATTTTGTCACCTCAAACTGCCTCTTGGCAACGGGATCATAAAGATCAATACAAATGTGCAGATTCTCAATATTTTACTTGCAGCTGCAAAACTTCCATTTATCTTGTTAGTCTCTCTGTTTACAGCCATTTTGTTTCACGAGGGCACTGCTGGCTAAGCAGAACAAAATTCTACTACTCTCTATGAATCTGACAGAAATTCTTAACTTGGCCTCTTTTTGTTATGCCTGTATAAACTTCCACCCCTTAACAGCCGCAATGAAAATTCCTCTCACTGTAGATTAAAAAAAAATCAATAGCAAGTTTTTAAAGTTGAGAAAAATCAAGTCTACTTTGTAGTCCACCATTACAAACATTTCATCTTTCACTTTGGCTCATTCTTACATAAACAAAGCAGAGTAGCGAACGAATGTACTAAAAACCCAAATGACACAGTTTGCTGCTGAAAGAGCAGAACTGTTTTCAAGCAATGGGTGGTCTCGGAGGGTTGGGGTAGGCCGAAAAATAGTGTAAGCATACACCATTTCTTCCAAGCAGATAATGCGTCCAAAACTCGCACAACTCTCTGCATGGTGAAGTACATCAAAGGGATTTTTCTCATTTCGGATAATATTTCCTTTGCTGACATGTATTTAGTATTGTGGTTGGATGACTCATAAAGATAGCTTCATGGCGTCCTAGAGCTGTTGAAGTAGAACACATGCCAACGGACATTATTGTCAGCCTCAAAATAAAAACAAAACGTTCAACCGAGGGTCAATCAATCACACAGCTCTTTGAAGAAAATTCCATTTAGATATTAGACGTCATAACACAGGGAATTCAAACCAGCTGACTTTTTGTGAAAAGGACAACTGTGGACAATACAAAAATAGTCCGGTGTCTTAAGTGTTCACTACCCCGAGAGCTCCGCTCTTTGGTGACTGAGGATAGTTTATTTAATTTTCATGGTTCATTGCACTGAAAGCTGTAACATCTGAAACTGTTCTGTGCAGCATTGTTAACAATTCATCAGGATTTAAAAACGCTGTAAAAACATCTGATCGGTGTAAATGATTTTATTTTCGGTCCATGTTTTATTTTATGGTCTGTTTTGCCTTTTTAATATATCTTTCATTATATCCATTACAATATAGCCTATGTGAATCTGAGACTACTGCTCACGGGGGAAATGACTGCAATATAATTTAGATTTTTTTCAAATATAAACTCTACCCTTTATTCATCTTGATTTCCCAAAGGAGCTATTTAATGGATTTATTTCTGTTATCCAACCAGACTAAAGTGCGAGTTCCCACTGGGTGTAGGCTCCTGCTTTCAACCTCCAATCACATGCAGGAGTAGAGTCCACACATGATTGGGCGTTTAAAGCTCATTTTCAGTCAATGAATGCTTTCTTTTTAGTATGGAAAGAGCATGGAAATGTTTGGATTAACCATTTTGTTTGTTTTGTTGCTGTCTGTGACCTGATTGTGGAGACTATAATCTGCTTCTTATCTTTGGTAACAAATCTGGAGGCTTATCCAACAGCTAGAGGTGTATTCCAAACATTATCTGTTGGTTGTAACAGGCACTGCTAAAACTAGGGGTCCACTAGTTTAAAGTGGCTCACTAACTCAGAAACCCCATATTTTGACCACCTACTTAAAGTCTCATTTGGATTAAATAAGCTCCATTATCTTTGAAGAATATACTACACTTTCCTTAGTGAGGTATGGTATACAAAAATAAATCACCTGCACCCCCCTGCAATATGTTATATGCTATATGCCCACTATATATTAAACTGTATTATTCTTACAGGAGTATCGAGACACCAATGCTTAAAACAAGGACCTTGGCTAAATGGTAGAGCAGTGGTGCTCAATCCCTCTCCTAAAGTCATGGTTTGTGGATCTCCACACCCGGCTCAATTGCTCTGTTTGAACACTAATTACTTTACCCAAGTAATTAGGGCCAACAACACATGTTGGTGGCCCTTGTGTAGTGCTGAACACCACTGTGGTTGAATATAGTTAGTGTGGTAGTGGGGCAGTGACAACAGTTTCATTGGTGCCATCTGGGGACCGGTTAATGAAACCATGACAAAGGTCAGTCAAATGTCCTTTTTTGCACATCCAGCATAGCTATCATTGTACAGGGGGTGCAGAGGATGCGACTGCACCAAGGCCCAGAAGGTCAGGAGGCCCCATCATTGTTGCTCTTCCACCCTATTTTTATATTTCTTATCGCTGGGCATCCTTTAGAGAGCCTTGACAGGCATCATTTAATGTTTGCAACAGGGCCCCGTCACATTTAGTTACAACCCTGATAGCTATCTGGCAGTTATCATAGGTTTGCATTTTCAGAATGTGCAAGCTTCCATCCCCAGAAGCTGCAACAATGCCGATATTATCTATTTTATTCCAGGATGGACATTTAAAGGTAGATCAGGCTAATCTCCAGTGACTTCTGCTACAGTCTCTTGCACCTGCACAACTCCTCAACAGTTGTGTGTTTCCTTCCTCTCACTGTGGCTTGTTCCCCATCATTTTATACATATATAAGCGTTTGCTCCTTCTCCAGACTCCCCATGGGAGATAAATGGTAGGTGTAGGGGGAAGCATGAAGGGCTAGAAGTGCGGGAGTAGGACCTAGGACAATGCTGAAGAAGGGAACTGATTGAAGTGTTTCTAGTAGATTGGCCAGACAGATGTTGCTGCCATCAGATTTCTACAGTGCCAGTCATTGGTTGTTTAATTACAACTGAATTTACCTTTCTATACAAATGACTTCAATGATCCCCTACATTGCCATCAGCAAAAAAAAATAAAGTTGCACTTCCCAACTGATGACCATTTACCCCCAACTGGCCAATGCCAATTTTTTCTACTCCCTACTACTCCATCAGGCCCAAATTCAGACCATCACTAGAAATGACTACCATTCCTGCTTCTTATTAGCCAACCATTCTACTTTAAGAGCCACATTCTGAAAAACCATTGCCTCACACATTAGTAGGTCTTGCATTCTCTATCGCCTTGAGCATGAGAACTGTCGGCACCCTGAGTATCGATCCATGATCCATCTGCAACTCAATTTGACTTCAGACATACAGCGAAGATAACATTTAAAAACATTTCTTTGTGTCTGGTTATCTGATTTGGACTAGTACAGATTTTCTTCATCTAGGTAACCAGGCTCAAACAATGTATGAGTTATTATAAGTAACACATCTATTAAGTTGTCTGCTGCATATGCCTCCTGAGGACTGCTTGAGCAATGCAAAGTGAGTATTCCTGATATCAACTACATTTTAGAAATGTAGGTGGTATCAGGAAGCTCTAGACTCTAGCCTTATGTATATTAAAGTGGACCTCGATTCAAAACCTAAATTACTCCCTCACTGGGCCTGATTCAGCTTCTATGTTTTAAGCAGCAGTTTGTAAGTAACTAGGCACTGCAGCATCACAGCACCCATGCTGCAGATAATACCTAATGCAGTGTTTTCCAACCCTCTTCTCAAGAGCTACGAGCCAACAGTTCAGGTTTTGCAGATGTCCACACTGATGCACAGGTGACGTAATTAGTCCTCTGAGATAAAAATTCAGCTATGTGGAGATCCACAAAATATGGCCCATTGGCTCTCGGGGTTGGGGAACATTGACCTAATGTGTTACAAACTGTCAGCTTGAAGATGGAAGATGTGCCTAAATAGGAACATCCGGGATTTTATCTTTGCAGGGTTTTGAGTCTCATCCTTGGGGAATCCTGATTTGGGATGCCCCACTCTTTGAAACCCCAGGAAATGCTGCTATGATTTTCCTCCCATCAGTTTTCTATACTCTGCATATTAAAGCAGAACAAAACCAGTTAGTCCTGGTCTTGGAGTCTGAAAGACTCCAGGTCTAGGTAAGTCCCTGTCTCCAAATTAGAATGTCCCGCTCTTTCAGACCTCCTGGGTCACCGGGCATACTCATCATGTGTGGGTTGTTGGGACTTCCCCCCAAAAGGGCTAGGCTTATGCTCACTCCCAGGCCAGGCCAATGTGAATGGCTGGAAGGGGCATGCACACTTGCAGTTGCAAGTACATGACTGCAGCTCTCTCCTGGGTATCCAGTCCCTGCCAACCAAGATAAGATTTTGTGTTTTACTGGGCATTATAGCACAGGGGGTATTGGCAATCAGGATGAGCAGTCCTGCCCCCGCACAGGGAACGACACCTATTTTGTTAACAATGATTGTTGTTTCAGTTTTAAAATGTTTATTTACAAAAAAAATAAAGATACACAATGGAGGGAGGCTGCTTTACATATGTATAGACATGATTAGTGTTACTGATTAAAGGGGGAGTGAGTTGCTCCATCACTACTATTTATACAATTTACTTAGGGCCTGGGAACCAAGCAACTGTCCAGTTTAATTCCTTTCTTTCCAGGTGAGTAGTTCTTATGTTTTTTTATTGCACTGCATGTTCCAACTTTGGGGACTCAGAAACAGGAGTAAGGACTCCACCTAAAAAGAACACCTTAATGTGGCATGGGGTTTACATGTGGAATTGCAACTGAAGGCAAACAAAGGCCCCTCATTTCTTACAGGATTCATAAGCCCATTTGGTGAATTTTATAAAGTAAACAAGGCTAAACAGGGCTGTTAATGATTCCCAGGGCCTAGGTAAATTGTATTAAATCATAGTGATGGAGCAACTCCCTCCCCCTTTACTCACTGTGATTAGTTTCAGTTCAAACCTTTGTTGCCTATAAAGTCACATGGGCTCCCTGTGTTCAAATCCTGCACTGTAACATTTTAGTTAGCCTTTTTTGACTATTTTTCAATTACAGATTCTTCCTCGCCAACCTGGTACTAAACTGGTAAAATTCAATTAAGAACATACAAATGCAAAGCAAGGAGGCTTAACCATCAGCAATTCATCTTTTTGTCTACTGTTGCATTGCCAGGGTGCTTTATTTCCGTTTAAATATTAAAATACTAGATGTGTTTTCAAGTCATTTAATTTCTGTAATATATTACCTGTATTGAACTACAGTCAGATTCTGCTCCCCGCAGTGCCTGGCGCATCGGACATACCTCATCCAGCTTGACTTACTGGGTTCTCCTCCATCAATGAAGTGCTGTAGTGTCCCTTCTTGGTCATATATCTGCAGGGGAAGGAGGTTACAAGTTCAGTAGGGAGAAAAAAAAATCATCAATCGTGCTTTACTTTGTGACTTGTGCCTCATATATCTTTTGTAGGGATTTGGCTAGCATTTGTCAACAGTTTATGGAATCTTAAGGGCTGCCTGACATAAGAGCGAGAAACACACTGTGATGCACTGTAAATCTAGCCTGCCTTATCAATCTGGCCTTTTATAGATTGAGCCTATTTACAGAAAGCCCAGGACACCACCGGGCTTCCCACACAATTGTTTTGGCTCAGTGTCTGTGTAATGAAGTGCCAGAGCAGAGTTCTTGCTTAATGGACAGCTACTAAATATATGGCAGATGCTCTATTGCAGAAAAGATGTCTGAAAATTTCTAGATGTTATAATAATATATACATTAGCATATTATTATATAAAAACATAGGGGATGCTTCTTAAAGCGGAAAAAAAACCCAGGATAATGACTATCCCGGGTTTTTCTTCCCCCTCCCAGACATACCGATTTGGGATGCCCCACTGTGTGAAACCCGCTAGATCTCCCAGTAAAACTCACTTCTTCATGGTCTTACGGTGCATGCATGAGCTCTCATCCAATCAGAGACATTTGCCATGCATATAAAATGTTCCGCAAATGACTGTGTTCCCGGCCATCTCGAGTGGACACATCCCTAGTAGTGGGCGCACTCCTGCCTCAAGTCTATTTGAAAGATGTGGACATGCGTTCTCCAGAAGTTTTTCTGTAAAGGTCTCGTTCTCCAGATTTTCTTCAGAATTTACATTGGTGGGGGAACCAGAAAGCAGGTGAGTTTTGTCAGGTTAACACATAAGGGCATCCTAATTTGTAGGGTTCACACAGCTGGAAATCCCAATTCGGAATGCCCCGGGGGAAGGCAGGTGTAAATTATAGGTGAAAGTATAGGTGCTTCTAAAGTATAAGGAAAGGGACATTGGTGGAATATGCATAAGGTAATCACCCTGCCAATGTAAAGAAAGGTGTGTGCATCATGCTGAAAGCAGACCAAAACCCCCATTTTTAACTGGCATCTTCTGAATTGTTATCCACATGAAGAATAAGTTCTGGTAATTTCTGATGCTCCTGCTTCACTATGTACCTTGCTAATGTCGCCTTTTTTAATTAGATGTCCCGCATCATTGACGCATCTATGCAACAACCAATCGCCTGCTTTCTGACATTGCCACTACAGAGATCTCATTGCTGTTTCCCCTCTAAGACCTAATCTCCTCAAGGTAAAGCCACGACACATGCGCATATTCTGGCTAGAGATTCAGGATTTCGCAAGCTAAAAGGTAAATCTTAGGGGCTACAGGGAAGCGTGCAATGATGACACGGGGCCTTTGGAGAGGGACAGCAAACAAATCAGTGTTCCAGTCAAATTTGAAATATACATTTCCAGTTCTACCCAAGAGGTGAGTATCACCAGGGGCTTTGGTTAAATTAATATTTTTGGCTACATATATATATTTTTAACAAAAATATAAATGCAACACTTTTAAGTGATTTAAGACTTTTATTTCTCAAATATTGTTCACAGGTCCATGTTAGTGAGCACTTCCCAAATTCTGAGATCCATCTACCTCACAGCTGTTTTCTTTGGGCAAAAACTCTTTGGTTATGCAAACTGGGTGGCTAGTCCCAGATGAACTTGGACTTGAAGATAAGGTGGAGGTCCTCGGCTGATGTGGAACCCGTTCTGAGGCCGGTTGAAGGTACTGAGAAATTCTCTGTATTTAGAGATGGCTTATGGTGAAACAATGAACATTCAATTCACTGGCAACAGCTCTGGTGGTCATTCCTGCAGTCAGCATGCCAAGTGCTTCTCCCCCAAAATCTATGGCATTGGGCTGTGTGATAAAACTGCACATTTTAGAGTGGCCTTTAATTGTAGCCAGTCTAGGGCACACCTGTGTAATAATCATGCAAATCAGCATTTGCCACACCTGTGAGATGGATGAATTATCTCAAAAAAAGGAGAAGTACTCAATAAGATTTAGACACAGTTGTGAACAATATTGAGGCCTTTTGTGTACATAGAAAAAGTCTTAGATCTTTGGGTTCAGCTCGTGAATAATAGGATCAAAAACAAAAGTGTTGTGTTCATATTTTTGTTACGTATAATTTACAACCTCAGTCTGGAGTCTGCTATAAAAGGCTCATAAACCTCCAACCCACTATTTTGTCTTGCCCCCCCCCCCACCCCGTTATGCAGTTGGTACATGTATACTGTAATATACAGAATGTACAAATCAAATATAAAATGAAGTCAACATTTTTAACAATGGTGGGCCCAGTCATTAGGGCAGTATAAACATATTTTGGTACATCCAAAAAGTTACTTAGATCAGAGGACCAAACACATTAAACTTCTGCGTGCCCTGCAAATGTGTTTAGGTACCTGCTGTTATTGCAAACTTGTACAATGAAATTAGCACCTCATTAGAAACAATCTGCTTCTTCACTATATATTAGGGCCCTATTATAGATTTGCATAAAATAGAGTAAAAAGGCTTTTTTTGTACTCTTCACAAAAGTGTGTTCAAGGTAGTCAATGGAAGGAGAGAGAGGCTCTCAAAATCGAACACAAGATTATGAGATTGTTGAATGCACGATTGAGAACGAGATGCCCAATGATCTATATCTATAGATATTTAGTGCCAAGTGTTTTTATATAATGAGGTATGCAGTTTTTCCATGACATTTTAGTACAACGAATGACAGAACTATATACTCAACATATACTATACCACACGTACCAGACTAAATGTGTTATTTCACGTAGGGAAACGATCACATATGCTCCAAATCTCCATTGTGAAATCTCTTTAGATCAGAAGCACTAGGAACACTTTCAATTAGACATTATAATAACATTGCCTTTGTATTTGCCTTATGGAGCTTTATGGATGACTTAGCATACTGACATTCTCAAATTCAACATTTTAAGCAGTAAAACGAAAGCTATAGATTTGAGGGTTTTTTTTAGTACATTTTACACTACAAATTCATTGAACTTTAAATATACAATTAGGGCCAAGATACTTTCTTTTACATGACAGTTTTTAGTAACTGAATTGCCTTTTTTAGGAACGCATTACTAAATTACAGTTACATAATTGCTTGCAATATCATTGTTGTTTTTTTTAATACAATACAGTAAAATATTTAAGGGTTATATATTCTGCAATGCATCTAGTTATAAAAAATAAATTTAAATACCTTTAACAAGAAATTCAAACAACTAAAGCCTGATTTATTAAAATAGTGATGCACTGTGCCAGCCTCTTTTTGTATTTGCTTAGTCAATGGTGTGAGCTTAGTGGCACTGGAAAAGAAAATAAACTGTAGAGGCAGAGCCTACAATCACGGTGACACTACAATTGTGACTTCTGTCAGTCTGATCTCTCAGAAGACAATTGTTGGGATGATTTCCCAGTCTCTTCTGTTATGTGGCCATGCTGCAGTTTCTGTGTTTCTAGGGAAAGGGGTGGTTCATTTTCTTGATGCCATGTAGTCAAAACTACTGAGCAGCAATATTATTAAAATATCGAATTTTAACTTTGCAGTATACAAATAGAACAGAAGAGACAGAAAAGAAGCATATA
The DNA here is from genome assembly GCA_027917425.1 of Gastrophryne carolinensis. Classification (NCBI taxonomy): domain Eukaryota; kingdom Metazoa; phylum Chordata; class Amphibia; order Anura; family Microhylidae; genus Gastrophryne; species Gastrophryne carolinensis. Next base: position 526,055,254 of record CM051234.1, read on the forward strand.
CCACCTCCTACAGACATGAGCAGTGGTGTTTCCCACACAGTCTAATACAAGAGGGGTGGAGAATGGTTCAGCTATTCACCAGCCTCCCTTTATTCATTTGAATTGCCATGAGCACAAGCAGGGAGGAATTCAGTCAATATGGATTTCTCCCTGTGAAGTGTTCTAAAGAAAGGCTGGCAGCTTCCCAGGTGAGTAGCTCTCAAATATTTGTCTGCATTGCATGTCCCAATGTTGGGGACTCAAAATTAAGAGTAGGGACCACACTAAACACAGAGTGCCTTGTCAGGGCAGTGTGGCTTCCACATGTATCTGCAGATATATGCAACCAAATATCTGTCTTCCACATAGCTAGACATGTTTGGTGCTTTATATTTAGATGATGAGAGGGTTAAACTTGGCGGTAAATTAGTTTCCAGGCCCTGAATAATAATAATAATTTTGCATATAATAGTTTTGTATATAATTGTAAATAATAGTGATTGAGCTGCTCCCACCCCCCTTTATTCATTTGTCTTTTAAGGGAAGTAGCCACCTACCTCAAGCCTAAACAACTCCAGGTGGTCTCCCTCTATGTGGGACATATTTGTGATTTGTGATGCTTTCTATGTAAAACCTCCTGGGATTACCTCCAGAGCAGACCAGCTAGTTAGCTAGCTGACTTTGCTACCTGCATTTGTCCACTGAGTAAATCAAGGTTCGTGAATATAAATAAATGTTGTGAATGTATAATTAAGTGTGCTTTATACACCCAAAAAGTGTGGCACCAATGAGATCTCTTAGTCTACCAAGGCTATGCTTATTAAACATAATACATTAAAAGTTGTGTTTTAACTGAACGTTATGCTGGATTCAGGACACCAATATATTATGCTATTCTATTTTTCTTTTTCAATTTATTTGTAGGATGTGTTCATATTGAAACAAGTACAGGAAACAAGCAGGAACCTTGCACAGTGTGTAACATTTACATTTGAAAACTATCATGTTCAGTGAGGGCACAAGGGACACTATTACACACATTTCCATTATCATGAATGATTTGACACTCAGTTTTGTGGTTTGGGAGGATTTCCAGACATGTGCTCCTGTGTGGGAGTTTCAATCTTTTGGTAAACTATGTTTGATGTTGCAGTTTACTGATACACTAATGCGTGTCAGGGTAAACTAAGGTCAGGCTAAGGCAGTGTGCATGATGATAATCTGGGAGTTTAGATATGAGAAGATCAGGAAGAATATTTTGTTCCCATCATGAAGAATTCTCTAAATTGTAATTTCCCAAATTGAAGATCCATCATAACTAGGCAGTGTGACATGCTTATAACCTATATGAGGTTTCTCACAATTGTCATGTTACAGCAATACCAATAACAGAAGATAATAATGTTTATTTTAATGTTAATTTCATGCTTTAGTCTTTTAAACTATCTCTTGATAAGTTAATAATTGCCCCTTCTTTGTCACATTCCTTACTTAAAATTGTACACATTTCTTGAGGACTAGTGGTGCACAAGATCCTTTCCGGTGGCACATGCAGGGCTGTTTCTACGAGAGGGCAAGCAGGGCAATCGTCCTGGACACCAAGGCCATGGGGGGGGGCAACTTAATCTCAGCAATTTCATTTTCTGTAGATGAGTCAGGTCCACTGTTAACAAGAGAGGCCCCTCATTGCCCCATATTTGGCATGTCATGGGGAGGGGACACTGCCTGCTGCTAAGGAAGAGTCAGGACATGCCACATACTGGTATAGGACAACCATAGAATGGGCAAGGGGGGGCAGAGTTTTTTGAGCGGACTAAGCGTTTTTTTTTCCTAAAAACTGCCATGGGCATGTGACAAGCCTGCAGTCTGATCTGTACACAAACCTAACCCCCAAGAGAACATTGGAGTAAGATAGAAAATTGTTTAGAAAGATATGATCTTCTCCTCAACCTATCTTTCATAAAACCACTCTGTTGATACGAGCACTTTTGTCTAATAGCATAAAACATGATCCATCACCCAGTTACTGAAAAACAGAAAATGGATGACCATGGCAATGTAACAGACATACAAGAAAATATTATTATCAGAGTGGGGAAAAAACAACCTGACCTGCTATTATCTATATTTTACTGAGGTCCAGTTTGCACCATTAATAAAACTGCTCTTAAAAGGTGATAAAAAATAAATCGAATTTTGTGTGTTTCGGGTTATTTCAATGGCTGCTGTGTGTATTGTAACACAATTTTAGCTGATTGACAACCCAGACCTAACATTGAGTACTTGTGATAATTAGAAAAGTGATACCGGAATTCTGAACATCACCACATCAATGAGTTGTACTGGTGACTCGACTGTACCAACAATACCTGTCAGGTATGTCAGGCCTAGAAACTTCTGTCCCCAAAAATACCCCATACATTGTAAATTATTCAGCACATGAATAAAGGTGACAAAGCATAAAAATGTACTTTGTTATTTTACATGTTTTTTTTTCTCTTTAGGCGTTCCAATTCCAGGTAAAATTATCATCCACTCCCCAAATCATCAACCCCTGAAATGAGAGCTGAAAACTAAACTAAACCAAAAATACTTGCCTGCTCAATGCTAGCTGCTTCTATCTAGATTTGAAGTTATTGCCACCGATGAAGTGGTCGCAGAGAGCTTGAGTGACCGTTACTCAATCACTGCACAGCAGAGGCGGATGGATTATCACTTTAACTACTGTAATATTTTTCATTGTAGATGCAATAATTTATCGCTTACAATAACATGAAAATATCAATGTTTATGTATCTGAAAACCAGTTTACCAAATAATTAAAGCAGCAATAATTCTGTTTAGATCATTACAATATTATTATTTAAATCAAAGCAATTCAGTACCTCTGCTTTTCCCCAAAAAGGGCTCAACTCCAAATGGCCATTTTGAATACTACCATGCAGTACTCGGACAAAAGGCCAAACATTTTATAATAATACAACAATGTGATCAATCTAGTTAATACACCCAGGATTGTAAAAGGACAGTCCAAGCAATAGCATTAATACAGCAGCAAGGAGCTTATCTGATGCCTGTCCAGTGTGCCTCTCCTTCGCTGTAGATGCCATAGCAGGTCTCTAAAGCTTTCCCTTCCTTTCATATCAGTACTCCACAATAATGCAGAAATGTGGACACATGACCCACCCCTGTACCTTGGTGCTCCCAGCAAGAGTGAGTGCAGCAATCCACACTTGAATGGCTCACTCACACTGGGAACACTTAGGGAGGGTGGTCCTGCGACCACATTTAGAGTGTGATTATGGAAAACTAGAAATTAAAGGATGAACAAGCTGTTGAAAATGTATACAGCATTTACAGTGTACTACAGGGAAAGGAAGATAGGTACATATAGGAATAGGCTTTAGATGAGCTCCTATGTATGCCCTATTATTGCCATTGCCTGGACTGTCCCCTTAAAGGAGCACTATCGCAAAATTGTATAATATTAAAAATATATATAAACACGTCGGCTAATGAGAGGAGGGGTCACTTATACACCCGAACTGAATCAAACTCCTGCCGAGCTTGTAATGTATTCTCTCATAGTAGAAATAAAATCCAGGGTGACAGGTTTAGTCTATCAGGGGGGACAGAGTCTGTCACCCCGCAGGTCCTATTCCTTCTATTGAAAGAAAAAAAACAAGCCTGGCTGGATATTTCTCGATGCAGGGTGTATAAGTGACCTCTCATTCCGCCATCCAGCATATTTATATTGATTTTTAGCATTGGGCCATATTTCGCAGTAGTGCTCCTTTAAGTAATACTTTAGAAATGTAATCTCCTGCATGTCATATAATAATAATAATAATAATCTATCCTATCAAGATCTTCATCACTGAGCAGATAGCAAGACTTCAATGTCAAGTTTAATAAGAGAGTATTCAAGGTTCGCCTTTAATAAAACAAACTCATTCTCTTCCATTCTGGGTATAAATATGCAGAATGTATGGTTCCAAAATCTAATCAGCCTTTTAACAGCAGGACAGTAGGAATGTTAAGTAAACTGTGGTCCCATCCTTTCATTTACTTTGTCAGCCAATATATTTTACTCATTATAGTAAAATGCAATATGTCACCATGGAATGTAATAAACAGAAGATGCGTATGCTAAATATTTAAGCCCCCTGCCTGGGTCTGGCTTCTAGCTGGATTACTACTCTAAGTTCTGTTTCTTGTAAAAGAAATCTTTCCATTGAAGATATACTATTAGGAGCAGATCACCCATGTTACTGTTACTGTTTTTCGTCCTGTTAGTGAGTATCAAGGTTTGCAAGTGGGTTTTGGTGCTCCAGTTTATCTAATGATCTTCAGAAGCCATCAATAAATGTTATTACTTAAATAACATAAAATCTTTATATTTCACATACACAGGTTATACAGTCAGGCATGAAAGTGAAGTGGAGGAGTGGAGGTCACCGCTGCCATTAAACGGTGACAGTTGGTACAATATTTGACAGGTGAAACAAATCTGATTGGTAACTTTGTCTTAGTGCAAAGTCGCTACATATGCAAACCATTAAAAGCATGACCATTACGAGCACAGACTGTGTAAATGCAGCAATAAAACTGCACTTTAATATAATGCTATAACAACAGTCATAAATAGTGGTGGATCATGGATCATGTCCAGTATTTATTTATAAATCACTGCTGAAGGGCACTTCAGCGGTTTCATGTCAAGCAGTGAGCTCCTGAGGAATCATCAGCTTCCAGTCCAGATGAGAAGTGAGTCAGAGATGCATAATGATATTGACAGGTCATTTGGTCTTTATATTTTTAGTCTTGTCAATAAAATAAATATTCGGTAGAGTACTGTTCAATTCACCTTTACCCTCAGTGGCAGGTCTACATAAGAAACAGTCAAGAAATGTAGATTGTGACCGCCGGCAGCCAATAATATTCATTGGATGAGCTTACACATTGCTATGCATCCATCCCCAGCAATCCTTATTGGCTGCTGGCAGTCGTGTGGGTGTGTAAAATGGCAATAGTCTAAAATGGTGGTTCTTTTAGTACCAAAGCAAGTAGATCATCCCAATTTGACATTCCTTACAGTACATATCCCCCCAAAAGCCTGATACTGAACAGATGCACTTGCCCACTGTTTCATTCCCTCATCAGCTCATCTCCCCTTGTGAACACTTTGGTATTCACCAAGCCTCACCCCCTATAAAGCCATATACATCCGCCCTATTGCTGATGAGAGCAAAGAGTTTGAAACGTGTCCACTAGTGGATGCTGTTTGGCTGTGTAAATGTAAAGCTAATCCTTGGCCTTGTACAGTCAGTGGCTTCTGAGTGCCTTGGATGGCCCCAAGATGTAAAGAGATGATTATCAAGGCTCTACCCATTGTAAGGAGTGATGGGTAAGTATAATATTCCTTGGGTTGGGCACTGTGCAAATACTTTCTGGTTTAGGAAAGCACCTCTTTTCCTATACTGTAGGACTAACTAATAGAGTGTAGACTTATTCTCTACAGACCAAGACTCTGATTGGCATAGAGTTGCACTGTACTGAACCAACCAAAGAAAAAAGGAAATGAAACACCAATATGGAAGTTGGAGGTGATAATGCTTTAAAATATTATATAAAGATCGGGATATCCCAAACTTAAAAGAAAACTCTCTCATTAGACCTGAAGTGATCCTGGCATCCTTTGGATACTTAGGGCTGGGAGTTTGGCTTATAGGGGCTATACCCAGGACTTTACAAAAATGTGCAAAGGCTGATGTTATTTTATGTAAGTAAACTCACCCCACCCCCCGATCCAATGGCACATACGCAAGCAGCACTCGCCACCTGCTATACCCCTATTGTTTTTATTAAAACAATAACTTTCTAAGAAGAAAAAACAACCAAAGGGGTTACCTCAAAAACAAAAGCATTATTCTTTGCCTTGAGTGTGTATTTGCAAGCTAAAACTACTTTCTGCAGTGACAGCATTTCATAGTCACCAGCATTAAATTACATAACTACTAAATATGACTCCAAAGTACAACACAATACTAGATTTAGCATGTATCCCCCGGGTTAATTTTCTGCTTTTAGGATTGTTTCACAAGGAATAATCCACTAATTGATTATAAAGAGCACATGTGCATTACCGTCACATACTGAATCTTTCTTATCTAACGGCTTGTCAGGGATCATTTTTACAAAGTCAGTCCGTTTATCTGGTGGTCTCCATCTGACTTTAGTGAAAGTCAAGGGGATTAGACTGTGATCACAATGAGTATGGGAAAAAAAGGGGTTGTGATGGATCGGCAATGGAGCTGGTGCTGGAGAGACCAGTCCTCTTTGATGTCGTGCTCTCTTAGGAGAAAACCTTATTCATCCAAATTCCTTGGAATTCCTGTATTCTGCATCCAGCTGTTAAGTGTGACACATCTGCCATTTTCAAGGCTTCGAAAAGGCACCAACTTCCACACTGTAATGTACATCTATCTGCACATTGATAATAACATTATGAATAACGTACTGGAGCCAGAGCAATGGCACCAGCTCAGTGGCATCACAACCTCTTTGAAAGCCATGAAGATGAGCACTGCATCTTTGGTAATGAAGTTCCATTGGCAAAAAAAAACTTGAATTCTAAAGTAACAGAATTGGAACGCTGGTTGGTAAAAGGAGAGTCACATTTTCTGCTTCTTTAAATAGAGGGGCGCTAGTGTGTCAGGCAAGCAAAATCAGGGAACAACACACCCCGTAACAATTGCTAGAACACAAGTGGTAGAGTTAGGTTTTTGTGGTATTGTCTAGGCCACTCATCCATGTGGTATCTAACACCTTTACACCTCGTCTGCAAAACTGGAACATTGCACAATTCAATCAGTTGTAAGTGAATTATTTAAAATACGAAAGCAATTATTTATTGAACGTAAAAAGGACCAAAATGCCCTTTGGGGTTGACCCCTTCTCCAGGTACATCTTAATTTGGGATAACCCCCCTCAATCTCTATATACCAAACTGCATACTCACTGCACCTGGCAGATTTGAATGTCTGCCAGCTCGAGTGTACAAGGTGCAATGAGTAGAATGGGTGCAAAAAGGTTGCAACAAGTACAATGAGGTGAAATGAGAATGCCATGAGGTGCCGCGGGCTACATTCTTCACCACTCCCACTAAGCCATGCATGTGGGCAGAGGTACAAACATAAACCATGGGGTTGAGATTAGTACTGTATATGGTGATTCTAGTGGTGGGATTTATTCTTCTAGACTCTTGGATCTGCTTAAGGTTGGAAAGTTTCTCCAAACTCAGTGCACAGGTATGGAGTTAAATGGATTACCCCAATAGTTCTGGGATTACTAACCATGCAAACATTCTTTCACTATATCCAAAGAGTAGCATCAATATGACTCTCAGAGCCTAAGTATCTTTTCTTAAACCAGAAGACAATGCACTACAATCCCTTTGGACAGAAAAACCACAGATTTCTAAACATCATTAGGCTAAGCACATTGTGAGACTTGTAGAAGTGATGGCAGAGGAACTATTTCCTGTCTGTAGGCTCTAAAGGCAGACGGCGAAGAAGGACTCGTAATAACTGTTCTTAACATGGATGAACAAAAGTTACAGAAAGTGTTTATTCTATTGGAGTAATGGTCTCCTGTGGTTTTATTTCTTTCTACAATGGCTTAAAGCTTTATATCTGCAATGGAGCGCCGCTTTCCAAGTGATTAGATGTTTTCCTAAGTACAGGGAATTCTTTCTCTCACCCATATAAGAGAGCGTTATTCTCCAACACTCCATATTTTGGCAAGGGGACCCCTTGCGTACAGAGTTTCAGATGACATACAATTTCAATATTTAAATGTATTAGTCAAAACATTCCTCATGATCAGAGAGTGAAATCAGCCATGGTAGTTACAAATGAGCTGATATGTTGAACTCATGTGCTTCTGAAGTACGAAATAAAACTTACACTGCTTATCAAATGGTGGGAGCTAGAAGAAATCTTCACCAACAAAGTGGAACTATTTCTCTGCTGTCATATGTAACTTAATTCTACAGTTTATAGTTTATAATTCTGACCTGGGACAAGAAATGTAGAGATTGTGTTGACATTTTAAGTGGAATTCCACATCTGAGTAAGATTTCTGTGATAAATGCAGCGCAAACATATCCCCTTCAGACCAATTGTTTTCCATAATTTGGTGCTGTTTAAATGCCTCTGACCTTCCTACTTTACCTTCTTTCACATTTAAATTATGTCGCTGCCTTCTGTAAAACATGTTTTTCAGTTGTGTTCCTTCCTTACAGCTGCTTAATTTAGGCAGGGATTATCTTACCAGTTCACCGCTCCTGCACTGCTCCTATGCTGGTGCTGTAAGCAGTGGCCTTGTGTGGGCAACCACTGGCAGCTTTGCACATGGGAAACTTCGTGTAACCGCCTCCTGCCCATAAGAAGCATTTCTTCTTGTAACCACCATCTGTCATGTTATTGCAGCATCATCTGCATCACCATTGCTTAGCTGGTAGGCCCAGCATCTTAGCTGATTGGATCCGGATAACTTAAAAGCCACGTACTTGAACAGCACTGAATGTATTGTACGGTTGCGGTGTTGCTGACTTTGGACAGTGCTTATGTGTCCTGTTGCTGACTTCTTCCACATCCTGACAATTTCCAAGTTGTGTGATCCAGGCTGCTGACATTGCCGCTTCCTGATCACATCTGTGTTGGGATCCTTGTTGCCAACCTCAGTCATGTCTCAATCACATCTGAGTTGTGCTCCAACTTACCGACCTGAGTTGATCTGAGATCTTTATTGGTCTTCTTGGTCTACTTTGGAATACAATACCTCACCTATATTTGTTTTGGATTTACAATCTAGACCTTTGGATTTATAACTGGAGTGTTGGTCCTTACTAGTTTCTTTTTATTTCTTGACCACGTCCAACCTGAAGCCTGTCCATGGCCAAGTCAACACCACAACCTAGCTCCAACAGAAAGATTCCTGATCCATAGTATGTACCTTGGTAGGGCACACTGCCTTTGTAATTTGTTGGTGAACAAGGGAAGCAAGAAGAGAATGTCACCCCAGGCACAATGTATTTCTGTGATCAGAAAATAAAGTCCAGAACCTTTTAATCAACAATGGCAAAAGTAATACCACCAGCAGTACAGTATACCTCTAGGAGACAGTTTTAGTAAATGCATCTCATTATCTGTGTCAGGTTTGATGCATTACCTTAAGGTGCCCTGATCCAATCAGGCCATCATTTCATCACAGTTGTTGACTGAGGTGATTTTTGCCCACTCTTAAATTGACAACAGTAGCTAAATCTGTAGGCCACATGTATTCCTGCTTTACTTTTTTTCCTTAAGAGCCAACTACATTAAAAACATGGTATTGCTGCCTTTTGAAAACCAACAATTCCAGAAAATGCAGCAGGGATTTACTGCCTATACCTAAAATAATAAGATAAGTGGCTGTCCAGCCTTAAATAGAAGAAGAAAACACTGTGGCTGTATTTAAGGATGGAAAATAGAATTAGAAATGAAATAACATAACTGCACAAGACTGAAGTACTGTATTTCTCTCTATAAATGTGCATGTGCTTATTTGGGGGTTCCAAATAAAATGAAATAGAGTAACATTGTAACTGCTGGGCCAGGTCTCCACATTCATGGTATGTAAATATTCATTTGATTTATAATCTTTATTCAAGGTTTGGAAAATGAGTTCTCCAATGTTTCATCTGGAACACATGGGGACTAAAAGATGAAGAGGTCTAACTAAAATAACATTTATCCACGCTGCACAATTGGTAATTCAATTAGCCGTTTTTTTAAGCAGGAACATTGTACAATGAGAATGTCATTTTGTTAGTTTAGTTGATATTTTTAAATGGCATAATCCCAATAAAGTTTGCATAATGAAAAAAAAAAAACAAAGCAATAGGTAAAAATTAAAAATTACGTGGTGCATGAAAAGCCTTTATGCTGTGTACTTATCTCAGTAAAACAACTCTGGATGAGCTATCTGAGACTATCTGATCCCCCTGACACATAAAAGATAGCTTTTTTATGATGGCTCCATATATACCAACCATAGTGGAGGAGGTAGAAAGCTTTCCTTTCCTGAATGTCTAAAGTGTCTAAAGTCCCTGTCCAGGCATGCGCTAACTTTCCTATCCCCCATAGCAACAGTGTAAAATGAGCCATTTCAAAGCATTATACATTTAGATTATACAATCCTCATATGTTCTTTATAAAGCTGCTGGCTTTGCTTTCATTTATGGTTGTGGTGGAGCTAGGATGGGCATGTCATGGAGCAGCTTTACAAGTCATGGTTGTCAGAGATGGTTGTGGGACCACCGTGGCTTGCTGTGCTCACTTGTGCTGAGAGCTCCAAAGGACAGAGTAGCTGCTAGACCATTTTTTTGTGTGGTTGTGGAGAAATGGTGTTTGAATAGAGATGCTGTTACACAATGTGACTGGACAGGTGGAAATCCCTAAACATATTGAATGCCTTCTTAATTAGTGCTACAACCTACCCTGAGTAGCATACAAAGAAAGCATGCATGAATTGTAGACTTGATTTTACCTTGTAAGTGGTATTGTGTTGACTACTACAAAATTGGTTACTTTATGGTGCTTTATTGGATGCTTTATGGGTGGAGCCTTTCAGCTCCTTCTATATGGACAAAATCGTTAAGCCTGGAAAAGCTTTGTAATGTGTATCAAAATCCACCTAGTCAACAAACAATTGTTGGGATGCAAACATGGCACATTTCTTTGGTGCGGCACAGCTGCTACAAGCCTCTGTTTTCTTTGGGTCACATGTATTTTCATGTAATGTTTTCTGAATATGAAATTTAGAAAGATCAAAGTCTGTCTTCAAGCAAAGTTTTTTATGCGGCCACATGTGTTTCAAATCTGGTACCAGCATCAAGTGTATTGTAGAAGCAAAACCACAATGTTCGGATCATATTTCTAAACAAATAACTGTATTTCACCATGTCATGCTGAACTTTGTGTGATCTCTCGATGGATAATGGCTTCGCATGAGAAAATAATATTTTGCATTAAGAATGTCGGCAAAGTTTATTATGAGAAACATTATAAAGTAACAGTTGCTGTTCATGACAGGTATTATGTATTTCTCTGTCGATAAATTTAATGCTGATTAGTAGTAGCAATGCCCACTAATATTTCAAGGCAATGAATGGCTTGTGTTATGGTTCATAGCCAGTTCATCTTGATAAATAAGTTTGGGACACTTTAAAAAAGGAAAATTATATAGAAACTTATGACACAGAGTACATAAACGTGACAGCACACCTACGTGTCTACTCTAACATAGCAATATCATGTTGAACTCTAAATACGCACTGGAATCCTTTTATGGATATTTTGAGGATATGAATATTTTTATAAATTTTCGTTCCTTACTGATTTTTGTAATCCTCTCATATTTACAGAGCTATGAAAATAATTTGGAAGATCCCCATTGATTTTTCCTGCCCTAGATTTGAGTCTTCAAGTGAAAAGTTTGCCCATAGATGGAAGGGGGTCACCAAAGATTTTTTCTGTTGCTTTGATAGCTCTCTGCAGATGTAATAGTTGGTGGATGATTGTGTATACTGTGGGACTCAATGTGGCCACCATGTGAGTTTTTTTTAACTGGATTTGAACAGAAGCGCAGTGCGGGACAAAAGGTTATAGGGGCTTTTGGGTTTTTTTGGCCTGGACAATGACTTGTAGCTAATAAAGTGTTGTATGCTGAAGTTAGAAAAAATGATCATGAAAGAAATTGATAAATAATTTTCTTAGAGATATGTTTTCATAGGTCAACTTGTATATTTTCATAGTTGAGATGCCCAGAGGCATGCAGTCTTATAACAACAGGATAATATAACAAAGCCTTCATGATAGATATTTCCTAACTAGACAGCTCAACCTTTTCAGTAAGACTTTTCACTTTTACTTGGTCCATTATTACTTTTAATGTATAAAAGTGACTGGTTGTCAGGTTAAGATGACAAGAACACAATAACAGTTTAACTCCCTTCTGACCCATGAGATGTAAATCACACTGTCAGCATATAAACAAAGGTATGATGGGTTGCCGTTTTAACAGATCTTCAAGATAGCATGCTAAAATTTATCACACAGTTCAGTATAGTGACAGCTAAGGGGGTTCTGGACAGCATTGGCAAACTTCAGCTTACACATGCAGATAACAAGATGGATAACAAGTCTGGACGGGGTCCATCTTCTTACAGTACTAAAAGAGATGATGTAGATATGCAAGACACTAGAAGGTTTAGCATGGCTAGACAGTGGTGTCTTCATTTCAAAAGGCACCCCCAGCACGGCTGAAGCTTAGTATGTCTGGATATTATTATGGCTTAAGATGTGTTTCGCAACATAAAATTGCCAAAGTCAAATAATATCTAAAAAACCAAGGAGCATACATTTCCCCATAGTTGTCATTTTTTGTCTTATTTGCTTTAATGACGATTTCTATAGAAAAAAAAAAACACAGTGCTTTGATTATAGAGAAAGATTTGCTGATTAGAAGACATATGGAGGTCACGGGAGGAGAATTTAAGCTCTTAATGTCTTGTTATGGATCTGTAAAATAAACTGCTCTCACTTGCAATGTTTAGAAAATGATTTTCAAAATAAATTGTTGCTCGGATCAATAGATTCTTTTGAAAAAACTCCTCTGCACTTTAGGTTATGGACGCAAGGCAACTTTAATAATGTAATTAGATTAAAGTTTCAGACTGTACTTGATGCAATGCAAATACAAAGATCATAAGAATGTAAATTACAATTTTAGAATGTATTCATTTGACAAAAAAATAAATAGCAATTAAGAAATAGAGTGGCTGACTTACTAATGTTAAAAACTAGGCTAGCCATACACAAGATGTAGAAACCAGATCACAGATCACTATTCCGTAAAGTGTTTCCCTGTCTCACACCACCTATAAACTATATACAGTATTAACATTTCAATTCAATTTAATTGGGTGTGATATTGGCTCTGATTTGGAACCTTTATATATATATATATATATATATATATATATATATATATATATATATATATTATAAAATGATGATGGTCTTTCCTGACATCTCCATTTTAAGGAAGACCTACCAAGGTACTGTTGAGCTCACAGTTTGAGCAACATGTTAGTCATTCAATCTCTGCTTCTGTAGTAATATGCAGCACAACGCTCAGGTAAGTTTGTATGCTCAAGTTAGGCTGCGTCCTTTCCCAAAATAAGTAACAAACCACTGGCTAATGTTATTAAGGCGTTGAGGCGGGCGGCGAGGGGTGTTTTTGGAGGGACTTGCTGCTGGCGAGCTGTGGATCTGTGAGTTTTTTGTTACATGTTGTGTGTCTGTTTGTCTCCTACCCGGCTGGTCCAATTAAGTAGTGTCGTTTATTTGTGGATTCTTTGTGTGTTATGTAGATAGATTAGTTATGTGTATTTGAGTTGGCACATTGCACTTTATTTATTAGGTGTCTACAGTATTAATGGTGGTATTTCACAGGATAGGAATTCAAATATTGTTTATCCCGATTATACATATGAAATAGAAATTTTCTTCCCCAGTAGGAATAAGTATTAATCAATAATAAGTTTGTTGCACAGTATTTTCATATTGAATTGTAGATTATATTAGATTTTTAGATTGACAGCCTGGTTACAGACGCCAATTGATATATATATATATCTCTATTGTGACCAGCATTTTGACCAAGCAGCACTGTATATTCCATCTATTTGTCTCCCCCATTCTCCCTCCCCCATCCCCCCCCCCCCTCTGGTTTTCATTGTGTTTGTGTTTTTAAAATTGGATTTTAAAGTGTATCTTTTGCATTGTACATACACATAAATTAATAAAAGTTGTATATATTTGTATCAAAAATATAGTGGTGCCACTGAATTCATTAAGGTTTTGGTTCTCTGGGGAGTGTGGGATCCCCATTGTTCTTTATTATTAAGGCGGAAGTTCAGTCTCCTGGACACAGGCTAGTTGCCTCCTGGTTCGGAGATATAAGTGTTAAAGAAATCTATTGCTCATTTTTTGTTTTCGGCATTGGTATATAGTAAGTGTGGATAACACTCCAAACCTAATTAACTGACCCCCAATTTCCAAGCGTTGTGCTTATTTAGTAGTATCACAATTTGAAGTAATTAAACAAAATAATTAGTAACCTATCTAGCATTAACATTACCTTAAAATATTATCTCTTGTAGTGATGAATGGTGTACTCTCACACCAACTATTTTAAATACAGTCCTATGTGAAGGAGGACAATTCATGCCAATACACATTTTAGAAAAACAGGGCGAGACTTACCTATTGTATCACTGAGATCTCAAATTTAGTAAATCTGGACAAATGAGCTCAAACTTAAATCAGACCAACACCCATGTGGGTTCAGGTATTGGTCCCCGCCCCTATAAGACAGTTGGGGGCATCCAGAATGCTGGAGCCCCCCGCACATAACCCCCCCAGAAAGACCATAATCCTTACCTTAGTCTCAATCCTCCCCAGGAAGTACAGCACCGTGATTGGCCACTGGAACTCAGGTGGGCAGGGTTTTCCGGCATCACTTCCCACACAAGCGCCGGGTGGCCAAACGGGGCACCGTATTCCCGGCAAGGATCAAGGCTAAAGGTAAGAATTACGGGTGTTCCGGGGGGTTATGTGGGGGGGGTCCAGCATTCTGGATGCCCCCGACTTTCTTATAGCGGTAGCACCAACACCCGCACCCGCATGGGTGTTGGTATGCTTTAACAGGAATTTCATGTGGTTCAGCTAAATACTCAATAAGTCTAACTACATTTTTCCTGAATGTCAGTTGTTGAACTAAGATCTTCAGCAAGGAAGTTAACTCTAAACTGTATGACTGAACCATATTTTAAAAAATGTAATTAGTTCCTTTCATTATGAACTACTGTTTTAGCTGTCCCAGCAAAAACTTAAACCTATTAGGGGTTACGAGATTAACCCCTGGTATGTATAATGCACTTTTGCTATCTAGCAGTGGTAAGTAGTTACTTACAAAAAAGTAACTAGTAAATGAGTAGTCTGTAAAACAATACAACCAATAACATCTATTTCTGTTTAGAACAGGAATGACATACACATTCTTCTTAATTATGTAAAAACATGTTAAACATCTTTTAGATTTCCAGGAAGGACCATTGCAAGTGGAATGGCTTTTTGTCCATTTCCAGCATGAGATTCTTGATCTCATTATTATTGTACATGCTTTAGTGTTACTGCATAGTCCGATGTGATACCTGGGAAAAAAAATTTAAAAATCTCCAGATCAACATTCAATTAGCTCTTAAAGCTGATTCGCAGCCAAAACTATCCCTATTTTTCTGGTCTGGATAGTACTTTATTCTCCAGCCCCCAATCCCCCAATTCAGTCTAAATCTGATTTTGTAAACCATACATACACATTTTATTTGAAAGAAAATCAGCAGAGAAAAGGGGGCCATAGTTTACTGCAACATTACAATTTACTTACGTTAATTTTCTTTACTTACTGATGGAAGAAATTGGGGTAAATCTCTCCCTTTGGTGGGAGTTCAGCTTTGACCAATATTAAGCAACAGATGCCAAGTACCAGGCCAGACAGCAACAATTTGCTGCTGATAAAAACTTGTGGGGTGTGTGATGAACAATTGGTACCTGATTGGTTAACAAATATAAAACACACTGCTAGTTAACACTCAAAAAGTTAAAATAAAGCTTTCATATACAGTGGGACCTTATTAAAAAATATCACAGTAACTTGACTGGCCCTTTGAAAAGAACACAGGTTCATTGATTTGGCATACGACTGCCTTAAGTAAATCGCCCCCTAAGTGGGAATAATATTTGGCAGGCTAATAGTATTTTCTTGTAGTTTTATTTCTTTTAATGTAAACTTCAGATCATTTTTACACCAGTTGGAGTAGGTGTCTTTTAATGATGGAAACATTCCCCTGAAAAAGAAATTTATAAATATGTTTTTGCAAGGAAGTGTGTCCTCATAAATATTAAAATGCATCACATTAAAAAACATACATGTAGCTCAGGTCATATTTTTTCCAAGGCATTTGCTTATGAAGTTTGACCTCCCTGGTAGCAGTTCCATCTGATCCCTGAATGTCGCAGTGGAGTGTGTGTGCCGTGATGATATATGTGCTTTCTTTGGACTCGTGCAAAGATATGTGATAGCCACACATGTATATTAATAAACCAAGCGTGGTGAGCTTGGGTGTGCCTCTGAAAGTTGGCAATAAAATGGGAAAATTAAGCAAAAAAAAAGAAAAACCTAATAGGCATTTGAAATATGCTACATACCATACAGAAGAAAGCATATAGAAGAAAGCAAAACTACATACAAAGCCTTTGATGTTGTAATGACGATATATTAATTGCTCCATTCCTGTATTTATATATATATATATATATATATATTTATATTTAAAATATATAGAGAGACTTGCTTGCTGAGTCTACTTTCTGTAAACGTTGCTAATATGTTGGTTAGGCTAATTGGCCAAGCTTAAGAACTAGATATGAGTTTCCAACAGAAAGGTAACATAATGGGGTCATAGACAGCAAGACAAAGTCATTCAGATTACTAACTACAAATAAACTTGAGCACATTGATTTTTTGAATAGTGGTTGTGGTGGATGTGGAACCGCTCTTCATCACTTGCTTGCAGTTCTACAAAGGGCTATCTGCCTGACTTAAAAAGATCAGGCGTCGATAAAAAAGGAAAGGCTGCTAAGGACAGTCAGTACAACAGAAAAAAATCATTGCCCCCCCCCGTCTCTACAGTCCTTGTATCAGAAAAGAGTCATCTTACGGGCAAGGAAATTCCTATTTGACTCCAACCACCGAGTAATTTACTATTTGAAAGATGGTTCAGAGTGAATGAGGGTTCAGAAATGCACTCCACTTATTGTGATGGTGGATGGATAGTAGTCGAGGGATAGTAGTCTAGTTCACATAATTAGTTAAAGTCGCGTATAGCGCCGAACTGCGTCAAGCAAGTGGCACCGCGGCTACCTGCAGGATATTCTTGAAGTGAGCATTATCAAGTGCCACCATCTCTTACTGCCTACGAGTGGTCTTAGGGACCTGGGGAGTTGGTAAGAGATGCCTGGATGTTTTACTCTTTTTTCCATGTTGGCAATTTATCTACGTTTGTGAGTTTGATTCTACTTTTTAATAAAGAGCTGACTTTTAGGAGGTATTGCACTAGCTGTTTTCTATGTTTTTTTGCATGCAGTTGCTATTGAGAACTTGGTAACATTGCTGAAAACAACGAATGAAGAATCTCTGCAAGTGTATATGTGCAGTAAACGATCTAGCAAATCGATTAGTTTTCAACATCTGGAGTAGGATGAAGATTAGGGGCCAAAATGTGAGTATCTTCATTTATTTAAATAGAGCCCAGACACTCCCTTTCAATACCACTTCTCCTACAAGTAACTTCCATTCTTTACATCATCTTCCTGCGAATTATAAAACATAACATAAATCTTTCCTACTGGCTCATTTTGGAAAGATTTATATGATAGTTGTATTATTTTATTTATTCATTAAATAGTGCTTGTATATTTTCTTTTGGTGTTGTGAGAATGTTACAAATCGCAATATTTACAATGGACTAATGCAATGGCTGGCTGACTAGAACAGAAGTGCCGGTTAGCCTGCTTTATTCAGCTTGTGTGACAGCTCTAAGTAGGACAAAAGCACAAGTTAGAAGCTCTTGACTTACTTGGACAAGACTCTTAACCCCAGGTCAAACAAACAGGAACTCGTTATATGGCTGCTTTTAAGCCTTTTGATTTGTTTTAATTAGAAAGAATTAATGAAAGGGATGTACAGTAGGTCACTGATTATATATATTTAGAGGGTCATTTTCAAAATGAATGTTCATTACAAACACCCAGCCATGTCCAGGGATGCAAATGCAGGTAGAACACCAGTCTTCAGTTAAGAATCATTGTTTCCCCATAACCACAATGAACTACAATTTTGTCTGAGAGCAGACCAGTGTTTGTTCCAAGGTTGTTTAAAGGGACAGTTCAGGCTCTAAAAAAAATGACCCCCCCCCCCCCCCCCAGCAGCTACATTAAAAAATCCCAAGTCCTGCAGTATGAATATACCCAAAGATTTCTTGAGCGCCTCCTGAGGGGCTGAGGGGATGTGGATCCACAGTCACTGTGTACTTTGTGTTCTTTTTAGATTACAGTTTCACTATGCTTTATAATGCTTTTTGCAAAGAATACAGATATATTGCCGGTAATCAATGCAACAAAAGAAGGTTAGACGCTCAAACCCAAATAGTATTGATATATATATATTGACCCCCCACTATTACCACTTTTTTGTCAGCTACAGTCCACAGCAACAAACAACATTTAAAAATAAATAACAATAATCACACAGGAATGTTTTAAGATTAGGATTAAGAAGATTCACTGATTAAACCTTGGCTATAGATCTCCTTTAGGAACATAAATTGTGTCTGATGTCAATAGCCAGTCCTGACATTCATACTAGTCAACACTATCTGTAGGTTCTTCTCTTTTGAAGGCCAAAGCTGATAGCTGAGTAGATGAATCACTTGTCTTCCCCTAGTGACTGCTGAAAACAGAATCACAATAAACAGACACACGGAGTACTTTTAGTTCACATGCAATGATAAAAATGAAGCCCTTATGTTCTGCTGTCATTACATTTGTTACTAATTTCATCACAATATGGAAGGAGTTAGCTGTAGATTGAGAATTTAGATTAAACACTCCCTTAAATCATAGCGTGGCTGACAGGAGACTCCAAAAGATAGATTTAATTTTTTAACAAAAGGACATCTTCCTTGCACCTTTTACCTCCTAACTTTAGATATATCTTACTATTTGCTAGAGATGTCAGCCAGCGGTGTCAAAGAGAATCAGGTCCATTTTGGCAGATTCTCTCTGAAACACTTAAACCCTGAACCTATCTTTTACTCAAGCCTTGTGGGTTATAAAAACCCAGCATAACCAGGAAGTAGAAGCCATTTAAACGGGTCATCTTGGCTCTGATCTAGGCACAGTCCCTTGGTGATAGACCTGGAAACGTTAGAATTTGCTGGGTTAAAAATTTGAGAGATATTTTCCAATCCAGTGGAGATAAATTTATCATTATTTGCAATCTGTGGCCGGACTAAAGACACATATACTCAGCTAACATTGTTCAGCCTTTATCACACAGATTGCTGGTTAAAGAAATGCCTTCAGCTGTCAACCCAAGTGCATAGAGTTCTCTTCCACACGGGCTCCAGGGTGTGTCCCTGTCTTTAGAGAAAAGATTGCCTTGCTGACTGGAGAAATAGGTGCATGTCATGATGAGCCATGCTGTGGTTGGGCGGTGGACTGGGAGATTCCCCTCCATGCCCCTCCTCTTCACAGTGAAATACAGTCACATGGCGGGGAATCACCGGAGGCCCCAACTGAGTAAAAGCTTCCCTGTTTGGCAGCCATGCATTGCCCCCTAGTTGGGGGACCTTTGTCCTCCTGTAGCCCAAATGGTAGTCACACTTTGACTGAGGAGACTGAGGAGTCTTGGGAGCCCTATGCTGAGGAGGATGGCAAAGGTGAGTGTAGTGTAGCTTAAGTAAAACATTTATTTTGCATCATTTGGCAGGAGGCTCTCATAGTGCCACATCCCCTGCATCTCTGGCATCGTGTGCGATCTCCCCATTCAAATCAATGAGAGATGGCTGATGACAGCAGACATCATTGGACAAGAGCCCATGCAAGCGCCATTGGAGCATAGAAAAGTGAGTTTTTATGGGGGGTTTCCTAATTTTGTTTTGTTCCACGTTTATATGGGAAATTTGACATATTCTTTGCAATTAAAAATCTAGGTCCCAAAGGGGCAACTGTATTTGAGATGGCACACACTGAGACCATAACCAAGAAAACCCGAGGTCAGGATTACCTTCTTCTCGGTTCCTTCAAAAAAAAAAATGTGTTTCTCTTTGGTGATATATTATGTTTGTATTTCTTTTTTTATTCTACATCCATGTGTATAATGTTTTCTCCTAAACAGAGTAAATCCCTCCTAGGAGAATTCATTTTGGCTTTAACATGTTTTTTTTGCCCCTTAACCTCTGATGAGGCTAACACACCCAAAACTAGCTGAATTATTAAAGGAGTGTTTTCCCACATAGCACTGTAAATCTTTTGGATTCAAACTGCCAACTGTACAGAAAAGAACTAAATGCTTTCAAAATGTGACTGGGAAAGATTAAACATTGAATTTGGTCTAAATAGAATAGAATAGAATTCATGATGTTGTATACTTGAAAATATCTATTTCTGTATATTTTAACCCCCAAATAGCTTTGCCCAAGCTGAGTTCAGGGAATAAAGTAAGGAGCTCACAGTATTGCAAGCAATAGTGACCCTTAGCGCCATCTGCTGTTGGGTGCCATTTCTAGGGGTTGGACAGCAGGGCGATCGCACTGGGTTCCAAGACCATGTGGGGGGAGCATATATCCTAGCCGTCAGTTTTCTGCAGATGGGTGTGGGACACTTTTAGTGGTGTCAGTCAAATTCCACACCTATCATCCACCATATTGGGGTCAGTCATAGGGAGGAGACACTGCCTGCTGCTAAGGAAAAGGTACAGCATGGCACATACCGGTATAGGACAGAGGCAGAACAATTTAATGTGTGATTTGGGGTAGGGTTATTTCTTTTCCTGCACTATTTTGCCTAGAAACTGCCCTGGTCCGAGTAACAGAGAAATAAAGAAGGCTCATCTCAATGTAGCCAATACATTTATGCTATTCTGACTCCTTTGTAGACATTCATGTTGATTAGTGAAGATTTTTTGGATGCAGATTACAATATGTTGTCAATAACAATACATCCTGGTGGCACCCTTATGTGACATATGTCATTGCATATATCTGCCATGAACTTCAGGATAAAAACACTGCCACTTGTATTTGCCATTCCTCCCCCTCCTAAATACTGTACAGCATGCCAATCAAAGGCCTCTGTACTTTTATCCCATCCACAAGCACTTCTCCAGTACAAGTTGCCTCTCCAAACACAGTGATAGGAGACAACATGGACAGGCAGATAAATAGACAGAAGCCAAGCCTGAGTCTCTCCTGAATGATAACATTAGTGTGCCCAACCAATCACTGACCATTATCTCATCCCCCCTGTCAATCAGAGAATGTGACAGAGAAATTTACTACAGACGTCAGTAACCCAATGCAGATTTTTGCAGATACAGGAGAGTTAAATTACTAAATTTCCCTTGGGGGCTTCTGTTAACAATTACAGTTGTAACAATTACAAACAAGGCCAGTATAGATAGTGTAAACCAAAAGCATGACTGACTAAGTGCAGTCATTCAAACTTAAATGATTTTGATCAAGTTACGAGTTGGACCTGAAATAAAAACTGACCTTGCACAAAACCCCAGAACCCACCTGTGGTCCCATGGGGCATAACTATTTTGCAATTAGCTTTCAAGGGTATTCCGGGCCAGGCTCGTCTTAGGGAGAACCAGGAAAATTCCTGGTGGGCTGCACTGCTTTAGAGCTACTCGGACTGGGTGTAGCATGCAGCCCATCTCACTCTTAGCCTGTGCTGCATATTTCCTTTTTACTGCTGCTTCTAACACCCAACTTTACTCCCAACCTCCCAAATCTTCCCCCATACCTGTCCAACTGTCTCCACCAACAAAGACATCTCAGCCCATGTTTGCCACTGTAATGGTATAGCCTTATATTTTTATGACTACCTACTGCTGCCACATTAGGGTCGATTCATGGTCGTGCGCAAATGAATTTCCACACTTTGTCAAGTCATGCTTGGGCTTCTACCTGATTCATGGTAATCAAAATGTGATGTGTATTTATTATTATTTGCGCATCATAAAAAGAACTTGCAGCTATAACTTTGATTGTTCAAAAACATGCAGGACGCTGCCGGCATGTGTTTTCAGAATGAAATTAGCCTGTTACTGATTAGAAACAGCAGTTTCCTATTTGCTGGACAGTTTGGTGCACCAAAATGGCGAATGCAAATAATTTCAAGAGCAAATTGGTGCATTTTTACTGGAGCAATGCGATCTTACAAACCACATATACTTTATAAGGCAAACCATACATGAGCAATATACTGCATGTATATGTCTGTATAAAGCAGTACCCCAAGAGGAAGGTCACATATTGGCCTTTTGAGTCCCCTACTTACTGTGGTATTTTACTAATGAGGCTTTGTACATTGATTCAGAGAAGGGCAAGAGTAGGTATGCAAAATATTTTAGTGTTTCATTTTTACTAAATGATAAATGGCCAAAGTGCTAGCCTTTGGGTCTCTACTAGTGTGGGAATAATTTGCTATTTGTGAGCTCTACACAGAGAATATTTACTATGTACAGTAAGTTGCATTCAATGTTTTTTACTTTAAAATATGAAAAATTAACTATTTACTTGGCCCGTCAACTGTAAAAGATTAAGATTCTAACTGAATAAAGACAATTTTTTGTAAGGCAACAGTTGCTTCTGGTGCCTTTAGGCAATACATTTAAATGATAGTTAAACTGTCAATGGGCTTACTTTAATGCTCAGTGTCCATAACCTGACATTTATAGCATGCTGATTGGCCTCTGTCAGTGCTGTGGCTTGTAAATTCCCTGTGAAAAGCTCCATGTTAACAGCCTTCAGCCAGGCAGTGTGAAGAATGCTGCAGGCTGAATGACAATTGTTTGACTTTCTGCCCTTATTACAGTAAGTAAATCAAGCTTTAAAACATTAGACAGTGGGCGGAGGTCTACAAAGTCAGAACTTTAGATCATTTGCTGTCACAGAAAAAAGTCTAAGCTGGGTAGATAACCTAGACTCTTGCAGTGATTATACAGGATATGGTTGTAGTTAAAAGCACTCATATTGATTTAAACATTTTGTTATAGCCAGGGCTGTTTCTATGGTGGGGCGAGCAGGGAAATCACCCTAGATGCCAGAGCCATTGGGAACGCCTTTATCCCAGCCATCCTGGTTTCTGATGAAGAGTAAGGGCCACTGTAATTGGTGCAGGCCAAAAGACAGGTCATTTGTCCTCTATATTGGGCTCAGTCATGGCAGGGGACATTGCCTGCTGCTAAGGTAGAGGCATAGGATGGCACCTACTTGTGTGGGACAGCAGCAGCACCATAAGATGGGTGAGAAAGGGGCAGAATTTTTTCCTTCCCGCACTGAGCGCTATTTTGTCTAAAAACTGCCCTAATTTTTAACTATAAGCCAGGTAGATCTGTCAGATAGGAAGTAATCAGGAGATCAGCCAATGGGAGCAGCCTGATGAAGCCCTATGAGTTCCTTTTGGAGCATGTGAGAGCAACACTCAACTGAGAGCAGCACTCAAAAGAAAATAGCAAAGTGGAAGAGGAGGTTGGAAGGGGGGCATGGGAACTGCAAGTTCATGGAGCTCAGGACACATCTCAGGAAGAGGAGCAGGCGGTTACATTCCAGGAGGTGCGGGAGTGGGTGTCTGGCCACAAAGAGTTTAGCAGAAGCAGGAGACCCTAGAAAACCATGCAAAACACCCATTGATGTTCCTGAATTAGTCAAATCCTCATGTTCACCATTTTGTCAGCTGGGGAATGTAGAAGCCACCCTCCAACGTAGCCTGCTCTCTGCTCTCCCTATGCTGGCTGCGGGGAGCTGCATCTGTCTTATATCCGGTTTTATATTTTCTAACAAGCCCAAGTGATATCTATTCCTGGTACTGGGCCACTCATGCTAGAATGAAGCATCAGCTCTGCATGTATCTCCATGGGGGACTGTGAATTCAAGCAGGGGACCCTAAAAATTGAGTCAGCAGAAAAGCTCAAGTTCATTAGGGATTATCAGGGAATGCAAAGTGCTGGTGAATAAAAGATGCAGCCCCCTGAAAACTTGCATGGGGCAAGATGTAAGCAAGCAACCTGTAACCATTTACCTGGAATATCCCATTAATTTATCTCACACCTTATTCTAAAAAAAAATTCACAATATATTTTGAAGAAAGTTCCCTGAATCAGGGGCATTGCAGCAGATTTAAACATGAACAAAGTGCATTAAACATGTTTCTTTCTTTTCTTCTCGGACTCTGCAAGCAGCATGCTGAAATCCTCATTTTTTTTGCTTCATTAGCAACAAACACTGTTCAGGTAAATAAAGTCAATAAGCGCTTTGTGTCCTCAGATCTGTTTTCTTTTTGCAGGTCATTTGTTTGGTTTGTTGCATATTTGTCTTAGTGTAAAAACTAAAAATTGACTTGTGCTATTAAATGTTTCTCTCTGTTTAATGAGGAGATGTAGCTCAATGCAATTGGCCAAAGAATAACTTCATTGATCGAAATGAAAAATATTTTCTCTTTCTGCCACACTATAAAAGCACATACAGTAAAGCCAGGGATGGACTTAGGCCAAAAGCCGGGCAGGGATTTTACCTGCTGCACTGGCCCTTCAGGATATACTGTGGCCAGCCAGATATTTGCATCCACAGCCCCCCCTTCTTCCTATGGTTTTCTAGCAACAGTGTTATCATTAAATTAAAGTGATAGAACAGCCAAAGCCAGTTGTTAGACCATTGCGTTTGGCTATGTTTGCCACTGTCCTAAACTGTTTTCTGTTTTTGAAATGAAGAAGAAATGGCCGAGATATCAAGGTTTACATTATTACCTTATGATTTTTCTTCGAAAAATGTGGCCATAGCCTTGGTGCTGTGATGCAGTGAAATAGTCAACATAATAATCAGCAAATGGGCAGGTTCTGTGAGAGCCCAATATCTTGTTTCAGACAAAGACATTCTTAGAGTTAAGCTGGGCTAGATTGGCAACTCTGAGAGAGACATTCAAGCCATCAATACAGAGGGGGGGTGGTTTGGACTAGCTCCATAAGCTAGTATTGGTGGTCCACATCAGCAGGCTGGTGCTGGAGGGGCAGATGAGGAAATGTATTTCCTCCTTCATTGCTTCAACATAAGAGAATGCACAGTGCTGGAGGAACACTTGGCAAGGTAAGCTGCTGTTTTTGCATAAACGATATCTTTAAATTAATCATCCCCCACCTGATGGAATAGAGCATTTAAAAAACAGAATAGAAAGACATGTGATAAAGAGTGGTAAATCTGAAAAAAATCAGAGCGTGTAAAAGAGGGGGGGATAGGGAAAGCAGGAAAATATAGAGATAGCAGTGTGAAAAAAGTAGAGGAAGTGGATAAGAAGAAGGGAAGTAGTGATATAAATAAAGTATGAAAGCAAATAGAAAAGGAAGCAGAATAGAGGAGAATGAAAGAAACTGAGTGAATGTGGGAAAAGAGCGTGTGGGTTAGGAGAGAATGTCATGAAAAGGGAATGAGAAAAGGAAAATGGAGTAGAGAGATTGAGAAAGAAATGGAGCTGGATGAAACAGGAGGTAATGAGAAAGAAATAAGAGAAAGATAAGGATGTAAGGAATGTGGAAAAAAAATGTGGAGGAGGGATGCAAAGGGGGTGCAGTCATGGACTAGTGATATGAAAGCAATCTTGTGACCGGTGGGTTGCAGGTTCTGCTGTGAGTTTTAGGGAGATTGGGGAGTATTTTTTCAAACGTGAAAGGCTGTCGGTCCAGATTCAGTCCCAGGATACCATAGGAAGGTGAATATATGCTAGACACTATAAGCACATTTTTTATGTAACATAAGGCAAACAAATATGGCAATTATATTATATACATTTATATGCAATTTTATTAGCAGTGTTCTAATGCATTGGGTAGCATCAGTTCATACACACATGCAGAATCTAATGATCAATGGTGCAGGGAGAGGATGCAGGCTCTATTGTCTTGCTTCAAATCACAACGACAAGCACACAGGCAGCCACAAATGATTCAAGCACTTATTTGGTGTGACTTTGATTGAAACGATCATTAGACATGACCTCTATCCATGTGCTAATTAGGGTCACCACGGTCGCGCGCAGGGTGAAAGGCATTATCGGGGAGACAGAGGCCAATGGCTGAGGTAGTGGTGCTATTAAATTATTGTTTATGCACTTTGCCTACAGTGTCCCTTTAAGGATTATGTGTTTTAAAAAAAGGGTGCTTTCATAGTTTTTCCATCCAACCTTTAGACCTTCAGATTTAATTTTAATATTGTTAGAAACGATGGCCATTAGTCAATATGATTAGTACCTTGGAATACTTTGTACAAAACAATTTCCAGGAAAGATAAGCAGAAAGTTCTACAATGGTGGCCTAAACCATTGAGATGTGATTATTAATGACTGCAGAAAACATTTGCCAACCCATCATCAAGTAAGAATTTTTCACATGCTAGTCAAAGGGCTAAAAAAGCAGGAACAAGCAATTGTGCTGCTAATGTCTGTGAACATTTTAAGTAAATAAAGTGATCACTTAAATGAAAAACAGAAACCTATACTTTTCTTAAGAAGTGGAAAATCCTAGATGATAGATTGCTTAAGAACATAATTAGAACTTTTACAAATGTTTGGCGCAGGTTGCACTGTGTATTGCAAGAATGTGAAAGCAGAGTACATAATTCTAATTACTACTCATGACATTCCAAGCAGAGGTTGCATAGTTGTAATCTGCTTTTTTTTTCTTTTTCTTTTAGATAAACCAGGAAATTATATAATATACATTACCAGAAACAAAAGAAGCCATCCCAGATCCATTTTTTCTATATAAATCTGTTCCTACATTCCTATACGATATTTCTGATTTATAAAAAGGGTTGGAATGGCTCCAGGGTTAGGTGGGCCCTTGGGCGATAGACGCTCAGTCAGGGCCGGATTAAGAGCATCCCGGGCCTGGTGCTGTAGATTTTGACGGGCCTATTTATCGAAGTATATAAAATGAAAACGCAACACAAAGCAATTTTGTTTAAGACAAAGTGCATTTGTCACATGTCTAATGTACATTAAATTACCAGGATAGCTGAATACATGTTAGTGTATGAAAAATGTTCATATCTTCATAGAGTTTGTTCTTTAGCTAAAAAAAAAAAAGGATCAACTCGCTTTTGGGGGGGCCCAGAGTGTCAAAGAGGTGTTGTAGAGGGTTTGCTATGCCCCCAGACTGTAACACCTATCCGTTGTGACGTCACACCCGCAGCTTTTTTGGTTAACGCACAGGGCTTGCTAAAGGCCTGAAACATGAGAAGTGTTAATTTAAAAAAAAAAATGACATAGGGTCCCGGGGGGAGGGGGCGTCATTTTTTTTTTGAATTTTAAGGGTTAAAAACCCTTAAAATCCCCCCCCAAAAAATTACATGGGTCTCATGGACTCCTTACCAGTTCACAAAGGGTTAAGTAAAAAAAAAGACACAGACACAAAATTCTTTATTTATTCTTTTTTCACTTATACTTACCTCTGATCCCGTGTCCCGCGCCGCTGCAGATGACAGTTGTCGGTAGCGCTCGGAGCAGGGAGGGTGGGAGGCAGGGAGATCCGAGCCTCCCTGCCTCCCACCCTCCCTGCTCCGATCGCTACCGACAAGTGACAGATCGGACCCGGGTGTGACACTATGAGGAGCGGGATGACGTCATCCCGCGCTCCTCCCACACATGGGAGGGGCTAGGACGGGGCCAGCGCCGCCCGAAGAGGATGGTGAGAGCCCATTTCTGGGTCCTCACTAGCAGTGTGGAAAGCCCAGGGGGGGGGGGATCGGAGCCCCCCCTGGTGAAGAGAAGACCCGGGGAGAGCGATCGGGCTGCGAGGTGAGTACTGACATTTACTCTTTTTTTTTTCTTGCAGATGTCGGCAGCGGAAGTGGGGCGGGCCTATTCCGGGCCCCCTCCTGAAGATCAGAGCCCCGGGGGCGGAAATCGAACAGGTGATGCTTGTATAGAATCGCTGGCACTTTCACACGAGGGGTCAGGTAAGTCTGTATGTTTTTTACTTTTTTTTATGGGGCTCTAAAGTCAGCTACGTGAGACTCACGTAGCTGGTACTAGATTAAGGGCCCGCGGCGGACTGCGGGCCTTTTACCAGGCCCGGGCCTTAGGACCACGTCCGATTGGACCTGCCTGTCAGTCCGCCCCTGCGGCCGGCCCTTTTCTTTTGTCCGCCGGGCGGCCTATGCGGGGCGCGTTTTGCTGGCTGCTGGGCCTGTTTTAACGTAGGGGCCTGGAGCGGCAGCTCCGTCCGCCCCTACGTTAATCCGGGCCTGCGCTCAGTGGGCATTTTGCGGGGTATCATGACACCCGCAATGGAGAAACTGAGTGTATGGTGGATATTGGATTTGACCTAATTACTAAGTACAATCTATCCCCCCTCTAACTGCTCCAGTGCTTTGCCCTGTGCCATTTGTTACAGATAAAAAAAATAAAATGGAGGGATGGAACTATGATAATTAGAAAAGTAAGATAGAAAGGAAGGCAATAATAGTATGAAAGAAAGAAAAGAATAAAAAAAGAATTGAACAGAAAGAAAGATTGAAATAATAGAAATAATTACAGAAATACATTAAAAGAAAGATAGCAATTCAGGGTACCCTTGAAACATGAGAAAGACCACAGGGAAAGCAATACAAATCCATCTTCAGGCTGCAGTCAACCTCCCCCGGTACTTAAGTAAATTTACACCACCAGAGAAGCTCTAGGGTTGCAAAAAAGAGAGGTAAGCCCTCCCAAGTTGCACGGGCACCCATAACCTGCCTTGGTAGGCCTGTTATGTTATGTTATTCATTTGGCAAAAGCTGAAATGCATTATGTATTGCTAGCATGGAAAAGGATAGGGGTGGATGTATTTAGTCTTTTCTAAAGCACCCATCATGGGCGCTACAGTAACCCTTTACCTGTCAATTAGACTACTACAGAAGACTGAAACAGCAGAGACAAGTTGTTCTTTTTTTTTAGCACAAATCTGCTAAATAAGGTGAAGGAGCCACAGTGAAGTGACCTTATGGACTGAGGGAGAGTATATAAGCCTATATCCTTTTTAGGCAGGCTTGTCAAGGATGGTGTAGATCTACCTTAAGGACATGGCTATTCAATAAATTGACCTGACTTAGTGATTGAACAGCTACACTGTAAATGTCTCGCTTTTGGCCAACAGCAAGTTGTGTACGCTCAGCGCCTAAAGGTGGGAGATAGATGTGGCTGTGTGGTCTGTCCAGACCTCAGAATTGCCGGCTTAGGGCAGATAGGGAATTGTACTGATAACTGTGGGACGCTGGGAAGTGTCAGTTAGTAACCATAGTTAGCAGATTTGTAAGACAAGCTGATGTCTCTGGAACTAGTTTTGGTTGATATTTAGTAAGACAAGCTGAGCTCAATAGTGGCGTAAAGGTTAGTAGTCAGTAACAATCCAACCATACTGCTCTGTTGCAGATGAAATCGAATTTTATTTTTTTAGATAATAAAATACAAATAATTTTTGTCATTTTATAGTGTGCTAAATGAGGGGGGAACAGGGCGTCTCATTGCCTCTCAAGCTAAAAATCATCAAATAACTTTCCACATCTCCACACTAAAAACAGGTTAAGCAAATGGTATAAAGTCTGTTAACATAACAAATCAGTGACATTTTCTTATGTTTTGCCTAAGCTGTGCTCGGGCAGTAAGAAAAGGAGCTTACAGTTTTGCCCACAGACAGATGACCTTTAAATCGGCACAAAACCTTTTTTCTTTGCACGCACCTGTCCTGACTGCCAGAGTACCTTGGGTTTTTCCACCATTGAGTCAAAGCCCATATGGCATTTTTGAGATCGCTGGTTGGCTGATTTCAAGGATGCTGGCTGACGTGACCTAGCCTGCTGGCTGCATCCCCTGTTTCACTGTAGTCTGAGGAGTACTCCCGACCCAGCCTATCTGAATCCAGGAAAGCCTGGGAAGCGCCCGTCGGCAAAGGCAGCATTGTCGTTAAAGGTGAGTTTACTGGCAACCCTAAGGGTTTCACCGTGGAGTCTTTTGAGCCACTTTATGCTTCTGCTGCTAAATAACACTAAGCCTGTGTCTAAGGCCTCCTCTTGTTGTATCCAAGGACACCCAGAAGTTTACATTGGCCCTTATTTAAGAAGGGATAGCGTCAGGTAGCGCCTGGTTAATGAGAGGTAGCGACAGATAGCGACTGGTGAACGCCGGACACGGCACGCAATTACACATTTATCAAGCAGAATCTGTTTAGCGACTGGGATAGCGCCATGTAGCGTCTGATTCATCATTTTCACAGCCTCAGCGAACAGTGCCAGCGTTCAGCCTTGCACAGCGCCAGGTATGACCTCTCGCTACCTGCCGCTCTCCCATACATTTCAATGGACGATCCTTTTCTTCTCTTTAAACGGGTTTTTTTTTTCCAAAAAATCACAAATAATTCTTTGACCTCTTTTGGCATTGAAATAGCATTTTTTTCATATTTTTTTCATTTTTAAATTATTTCCTCAAAAATGACATTACAGGTCTGGCATTAAAGTGTTCATGTTACAATGTTGTTACAATGTAATTCCATATGTTTTCGCTTTGTTACTAGTTGATAGATGCTAGAAAACACACTTTAAACACACCGCCTCCTGCGCTCTGGGCTTCAAACAACTATTTTTCAGCGCCAGAGATTTGTGAGGCTGTTTTTTTCCTGAATATGGTGTGAGTCGGTCGCTATGAGCAGTCGCTAACATGCGCTCCCATACAGCGCTGTACTGGTCAAATAGCGACTCCTCACAATGTATTCAACATTACTGAACAGCGACTGAGTCGCTATAAAGTAGCCACCCACGGCCGAGCACTGCGACTACTAACGGGCGCTCTGAAAATGCCTGCTACAGACGCTCATCCGTCGCTACCTGCCGCTAATGATGAATCAGCCTGATTGTCTACCTCGCTAGTTTGCTTCTAAATCTGTCTCTGCTAATGGAGGCAGACAAGTGACATTTTTATTTTTACTACAACTGTTAAGGGGGTAAAACGTGTAAAAGCCATAACATACTGTTATTTATTTATATCTAATATTAGGTTATTGTACTATGTATATATAATTAGATTTGCTATCTCTAGGTGGTTCCATCACTGCATATTTATTTCTTTTCAGACTTCCGGGTTTTTGCCCGCCATAGAAATGTCATGTAGCCGTGAGCGCATTCCTCCAGTCTGGTTCTATAAAACTGTGATGCTAAACAGAAAGGGGAAACCATGTGCAAGTAGATTAATTTATCTCCTGGGGATAAAGACACATTAATAACTGAGATAATGTTTTCCTACATTTTGGAATCCAATGAGCCTTTTCAGTTCTTTATTAGCAAACGTATGAGGGGAAAATTATCTCACACTCATCCATAATGCCTAATTGCTGAGAAAGTCTCTGCCTTCCCATTGCACAAACATTATAGAGGAATCGTTAGCTCAAAATGAAAAGGAGCAGGAATGTTTATAAGGCATAAAAAGTATTGTTGGCATCCATGTGCCGTACTCGAAGAGAATGTTTGCTTAATACGCCTCACACTGTTTTTCCTTGAAACAAATCACAGTTGCATTGTGCTAGCGTGTAGCTCATGACTCTCCGAATCTGTTAGAAATGGAACATTTACAAATGTGAGTAATATTTTTGGCGCAGTAAAGCTCTGATATCACAGGCCCCACTTTACACCCTTTAACTCATTTTTTTCTGGATGTTTCTCTATTTACATTGCTCTGATATGGTCACTTAGCTGTTGTACTTTTTGTTATTCATTTCTTTTAAAGGTACAACAGCATTTTTTAAAAAGTAAGTGCATCTTACGGTCAGGTGCTGCACTTGAATTTAAATCAACCACGGTAAGTAGTGTTTTCTTAAAAGAGAATGTATGCACTTGGAACATACAGAGAATGACAACGGGCTGCAAATAGTTGGAGCCATGAAAATCATCTATTTTTGTCTTTGTAAACACCCAGAAAGAGTAGACTGGACATGCAATGCTTGATTATATCTTTATGCAGCCATCACTTCATACATGTGGACACATGTTTTGGACTAGAGACTTTCATCGGCACAAGGCTGGAAGTGGTGGTTGTATGGTGGGGTAAGACTTGGGACCGCCATACCAGAGAAGCTACTCACTTTATGGAGAGACCTATGTGCTATATTATTAGTAAGCCTAAATGGATCCAAAAGTTCCCTATCCAATGGAGACCTAATCTCTTTACCTTGTACCCCTTAACAGATCTAACACCCCTAAACAAACTTCCATTGTCTTTAGAAAAGAGTTTTGCCTCTTGCTCAAAACAATAGATTATACAAGACTGAACTGGCCAGCCCTAGCGTCTGCCATTCAGGTGCAATGATGGTAAAGACCAGTTTTATAGTCCAGGAATAGGAAGGTGTTGGCAGGGACACAGCAGTTGTAAAATAACATTTCTGGATTCAGAAGTTAATTGAGGGAAATTGGGGGATGATTTAGGAATTTCACACCATGTTCTGCATGAAGGTGCATAGAGCTTGGCACGGTACACCAAGCATGTACCATGGTAATATAAAAACCCAGTTCTGCAATAGTTAATGCATTTTAACCACACACTGTAAGTAGGACATGTACAATGGCTTGATGAATCTCGCGTAGGGTTGCATCAATGTGGCACATTCTGGCACCATGTTCATAAATCGGACCCTTTGTACTAAGTCTGTTTTAAACAGCCTTCAAGTTGTCTTTTAGGGCGCATAGGTTTGTTCTTGCAGATCCACACCTGGTACATATCTATAACTCAAGACCCATAAACCTACCTCCGAGAAGTGATTCAGATGTGATTCATCAGGATCACAACTGAAAGCCCCAGCTAGACCCCCCATATCAACAGATACCACTGCAGCGATTTACTGGAGGTTCACTTCTAATTTGAGCTAGCACAGGTTTACTTTAAAATACATGTATTGCCTGTTATAATGTGCTTTCTGTGTCATACACATCAGCTATTATTCCAGATGTTAGACAAGTTCTTCCATTGGTCTACACAATGAATCAAAAGCAATCTATAGAATATTTTCTGTGATCATAAAAATATATTAATTATTCATTCACCAAACATACAAACAGACATCATCAAACATATTTGGAAAGTTTGGTGCAGGAGGTCCAACCATCTATAGTAAAATGAATTGTCCAGTAGACAATTCATTATAAATTGAGGGAGTGTACTTATAGAGGACCTGATGTTCAAATTGCTCATGGAGCCATATTATTCCCCCAACCCTCATTAGAAATCCTGATTTGGGGTGGCCATTAGAGATGAGCGAACTTCTTGAAAGTTCGATTCGGGCGATTCGCCGAATTTCCCCAAGATTCGTGAAATCGAACTTTCACGAATCGCTCATCTGAAAAAAAAATGCCGGCATGGTGGCAGCGGGCAGGCCGGCTACGCTGTCAGCTTCCGCCGCCCGCTGACAGCGTAGCCGGCCTGCCCGCTCCCACCATGCCGGCATTTTTTTTTTTTATTTCAGGGAAAATTCGATCGGCACGAACCAAAAAAAATTCGGGTTCGTGCCGAATCGAATTTTCCCTGAAATTCGGAGCGAATTCCGGTTCGTCCGAACCGGTTCGCTCATCCCTAGTGGCCATATGTCATAATCCTTTTAGACTTTATCCCAGTTACAGCCATTCTATCTGGACATTCAATGCTCTGCCAGTGACCAACAAGATTCCCCAAGCAGGTTTGCACATGCTGTGCATATTGTGTCCACCTGGCAAAGCAAATCAGTCAAATGGGGCACCTGGCACTGGAACACATACCTGGGAAGATTTTCAGACACATTTCGGGCTTCCAAAGAAGGTTTAAGAGGATGGGAATTACAAAATGAGATGTCAGTGGGGAAGGGGGGGGTGCAGGTTAACAGAGCAGATCAGCTTTAAGTTACAAATGTAATCTGTGTGTTAACAATTTGAATCATCACGTTATTCACTAGTTTCTTTACAACTGGTAATTTAATGAACGTTCCTTTTACTTGAATCTCATTTTCTGTATTCCTAAATCAAAGTGACACATTTTAACCATTGTCCAGATAACTGTTGCTGTGATTGTGAACTCTGGGCACAGTCATGTCTCTGTAGAATGCATTTATTAGGAGGTTACGGCTTTGAAGTTTTTGAGTTTCCATGGCTATAGTATTTATGCAGTTATACAGGGAGTTCTTGTTGTATACATGCTACTCAAGAAGTGTATACAGGAGTTCTTGTTGTATACATGCTACTCAACAATTGTAACACAATTTGACCAATCCATTATTCAAACCATCAAGGACCCACCCCAGTGTATTTGCTTTAATAAAGGAGTATATAGGAGTATATAGATCATTACACTGTACAGTAAAGTAAGTTGCTGTACTGAAATGTGTGTATTGGCATCAAATATATATTAACATGTAGAAATCAGGAACTCTATATTGGCACAATTTTTGGGTGCAGGCAGGTGCCAAAACTCCAGAATAATTATGGATCACAAATCTTGCAATTGTCATTATGTGTCATAAGATTTTTAAATTATGGGAATATTTAATAGCACAACCTGCTTCTATAACCGAATTGTGATTTAAAGTGAGAATGTAATTGTATGTGTATTGCCAAAAACGATACAAAAAGTAAAATATATTAACCCTGAAACCATTACAAAAAACAATTACTTATTTAAATAAAATTGACAATTACATGAAATGATCGTTATAATTTTTATTTTTTTATCATATGGTATGACAATGCATTCTGAAATTAGAAATGCGAGTCTACATCTAAAATTGGTTAAAATATTTTATACGGCTTCACATCTAAAAAAAAACACTGCTGATCTAAAAGCGGAATAGAGTAACATTAGCACATTCTGCTCCTAAAAGGGGAAAGGGGTTGTAGAATCCAGCTTGCGTATTGCTGGCTCTTTCAGTTTCGCCTGAACATGTTGCGTAGTGTTTTAGAAGGCTTTGATGTGACTGCTGTTTTATGCATAAGTCACATTTATTTCAATATAAGTGTAAAATGCTGAAGAATGGCCTCTTGGGTGCCTCTATAAATTGTATAAATCAGAGTGTGGAATTATTAGCTCATACCGGCAAATAGTCACTCCCACTAATGTTACTGTAACTATTGGGAATATGGGTCAGCCATATATTTCAACAATTGCAGCATTGATTTGTAAAACAAACTGCAAAATGTAACTGCCTAAACGTTAACCATTTCAAAGAACAGATTACTTTGTTCAAACACATTAGAATGTACAGTATGATGCTACACAGAACACTATATTCTGCTGGTGAATGATTATGATAACCATTCATTTTTTTAAATAGCTGTGAGTAATAAACCTTTTCTGGCAAAGTACACAAATAAAAAGTGACCTTGATCTCACTTCTCAGTGTCTACTTCTTAAGCTCCTGAGATGCCAGCTACTTAAACTGGACCAACAGCCTGGCACAGTTGGATAAGAAAGATAGTGGCCATTTTGGAGCTTCCTATCCCAGCATCTCAGACATGCTGCTATCTGGATTCAACTGACATAACTGACAATGCACAGTAACAGGAAGCCCAGCAGCACTTCCTGTTTGCAGGCTGCCTGCAAATGCATGAGCCACCCATTTGTTTCTAAAATTTACTACAGTAGGTGTTAGAAAAAGGTAAATACATTTTTATGTGCAGCAATCTAAATTGCCCTGGGGAGGGATGCATATGAGCATGGTTTGTTGTGTTGGTCTGTTTTTTTGACTGTTGGTCCGCTTTAAAGCAAACCTGTAGGTCACTATTAACAGTCCCCTCTGGGGCAACACAACTTGGAGGTAAATTAGATTAGTTCATCAGAAACAAAGGAGGGGTGGCAGCCGCTCAGACCATTTTATAACTAACCAGGGAGGTGCACATTAGCAGGGCAATTAGAATACAAAAGTCTTAAAGGGGCCACAGCACTCAAACCAGTTAGCTTGCTGACCAACCTACAATCTGTCTCTAAACTAGGTTAAAAACAGGGGGCTCGGTCACACACATCTGCAGAAGTATGCTTAAGCTGCACCACCAGCGCCAAGGTGCCCCTGTGAGGTGCAGTCCTAACTCTAGTACTAATGCTAGTCTCTAAGAGCCCCATTTGGGACATACAATGCAATAGATAAATTGGGAGCAGGCTTACCTGAGGTTGCCCTAAACCTCAAGTGCAAGCCATGGGGTGGAAGGGTCAAAGACCTTGCAATACAGCCTAGACCCCACACTCCATGTGCTTGCACAAATTCAAAAGAAACAAAGGAGGGGTGGCAGCCGCTCAGACCATTTTATAACTAACCAGGGAGGTGCACATTAGCAGGGCAATTAGAATACAAAAGTCTTAAAGGGGCCACAGCACTCTTGGCGCTGGTGGTGCAGCTTAAGCATACTTCTGCAGATGTGTGTGACCGAGCTCCCTGTTTTTAACCTAGTTTAGAGACAGATTGTAGGTTGGTCAGCAAGCTAACTGGTTTGAGTGCTGTGGCCCCTTTAAGACTTTTGTATTCTAATTGCCCTGCTAATGTGCACCTCCCTGGTTAGTTATAAAATGGTCTGAGCGGCTGCCACCCCTCCTTTGTTTCTTTTGAATTTGTGCAAGCACATGGAGTGTGGGGTCTAGGCTGTATTGCAAGGTCTTTGACCCTTCCACCCCATGGCTTGCACTTGAGGTTTAGGGCAACCTCAGGTAAGCCTGCTCCCAATTTATCTATTGCATTGTATGTCCCAAATGGGGCTCTTAGAGACTAGCACTAGTACTAGAGTTAGGACTGCACCTCACAGGGGCACCTTGGCGCTGGTGGTGCAGCTTAAGCATACTTCTGCAGATGTGTGTGACCGAGCTCCCTGTTTTTAACCTAGTTTAGAGACAGATTGTAGGTTGGTCAGCAAGCTAACTGGTTTGAGTGCTGTGGCCCCTTTAAGACTTTTGTATTCTAATTGCCCTGCTAATGTGCACCTCCCTGGTTAGTTATAAAATGGTCTGAGCGGCTGCCACCCCTCCTTTGTTTCTTTTGAATTTGTGCAAGCACATGGAGTGTGGGGTCTAGGCTGTATTGCAAGGTCTTTGACCCTTCCACCCCATGGCTTGCACTTGAGGTTTAGGGCAACCTCAGGTAAGCCTGCTCCCAATTTATCTATTGCATTGTATGTCCCAAATGGGGCTCTTAGAGACTAGCATTAGTACTAGAGTTAGGACTGCACCTCACAGGGGCACCTTGGCGCTGGTGGTGCAGCTTAAGCATACTTCTGCAGATGTGTGTGACCGAGCTCCCTGTTTTTAACCTAGTTTAGAGACAGATTGTAGGTTGGTCAGCAAGCTAACTGGTTTGAGTGCTGTGGCCCCTTTAAGACTTTTAGATTAGTTCATCCTTGTAAATCTGGACCCTCCCTGACAGAGCTGCCTCAGGTGATGGAATCAACATTAGATGACAGTATACACACTATGTATATATATATATATATATATATATATATATATATATATTAGAAAAACAAAATGATTACGCACTTACAGAAACTAAATGATTACATTCACCAAAGCTTCACTTTTCAATTTGATTATGATAACAGATATCCGAAAACTGCAAATCACAACTGGAAACACTGACAATTTTTACATTTTGGTTCGCCTATGAAGAATTAGCTAATCGTACAATTTGAGTCCAGCTTCTATAACACTGTATTATTGGCTTCCCTACACAATCTGACCCTAAAGCATGAAAGTTAACTTACAGGCTGATTCATCATTAGCGGCAGGTAGCGACAGATGAGCGTCTGTAGCAGGCATTTTCAGAGCGCCCGCTAGTAGTTGCAGTGCTAGTTTATAGCGACTCGCTGTTCAGTAATGTTGAATACATTGTGAGGAGTCGCTATTTGACCAGTACAGCGCTGTATGGGAGCGCATGTTAGCGACTGCTCATAGCGACCGACTCACACCATATTCAGCAAAAACACAGCCTCACAAATCTCTGGTGCTGAAAAATACTTGTTTGAAGCCCAGAGCGCAGGAGGCGGTGTGTTTAAAGTCTGTTTTTCAGCATCTTTTCACTAGTAACAAAGCGAAAACATATGGAATTACATTGTAGCAACATTGTAACATGAACACTTTAATGGCAGATCTGTAATGTCATTTCTGAGGAAATATATAAAAAATGAAAAAATTATGAAAAAACTGCTATTTCAATGCCAGAAGAGGTCACAGAATTATTTGTGATTTTTTTGAAAAAAATCAAAAACAAATACCCCGCGTAAAGAGAAGAAAAGGATCGTCCATTGAAATGTATGGGAGAGCGACAGGTAGCGAGAGGTCACACCTGGCGCTGTGCAAGGCTGAACGCCGGCGCTGTTCACTGAGGCTGTGAAAATGATGAATCAGACGCTACATGGCGCTATCCCAGTCGCTCAACAGATTCTGCTTGATAAATGTGTAATTGCGTGCCATGTCCGGCGTTCACCAGTCGCTACCTGTCGCTACCTCTCATTAACCAGCCACTACCTGACGCTATCCCTTCTTAAATAAGGTCCTCAGACTAACATAAAAAGAGAGATCTCAATAGGGGCTTTAATCAAGTTTTTTGGGATCAAAAGTTAATGCTCACATGACCACCAATAAAAGAAAATGATACTGATTCGCATATTAGCCTTTGTGTGAACATTTGATCAAAAGAAATTTCAGAAATACCCCAAATCTCCTAAAGGATTTTGTTTTATGAACATGGATGCGTCCTATTATACTGCAAATGTTTTGATATCAAGTGCTTTTTCAGGTTTTAAACGCTGCTTTTAAATATTCCTTAAAAGTGATACAGCACCTGTTTTACACCAAATAGTTGTTGATCTCACTCCCCCCACCAAGAATTATGGAGATTTGCAGCGATCGGGTGAGCTATTATTATTGGAGATTTTAAGCTCTTGTTTGAAGTAATGTCTTAAATGTTGGTGTATAGCCTCTGTGAATCCCAGACTAGGATTGTTACATTCAGTCTCTGAAGATTGAGGGGCATTGTCAATGTTAATTTCAGTCTACTGCTCAGCACGCAGCTAGCATAACAACTGTTTTTTTTTCTTGCAGAAAACTCTGCGTATCTAAAATAAGCAATAAAGCAGAGTATACTCATCACCCCCGCACACACAGGGTTAAGGGAGTATGTCACAGGTTGATGCAGGAGAGGGTCAACCTCCTGATCTAGCAACAGAAAAGAAAATAAGCTGGGGGGGTTGGCTATAGAAAAGAGGCTAGAAATCAGTGACAGCTTTATTCAGAAGGATGGATTGGCTGCATGGGAGATACAGAAGGAATGCTTTGGTGTTTGGTGTCCAAAAGAAAACTCTTTCACTTTTGGAGTGATATCATTTGTTTAGCTTTGTAATTTGTCTCATATTCGGTGTACTTGAGATTAAACGCTTATTTCTTGATGAGCAGGTGCCAAGTGCAATAGTGTATTTTACATCTACCTCTGTGGTCACCTACTAGCCCTTCAGAGGTACAAGGATGCAGACAGGTATCTGGCATAGGTCCTTATTTATGAAGGAATAGCGTCAGGTAGCGACTGATGAGCGACCGGTAATGACGGGCACCGCCACGAGAACGCCGGCTCCCCACCACAATCACACATTTATCAAGCCGATCCTGCTTAGCGACTGAGATAGCGCCAGATAGCCACTCATTCATCATTATTCCAGCCTCAGCCCACAGCGCCAGCGTCCGACCTTGAACAGCGATAGGTATGACCTCTCGCTACCTGGCCCTCTCCAATGCATTTCAATGGAACAATCTTTAAATATTCATAATTAATTGTCATTAATGTTTTTTTTTTTTTTTAAATGTGAAAAATTCTGTGACCACTTCTGCCATGTTAGATAATTTTTTTAAGGTAAAAAAAAAAAAATGTGTGCAGAATTGATATTACAGGTCTGATATTATTGTATTCATATTACTAAATTCTTTAAATTTTTTTTTTTGGTTTCCAAAAATATGGTGGTTTGGGGGTTAAAAAACGACTTTTAACACATCGCCGCCAGCGCTCTGGGGTTTAAACATGCATTTCACAGCGCTTGAATTTTTTGAGCGTGATTTTTTTGATGAATATGGTGGGAGCCGGTCGCTCTGACCAGTCGCTATCATGCACACCCATACATCGCGGAACCTGTCAAATAGCGACTCGTCACCCAGTATTCAACATTACTGCACACCGACTACTAGCGGGCGCTCTGAAAATACTGCTACAGTCGCTCAACTGTCGCTACCTGCCGCTATTAATGAATCGGCCTCTTAGTGTGGTATGGACAGAGAGGGGGTAGGTGGAAAAATGAATACTGTGCATTTTCTCTATCCCACAATCTCACTGGTGTGTGCACAATAAGCATGAAAATTGCATTCTGCTTACAGGTTAAATTTCAAACAAGAGTTGGAAATATATTAGTTGATTTTAAATAAATAAATACCACTTACTTCCCAAAGATGTTGTGTATCCCTCAGAGCTCCTGACTGAACCTTGTCTGGAGACACAAGTATTCCTTGGAATGGACCAATCCATGTGCCCTGTTGGATTCTTTGGGCTGCACATATGCCATACGCCATACCTGGCACAGTACTTGTACACAGACACACCTCTCGTGGAAGGTCACGCAACCATTCAGGTATTTCTGGTGGAGGTGCCACAGATGCAGTGCTACTTGTCCCCACTAGGCGTCGTAATGAATGTAAAGGTCCATGCATCGGGCATTCTCCATTTCGATTATCTGCACACATATCACACCCTGCAATAAAAGATGCAAATAACATGTCTATACACTCTTTGCTTAAAGAACATTTAATTATATGAAAAAGTGAACATACAGTACACTGCAAACGACCTGTCTAAGCATAAAAGTAAGAAAGATATATACTCGGCTTTCCTCCACTGCAGTATATTGTGCCTAGTCTTGAATTTCTATACTCAACCATTTTAAAGATCTGATGCGGTGATGCAAACATGTGCAGACATAACACTGGTCTATATCACAGTAAATGTAGAGCGTGCAGCTCTATTTACTATGCACAGCGGGGGCATGCCATGCACTGCATTGGCACACATCATTCATTATATGCAGCAGTGAAAGACTGTGAACACAAGGACCCAGATCTTAAGAGAGGTAAACATAAAAGATCCAGACTGAGAGCTATCTGCTCCAGGAAAGGAAAGGTATGCTTTTCCAGAAATGTATGCCTGGACTATTCCTTTAATGTTAATGGATTCTGTGCTGCCCCAGTGATGCTTTAAAGTGGACCAACACCCAGGATTTTCACTATCCTGGGTGTTGGTCCACTTCAGCGGGGCATCCGAGATCAGGATGCCCCGCTGTGTGAAACCCCCCCAAAAGCCCCAAAAAACGTACCTTTTCGGCGACGGACAAGCCGCTGCCGCCGCCTCCCGCGCGTCCCTCTTACAGGGCACGCGCCCACGCCGGCCATTCACAAACGACCGGCGCGCGCACTGCTAGAGGGGCACGCGGGAGGCGGCGGCTGCTGACCCGTCGCCGATAAGGTAAGGTTTTTTGGGGCTTTTGGGGGGGGTTTCACCCCGCGGGACATCCCGATCTCGGATGCCCCGCGGTGAGGGAGGTGATCGGCCCGGGAATCTTATAGATTCCCGGGCCGACCACCCCTGGGTGTTGGTCCACTTTAAGGTTTAGGTCCCCATTAGTTCCAGACCTATCGTGTCCATTTAACAAAAATGTATGGATGAATAACAAGCACACCTTTTCAAGAAACAATATTGAAAGTTAGTCCCTAAGGAAGGCTGGGTTTAGTTTCCATGTACCCCTAGGCAATCTTTAATAACGACACCCCTGATTCAAAGCTATGAATATGGTACATGCTAGTCTATGAAGACTAGTACACGCTTCCATTTTGCTATTGAAAGTTCAGGTTTAGAATGAATCAGCCGGTTGCCATGTACTCCTGCTCCCCTATTGACACTGGATTTCATTGCAGATGTTTAGTAGGGTCAGACAGGTAAAATAAAAATAGAACCATAGAGTAGCTGTCGCCCGTATCATGCAAAATACAGTCCAGTCCCTAACAAGCACACATTCAAATATTCCAAGATTCACGAGTGCATATCCTTCCTAATCCGCAGCATGTCATAGCTGAACTGGGTGGCTTTAGAAAAAAATGTATCTCTAATTTCATTAAAATTCATTCAATTTAATCAGCATTTTGAAATGTGTTATATTAACTACACATCAGTACAAGTCCAGCTAAATGTCAATGAGGTCAAATTGATACTAGATCATATTTTTTCAATGTTATTATTTTTCCAGCATTGACCTATGGCATATCAATAACTAATTTAGGGGAACTCATTTTACATGTGTCTCAGTACCACATGGTCTGCAGCGGTTTCCATATTTGTAGAAAAAAAAGTAGAACAGCTCTACTTAAAAGTTAAAGAAAAATATTTTCTTTTGGGCTTTGTTTTGAGTTAAACATCACCTGTCTACTTCTTTCGCCACTGTAGCCCCATCCCGGGCTTCCCTTTAGCTGAGGCACGCTGGGGAACCCAGCCATTCAGATATGCCTCAGACTAGAGGGAAACTGGGGATACATAGAAACATAGAAACATAGAAGGTTGACGGCAGAAGGAGACCATACGGTCCATCTAGTCTGCCCTTATGTGTATACTGTATGTACTCTTTATCTTAGGATAGATGTGGGCTTATCCCAGGCATGTTTAAATTCAGTGAGTTGATTTTTCAACTACCTCTGCTGGAGGTTTGGTCCAAGCATCTACTACTCTTTCTGTAAAATAATATTTTCTAACATTGCTCCTGATCTTCCCGACTAGCTTCAGGTTGTGCCCCCTTGTTCTATCATTAAGCTTCTTCTTAAAAACACTTCCCTCCTGAACCTTATTCAATCCTTTCACATATTTAAAGGTCTCAATCATGTCCCCCCTCTCCCTTCTTTCCTCCAGACTGTACAAATTAAGTTCTTTAAAGTGGACCATCACCCTCGGGTGATCGGCCCGGGAATCTATAAGATTCCCGGGCCGATCACCTCCCTCCCCGCGGGACATCCGAGATCGGGAAGTCCCGCGGGGTGAAACCCCCCCAAACACCCCAAACCCCCTTACCTCCTCCGCCGCCGCCTCCCTCGCGCCCCCTAGGCGTGCGCGCGCCCGCGCCGGCCGTCTGTGAATGGCCGGCGCGGGCGCGCGCGTGTCAAGAGGGACGCGCGGGAGGCGGCGGCGGAGGAGCCGCTTGTCCGCGGCTGTCAAATCCCTTGTCCGTCGGCGCTGGGAGCGGGGAGAGGTGAGTTTTTAGGGTGATCGGGGGGGTTTCACACAGCGGGGCACCCCAATCGGGGGTGCCCCACCGAAGTGGACCAAGGGATAGTCAAAATCCTGGGTGTTGGTCCACTTTAAGTCTCTCCTGATAAGTTTTAAGTTTAAGTCCTTCCACCATTCATACCATTCAGCGATCTCAAATCTGCTGTCTGGGTTTGGCTACAGCCGCAAAAAATTTTTTTTAAACTAGGTCACTCCCTAGTCTACAGCTTCTTCTGTGGAACTTGGGTGAAGGCAGGTGATTTTAGAGGGTGGAAACATTCTGCACCTCACCTGTTGAGTGACACAGTAGTGGAATTGGTATTGGTGGGCGGTAAGAGTGATTTCATGTCGCTCCTATGCTTTGGCCACCTGTAGAACAGCTACAGAAGATTTTTACTTTCTAAAAAAAAATTGCATTTTCTTTTGCATCTAATTGGGTTACCTTCCCTATGTTAATTTTTCTGGATATCAAGCGTACTAGATCAATCTGAAAATATTCCACATTAAATATATATATACATTTGAGAAAGCAAAGAATATGTTATTTAGGAGCATGATATTATGTAACCTAATTAATCTGATGCTGAAAAGTAATGTGGGCTTCTAGCTGGAGTTTATAGACATAAAGAAGTGGATTTCTATAAAGAATGAGGTTCTGCTGAATTTAATTAGTTGCCTACTGTATAAATTCCAGGTTATTGATGGTTTTCTTGGAGACATGTTGTCTACACATATAATATAAAAGTCATCCATCCCACAAATCTTTGCAGAAGGGGATTCTGTATTTGACTCAGTTCTGTCACTGCAGGCCCTCGTGCGATTG
This sequence comes from Gastrophryne carolinensis, assembly GCA_027917425.1. NCBI lineage: Eukaryota > Metazoa > Chordata > Amphibia > Anura > Microhylidae > Gastrophryne > Gastrophryne carolinensis. The sequence continues at coordinate 526,099,370 of CM051234.1, forward strand.
TATTAATTTTTAGAAGAATGTTGTAGGAGGTTAATACAGTGATGGATGTAAGAATAAATTATTGACTTGTAAACTATTATAAAATAAGCTACAGCTGTATTTCCTAAAATCAATGCTAGCGTTAGGTTTCCTTAAAACAATTACATTGATTGCCCTCTGAAGACGATGGACCTGATTTATAAAAGTTTACCTTAACCCCTCTAACAGTTTTGCTTTAGCTAAGTTCGAGCAGCGAGGAAATGAGCCTACAGTTTTGCCCGAGTAGACAGCTGACCCGGACTGTCATCAGGACCCCACACCCCACAGGACCCCACACTTTGTTTCCAGGCACACCCAGAAGATTATTTCTTTGGAGATCTGTAATTTCTTGGGGCTGATTCTGCTAATGGACGTAGGCAAGTAACATTTTGGGGAGATTTTTACTAGAACTATTAGGTAGTTAAAGTGCCAAGTTTTACAACAAATGTAGGCAAAATCATCATAATAAATTAAAGCTGTTTACTTTTTCCTACCTTTTTTCACTATTTTTCTGTTTCAGCTAATGATCTCGCTTGTGTTCCCTATTATATTAAAAAAAAAAGCTCTCATTGAAGTCCTGTTGTTGGCAAAGTTTTCACTGTATATTTTCACTGTATATTTTTATTAAATATTCAAATGAAATTTTCAAGTGAAATACAAATGCAGTCGTACATACTGTACATACTGTACATACTGTACATACTGTTCGGTCATAGCAACAACAATATACTGCAAAGTTATATCAAAATGATTACAGAGAGCTGTTATGCTGTAACAATTTATGGTGCGAGTGTAGTAAGATTGCAGTTAGTTTTTCGTTTACCTTAAACCGGACCTTCAGCATGATTTAATGAAAAGCCCAAACCCTTAAAAAACTATTCCCCAGCATCTAAAATTAATATATTTTAAGCTTTTAATCACTTACTTATTATTCTTTCCCCCACTGGGCTGCAACTCTGTTCAGGACTCTAGGATACGGGCACTGCCATCTTGAGCTGGGGTCAGGGAAAGGACAGCAATCCCAGAATGCAAAGCGGCACAGTCAGAAGACACTTCCTGTTTGCAGGCTGCCTGATGCTCCATGAGTCGCCATCTTGGATGTTTAAAGGCTCATAACATGCAGTAGATGCAGGTAGGAGGATTTTTAATGTGAACAATCTGCATGTACAGGGTGGGGGAAACATATAAGATATGCTTTTCTTCAGGGTGAAGGTCCGCTTTAAATCTATCAATTCTGGCTCGAAATTCGGCAAAGTTAATAGAATATTTTTCCCAGGCTGCCGCTATTGAATGATGAGCTGCTAGTATAATGAAGGTAGCAGGTTTTGTTGGGTAGTGGTAAACCCGTTTTTTTTGGAACAGAAAACACATCCAAGGGTAGTAATGTTATATTCAAACAATGTGAAAAGAATTACCCGAGACCAGAAACGGATCACCCATGGACAGGACCACCAGCTGTGGAGCATCGTTCCCTCTGCCCCTGCAACCTCTGAAGCACCTATCTGAGTATGATGGGAGCACTTTAGCAATCCTAGGGGGGACAAGGTACCACCTCATGAGAACTTTATATGCCATCTCAATTGTGGATATGTTAATGGAGCATTTAGCTACCATATTCCCCCTGATTTAGTGATTCCTAGATTGCGCACTTCCTTTTTTGCACATAGGAATGTTTTGTATTAGGCCTCGGGGCGTTGATTAGTGTATATACTAAAGATATTAGTTTGAGGCCAGAAGGGAAATGGAGGCAAGTGTGCTCAAAAGGGGATATGGTATTAGTGGATGACGGAGCAAGTCTGAGGAGCAGGTGCAACCAATATTTCAGCTGCTCATATCTGAGCCATTCGGTGTTAGGGATCTGATGATACAGCACATGCATACTCCAGTTAATCAGGGAGTTGTTGACCAAAAGGTCATGTATTTTATGGAATTTGTGATCTTGCCACCAAACAAAGGACTCCAGAGAGTCTCTGCCAGGCAGGAAGAGCGAAATGTGAGATAAGGTCATCAGAGGTAGGCGGGGCGATTCGAGTTTACTATGTATGTATGTATGTATATTTGTCCCATATCCCCACACTGTGTCTTATAAATGGGCTAAGGGGAAAAGGGCGAGAATCCGGTGGCAACCATAAAAGAGAGCTGATAGAGATCAGGTGGATAATAGGGATCTCAAGATAGACCACACAAAGGGTCTCTTTTGCTGCGTGGAGCGCAACAAATTACACTATTTGAGCGGAAGTGTAATAATGGGAGTCCCAGTGCACCCTTGCTTCTATGTGTTGTCAGGGTTGTTTTTGCTGGTTCCCCAGACAAATTTAGATATCTTCCTTTGGAATGCACGTAGAGCATAAGGAGGAACCTTAATAGGTAAAGTTCTGAAAAGGTACAGCAGCTTTGGGATTGATGCAGCTCTGCCCAGCCAAGATAAGTGAAAAGTAGACCAGGATCGCATGTGCCTAGCTGTCTGAACATGGGGAAATAATTTACACTATACAGCGATGCTGGATTGGGAGTGAACCGGGTTTCCAATTCCCAATATAATCAGATTTCCAAACAAAAGGGAAATGGGATTGCAGGCAGGTGCAGAGGGCTTCTGGGGGGGGTGACATTGAGGCATACTGACTTATAATAATTGATGGATAATTTGGATACTGACACAAACATATCTAGGGTGTTTAGAAGGTTAGGTAAGCTGGTCGTGGTTGTGTGATGGTTAATAATATATTGTCTGCAAACTCAGCTCAGTTTGTTGTGTAATCCTGCAATCTCCACTCCCTTTATGTTACTAGGGGTTCGAGGACCAAAATAAAAGTATAGGGGAAATGGGGCACCCCTGCCTAGTCCCGCTCTCTATTTTGAAAGGTCTTGATGTGTAACCTGAGCATCGTACCTTGGCTGTTAGAGAGGTGTGCCCATATGCAGATGGGGAAGACTGCCGAGAAACCAAAGCTTGCGAAGGCCTGATACATGTAGGCCTTGATTCACTAAAAGTTGAAAAAAATTCTCATGGTAGTAAAATATTCAATTCATGAGAAAAAAGCCTGAGAATTTCACTGTTGGTGAATCACCAGATAGGGAGACCATGAAAAGCAATGGTACTTTTTTACTCTTGAAAAAAGTATTGAACTTTTTACTCCTTTTTACTATGTAGTAAAAAGTGCCATTGACTTTCATGGTCTTCTTATCTGGTGATTCACTAACAGTGTAATTCTGAAGCTTTTTTCTCATTAATTGCATTTTTTACTACCGTGAGTGTTTTTTTCAACTCTTTGTGAATCAAGGCCGTAGTCTCTGAAAAGCGAGTCAAACTCTTTGGTGATGTCAAATGAGATTAAATTGTAAGCATCTTTTCTGCATTACATGTATCAAGTACAGTGCCTTGCAGACATTTTCAAGAGCTTGTCTACAAGACGTGAATCCAAACTGGTCTCGATAAATAGAGAATTTAGTAATGGGTTAACCCTTGCAGCCACAATTTTAGCCAGAAGCTTGACTTTGTTCAGCAATGGTATGGGTTGAGAGTTCTGGATCACAAAGTCATCCTTCCCTGGTTTAGGCACTATCACAATATGATCCATAAGAGAGTCTCTGTTAAGAGAGGAACCTGATTTGAGACAATTAAAGAGGCTGGCCAAGTGCAGGGCTAGTATATTATAGTACATTTTCTGTAATATTAGAATGAGAATCCATCTGCCCCAGGAGTTTTTGCAGATTTGAGGGTCTTTATGACCTCCAGTACCTCCTCAACAGAAATATCTGCCTCATAATATGTTTTAAAAAGTTATGTATACACTAGAGCCTGATTTGTCAGTATAAAATCTTTTATTTTTGATCAGTATATCTACTAATATGCTGATCTACTACAAAGATAGTTCCTAGTCAGAGAACTAGATCAGCATCCTGTTTTTAATACACAAGGGATTTGCGTTATGAAGCAACCTTAGCAAATCAGACAAGAAGAGAGATAATGGAATAATATGAGAAAGAGAAAAGGGGTGAGAAAAGGAAAGACACTAAGCAGGAAAAAAGAAGGAGAAGAAAATACCTGAGTTAACTAAAGTGATAGAGAAACTGATGGTGGCAATATGCAAAAATGAGAGAGAGATGGAGAGACACCTGCTGGGCCAGCTAAAGGTATTTGCCCTCAAGGGATGTCTCAGTGGGCATCCCCTGTTGCCCCCTTACAGAGAGTTTGGAATAACGCCCTATGAAATTGCACAAATTATAAACCCTGAAGGCTGGCCATGCTACATTATATTTATTGCCTGTAAACCTGAAGGCAGGTTAAATCTTTAGTGCATACACAGTTTGCAATAATGCACAGTTAACAATATACAATGTAGCTTAACAGGGAGTCAAATAATGAGCTGTATCACCTGAACAGGGTCACAGGAAGCAGAATGAATGTTTAGCTTTAGTTTGGATGTAAACACAAAACCTTATCTTGTAGCTTGTTTGTGCCAGAGCTATATGTGTTATGTGTTATGTGCCGGAGGTGAGTGTTTCAAGGCTGTGCATCAGGCCTATGCTAATGACAAAATAAAATACTGGTACTGGTCAAAGACCAATGGGATTAGAGACTGAACATCATTGATGTGCCTTATATAAAGGGTATTCATGCACTTCATACTTAATGTAACTGCTGACTGATAGTAAAGTGTCCACCTAAAAGCATGATTTGTAGCTGCCATATCTCAAAGTCATGAGGCATTCTGTCCTAAATCCAAGCAAAATGTATGTTATCTATCAAGGAGCGTTGGGTAATCATTTAAAAATGTCCAGTCTTTCCAATTAGAAATCCATCCAAAATATGTTCGCTAAACAGCATTGCTTTGCAGTTATCACCTCTGTGCACATTGCAGATTTGTTGTACAGAAAAACTGATCACATAGACAACTCTTTGTTATATCCCTCCTAACATATTCTTAACTTCATATTCCTAACATATTCTAATAGTTATGTACACCTGTCTTCAGCTTTTATTAATATTAATGCCTTGCTATTGATAATCCTAATAAATACTGTGACCATGTATATCATAGTGTTTGTGTTATCCTGGCTCTTTGCCATTAACGATTAGGAGATCTACTGCGATGCTGCAATGATCCAGAATCCCCATATGCAGACCTGCCATTGTAATGACTTAAAATAATGGTTTCTCTTGACAACCTGTATAGCAAATGAAAGCACTTTTGTTCTTTCCAGCTCAGGTCAATAGTGATCAAATGTCATTGTCCCTCCCCAGAGGCCTTTTGAGCGGTCTTGGTGAAATCCATTGCTCTTCTCAATGTACTTGTTAGTGACAGGTGTCACGCACAAAAACTGCTTTAATTGGGGACTCGATGGCAGTCTGTGTAAAAGGCCAGGGATGAAACATGGCAATGGATCGTTCCGTTAAGCAGGGAAGTCACTGTTTTTATGTAGTTTTGAATGGCTATTGTGACAGCTATAAGGGCTTAATCTTATACTGAGAAAATAGCTGAACTTCGAAGCTGTGCCCAGAAATTATACATCTTGGAGCAGTATTCCTAAGACATTTTATTTATTATGGCTGATATAGAAGGTTTTACTATCCATAGTTAACACACCATCATTTTGTTCAGCACTATAAGAGAGTTGTATACACAAATGCCTATAGCCATCTAAGAACTGTCCACAGAGGTTTAAGTGACTTTAAGGCTTCAGTTATGCCATTGAGAGTTAGTATATATGTAGTAATAAGTCAAAGCAACTGAACTTGATTTAGTTTTGTAGCAGATGTTTAATTAGTCATCTGACTGGCTTCCTTAGTTCATATAAGAATCACTTGGATCTGAGAAGGTTGACTCTCTATAATCAGTTATATAGCAGGTGCAGGGGCATACATAGTTTTCATACACCACAATAGAACTAATGTTATGCCCTTCCCCCTGGTGCCAGTGACAAGCCAGAGTTTGGCTAGGAGGCAATGATTTCCACTCACCAAGTTGCTGCATTTTGCTCTCTGCCCCTTAAGCAAACCATCCAAGTGTCATCAGCTCCCATGTGACATTGGATGTGCAACTTGAGGGCCGGAGAGTTGAATGCAGCAACTTGCTGAGCAAAAGAGCATCCCTTCTCAACCACAATCTGCCCTGTCAATACTGGGCCTGGTTTTGTCCTCGCACAGTTGCCCCTCCAGGACATATTACACTAGGGGCAAGAAATAGCCCTTAGCTAAAAGCTAATGTATTCAAGGTACCAGGCCAGCAGCCTCTCCAGCTTTTTGGTAAGTATGCCTATGTCCAAATTAAAGGATTATGATGGCTTAAATAGGAAGGGTGAGAAGACTTGTTGGGCTCACATGTCAAACTATAGCCTTGCATGTCTGAAGACTGATGAGCACTCATCCTCTTCAGATGGCTGGCCTAAAATGTGTAATGTGTATAAAGCCTGGCAAACAATGTGCCCTGAATATTGGCTATATGTGTGAAGAAACAGAATAGATTGTCTAAAGGGCCAGTAGTTAGTTTCCAAACAATTAGAACATTGTGTAAGTGTGCAGTTAAAGATTGTACAACTTATTTTATGTGACGGGTCGCTTATTTTGTCTGGAACAACTTGATGTCTTTGTTCAGTAATCATATGGTGTATATTATAGATGAGCTTTGTATATTCTAAAATTGTGCACAGGGATGATTGGCAGGCTTTACACTTTATCCAAACCCCCTTAACTCAGCACTGTTCCAAGACAAAAGAAAATGTACTGAAATATACACACACAGACGTACTATGCAAAGAGAATATTTTGTTTTATATAATCTAATACAGTGGTGCTCAGCATGCAGCCCAGGAGCGACGCTGAGACGTCAGGGACATGATATATGGTCCAAGACTCTTATGTTTCCATCTATAAATGTCTGAAAAAGTCTCTAAACAATCCAAGTTGGATGTCGGTGTTCACTTTTGTGTTTGTTTGTCGTCTATGTGACCATTGCCCAGTTTGCAAGGAAAAGTGGACAGGCCCTTGTTTTAAAAAAGTGAGAACATCTGTTGGTTTGCATTTTAATTAGGAGCTTGAAACTAGGACACAGCAATAAAAAAACAATATGATAACCATTATTAAAGCTGTAAAGTTGAATCTGCCCCAATACAGCTGGAAATGTACAATTCTTTGGACTGGGTTGCAGATGAAGTGAGACACTAGCTCAATGGGATACAGAATTATAAATATAATGTGTGCCACCACTTGCAATTTCACGACTTCCACATGACAACCCTGAGCCTGACAAGTTGACCTGTTGACTGATTTATTGTTATTAACTCCTTGTCTGTAATCGAACATGGAGAGAATACTTATTTTGTGCTACAACTCAAAAAACAATGGTACTACCTAATTAATAATGCATTTATGATCTTTTTGCTCATAAACTGACCTGATGGCCCGAATCATTGAACAGCACACTCCCGACCAGCCCCTAGTGCACATTTGAGCACCCATTACTTATCTCATATCAGAAGTGATCACTCACATGGGGCGCACACCACTTCCAGCCAACAATGAAGCCAACTTAATCATGAATGGAAGCAGGGGCACACCCCCAAAGAGGAACAGGGAGCATGCAGTTGGCACCAGAAATGGCGGGACTCCTTGGTATCAAGCTTGCGGAGGGTCAGGTGAGCCTAGCTTTCTTTTTTGGCTGAACTACCCTTTAAAGTACACTAATGACAAGTCAAGAGTGGTCAGCTAACATTGCATTCATGCCTAACAACTGTGATATAGCAGAAGGACTGTATGTCAATTAGAACTATTTCTCCAGTGGCTTTCACACAGCAGTGCTGGGCTTCCTTCGGGTTAGCAATTTGGCACAAGCAAAATCGGCCTCACTTTCCATCCATACTCACCCGCCTTAGCATTCAATTAGCTCATACAGACAATTCAAATAACACATCTGCACGATTTATTATGTAGTAGTGCGTCATAGTGTAAAGCATACATGGCATATACATTTGTTTAAAATTGTACCATAGGGATAAAGAAGCACAGCCTACTTGATAGAAAAGTTGTTTTATCAGTTGTTGTTTGATTAGTCCTTAAGATTTGTTTCACCATATAGGCTTCATCGGGCAAGCGCAATCAAAGTAAGTATAGATGATGCTCCCTCCAGAAGCAGTAATCTGGTTGGAACCTGCGAATGCTATTATTAGGGGTTTTATTAATGATGACAGTGATACAATAGTTAATTTAATTTTTCTCATTGAAGGTAAGAAGAAAATAAAAGATGGAATAAATAAAATATGGAGATGCCCTTCTTCCTAGGCATTGAAATTTTGTAAAGGGGCAAGGAGGGGGGGGGGGGAGTAGCCTCATTGTGGGGCTTTGCTGGAGGTCTATATTAAAGGTCAGATTTTTTAAATACTACTATACTAGTAATTTGTAAGAAAAAAAATCTTCCTCACTGGACACATTTTGCACTTCACTTGTAGAACTGATCCATTGCAAACTTTAAAGAATTGTCTACTTAAAGTGGACCAACACCCTTCTTGATCGGCCCGGGAATCTATAAGATTCCCAGGCCGATCCGATCCCTCCCTGCGGGGCATCCAAAATCGGGATGCCCCGCTGTGTGAAACCCCCCAGGACGCCCTCTAACCTTACCTTACTCCCGGTCCAACGGCGCATGTGCGGGCCGCGGCCGCATCTCGCGCTTCTCTCTAGCAGGGCGCGTGCCCGCACCGGCCATTTGTGCTCGGAGCCGCTGTGGTTGGACGCCGCTTGGATATGCATACCACAGCGGCTCCGGGTGCGCTGATTGGACGAGCAGCCGCGCATGCGCCGTAGGAGCGGGGTGAGGTGAGTTTTATCGGGCGTTCTGGGGGATTTCATGCAGCGGGCCACCCCTAATCAGACCAAAATCCTGGGTGTTGGTCCACTTTAACAATAATCAAATGCATATACAGCATTGTCAGCACTATACACCTAGGGTCAAGTAATATTCTAAAGATAGAAAAATGACAAAGCTACTAACAGGGGTGGACTGGCCATAGAGAGACCTGGGACAATTCCCGGTGGGCCGCATTGCTTTGAGGCAAGTTGGGCTGCTGATTTTAACACCCACATTCAATCCCTGCTTCCTTAGTCCGCCACTGGCTACTAAGATATTTGAACTGAATTACTTGGGGTTATTGTTCATTTACTTCCAATTTAAGCATATTTGTACATTCAACTTACACTTACTATTAAAGATAATGATGATTGTTATGGTTTCATACAGTGTAGCCATTAATATGGCGTAACATAAATGAATTCAAAATTATAAAGGCAGTTTATGACTTCTTTGCCATAAATGAGGCATAGCCCAACTAAGCCCTAATTTAAATTAAATGCCACTGTGGTATAAGGACATTACAGATAAACACGTGATGAATAATCAAATGGTTTGATCATTTGAATATATAGGGTATAAAAACCTTACGTCTGTCATTAGATATATACTTTCACTTTCATATGACTCGAGGGCTGGTTGTCGCGAATTCCGTGCACTCTTATTCCATTCTTCTAACAGATGTTGAAATTGTGTATACAGTTGGAATAAATGACATTGACGTAAACGGATGAAAGGTAGCATTTTTATTTTAGCCTGCCATCACGTCAAATGCCAATCTTAGAAGAAATTCTCTGTCTAAAAAAATCCCACAATCTGATTAGAAGTGAATATGGTTGGGTGTGAATTCACTAGATAAGCTGTACACACATAGGCCCTCATTCACAAATAGGAAAGAACTGCTTTGCACTCAGAACATCCAATCATGTGCAATAGATGGCCCAAATCTGCCAATCCCTAATACGTATTGGGGTGTTTTGTGCAATAATGAATTCTCTCAGGTGACCTGATTTAGCTAATGAAGGAGTTTGCAAATCATTTGGATTAAAGGAAAATATTTTAGACACTAATATCACCTAACCACACCGAAATATTTTATGTATGTCACACCTTAAGCTACCCTGTACGATAGTTGTGCCACCCTTATATTGTGAGCTATTAATGATGATCATTGGAACCCAAGCGTCTTTAGCATCAGTTTAATGGCAATGCTGGGTGTCTCAGATATCAATAACCCTGCCACTATAAAGTAGAAATTTAAATTTCTTTATTTTGGAAAATTATATCATCATTAAATTTGGAATTCCAAAGTTTTCTTAAGAGAGGCTGTAGTACACATCATACATACATAAGAGCTTAGAACACAAAGAAAGAGGCCCTTTAGTGAAGTAAAACGGGAGGCCCCAAAATAGGCAGCAGAGGGAACATTGAGGATAGGAAATTCCGATCCACTAGCCTGATACTCACCTACTTCTGTGTTCCTACACAGTATTGTGGCCCAAAATGACTGCCAGAAGCTAGAAAAGTTTGCATGGGTGGGCTTGCACAGTGCTGTACATCTGCTACTCGGCAATACCCACAGATTGAGATCCGGCAATAAGTATTCTAAGTAAGCAGTTGGAAACCCCCCCCCCCCCCCCAGTATGCAGTTTGTGATGTTGCTTGGTTGCCCCCACTACTTAGTTCTCTGACCCTAACTTATTTGACTGGAGGGTTCCTTTTAAGTTCTCTCAATTCTATAGTTAAGATGTCCATTCATCTGTTTTACCCAGTGCTGTGTCATGATGAAAGCCGTTATTGCCTTTGGCCATTTCCTGGCATCTCTGCCTAAAAGAGATACAGGCCATGAAGTGCTACATCTGCCCATAGGAAACACAAGCAGCATGGGTGTAGATTGCTGCACCTTATGCTTATTAATTGAAGCTCTAAGAGTCTGGAGGGTCACATGATTCATGCTGCAATTCCATATTTGATGTAAATAGCAAGTATGTGACAAATTAAGTCTATGGTCTTGCAGATTCAGAAAGAAGTGTTTTCCAGCCAGTGGAAGATCCCGTCATATAGAATGAGGCGAGGCTGCCATCAATACTTTCACCAAACTTGATTTTCTCCATAAATACAAAACTGCCACAAAGGGTGAGCAGTTGTGTGCATTTATGTGCATTTAAGTGTGTTACATGCACTTTAAATGGCTGTTTTGTTAATTTTAACATGACTGATAACACCCTACTTGGGTTACAAAATGGAATGTGGCACTGGATAAAAAATAGTTTGGTGACCCCTGATCTAGAGGTAAGGTACAGGCCTTGCAAGTGCAAGATTATGAAATCATCCTGAACAAACTATTTTGCATTACCGTATATACTCGAGTATAGGTCGACCCGAATATAAGCCGAGGCACCTAATTTTACCACAAAAAAACTGGAAAAGTTATTGACTCGAGTATAAGCCTAGGGTTGGAAATGCAGCAGCTACCGGTAAATTATTATGGATGACCTGGGGGATTTCACAGCCCTGGAATCTCAAAGATTCCAGGGCTGGCTGCTTGCCTTCCCCCCAAGGGCATCCCAAATCAGGATGCCCAAGCAGAAGGCCAGCAGCCAGCCCTGTAATCTTTTAGATTCCAGGGCCGGCCTCTTATGGTTTTGTTCCACTTAAAAAAACATTGAATTAGTGAGCTTACTCCCTGCCCTGCTCCTCTAATCTTAAATTCAATGTGCACACACAAACACACAATCTGTACAAACCCCCATCAACATAATCTAATTTTTCTTTTTAAACCCCCAAGTGACAGTCCACCCTCCCCCCGAATCCCTGCCCTCTCCTCCATTACCTGTTACCAGGCGCTCCTAGGTTGCCGGTGTACTGAGCAGGCCGGCAGCCCCCGCGCGCCTTCTTCTCTGATGATGTCACGGCAGGAGGGCGGAGCTGGCCAGGCCGCTCTCCTATTCACTGACACGGCCACAGCATAACATGGTGACCGGGGGCGGACAATGCAGACAGGGAGGGAGCAAGGATGGCTGGGTGCGTGATCGCAGGGCACGCGCGCTGGACGGTGGCATGCGCGAAGCCCGCTAGGAACTTGTACTTAAAAAAAAAAAAAGACAGCTGAGTCCTTCTGACTCGGGTATAAGCCGAGGCGGCTTTTTTCAGCCCAAAAAGTGGGCTGAAAAACTCGGCTTATACTCGAGTATATACGGTAAATTGTTTATTTTTGACCTGACCTGGGCCAACCCAGGAGCTGAACCTTTACACACATATGTAGGTGATGTACAGACTTTTATTTTATTTTCTTACATATGAAGAACTAGATCATGTTAATTATTTAGTAAATCAACCCCATTATGACATGTTTTTACCTAGGAAAGGGTTTCCTTACTCCTCCACTACTCTATTTCTTTAGTAAATCAGGTGTCTGGTCTGGGTAACTACTGTACATTTCTTCATTAGTAAGAAGAAATATAGTATCTCATATCAAATACTAGAAGAATAAGTATTACTACAATAAAAGTGATGGTCCAATTCATTTCTGGTTTTACTCTGTGTGTAAGCAGAAACTTTATCCGCTGCATGGATCTAAAACAGTGGCTACAGGGAAGTCACCATAAAACCAATGTTAAGACCATCACAACTAATGTGTAGATACTTTTAATCAGAGGTCAATTAGGAATTTGTTTTTGCAGACTGTACAGGCAATAGTCGGTTGCCAATTAGTTTAGAACATTGTAATCTGCCGTCCTGTGTACAGGATGAATGAGCACTGTCATGGCTTGATTAGCTAATGAGACTGTTGTACATGTAATTACTTTTGCTACAGCAGGAAATCTTCTCATTTTCCCAGTAAGGTTACAAAGCTTCTGCTCACTGACACAAGCCTTAATGTTAGATTATGTAGTAACCGGCTCACTAAATAAAAACAATTGGCGGGCTCACTGCCACTGATGTTTAGGGAAGACAAATTATTTAAAATAATATTAAACCATGCATTCGATTTTCTGTCAAATTGTATTCAGTTCAGAACAACCAGGATCAGATATTCACAATCAGATTGATGTGGCCTTATATGGTGATGAATGTAATTTGGTTTCAATTTTATTATTATTAAGGTCTGAAGAGGCTCCTCCCATTTTTGTATGCCCTTTTAACTGTTAATAACCATCTGTGTACTGAAATTTGGGAGTTTCTTAAATAAGAACACAAAATAAGTTAAAAATATGATTCTGATGGTGTTTTGTAATGGAAAAGTTCTGTGAAGTTCAGAGTTGTTTGCAGTGTGGTAGAGATTTGTAGCACCCTGTGGGGTGTTTATTCAATTTACAACAAAAAACAAAATATTTGTTCGCCCCTTACTATGTGTTCATTTGGAGGAGCTCTCAACAGTGTATTCAATAAAGACTAGAAAGACACTCAACAAACGTATTGAATTACTCCTGGCATCTGACAACACATGGGGGGGGACATCGCATAAAGCAGAGAATATCGGTGACACATTGGAAAAGGCTGTTTTTGCTTTGCACCATCCACAAGAGTGCTAATATCCTACAGTAGGCCTGAGAGAAGATGCAATTCCTATATAACAGGATTCATTCATAATTCACTGTACATATCTGAATATTACACCAAGATTTCTCACAAGGCCAGATGACATATCCCCAGGGCTATCCCACCAGATAAACAGGTCTAGTGCTTCACTGTAACCTCTTGTCACACATGAATATAGTTTAGCTTATACTAACTATGTCATCTCGAACTTTTTTCACCATGTACCAAAATAAGCATTTGGAAAGTACCAAGGCCAGCCCTATACTAATGAAATAGTCACTATGTAAAGGAAATTGTAGATGGTACTCCAGGTTTTTACCCAACTTTAATGATGAAATATTTTAGTAAACCAGCCAACTAATTCAAAAGGTTCTACCTGCTGACTCAAACATCTGTGCTATTCATCCAGAGTGTGTGTGTGTGTCTGTGTGTGTGTGTGTGTGTGTGTGTGTGTATGTGTGTGTGTTGTATATATCAAGGGTTATAAAAAGTTTTATTTAATTTTGGAGAGAGTTTTGAGAGCTTTTGATAGAAATTAAAATGCTGCCAAACTGAATAAATGGTGGACCTAACCTCTAGAACTATCCTATTGCAGTGTTCAATAGAAAAGTCTCTTAAACTCTCCAGAGGCTTTAAAATCACTTGGATAACCCCCATAGTTGGGTATACATCTCGCATTACCCAACTTGACACTCTACATCATCCTACTGTATGTAATTTAAAAAAAAGTCCAGAATTAAACCAGGTCTATTACAGTATTACATATATTACACATTACATATTGCTATAGCTATTGTCTCTTTGACTGTAACAGATAATTCTTTACAATATATAGATGGCATTATCTGCCTTTGCACATCATGTGTACCTGACTTTAATTTGAAAATTATTTTAGTAAGTTAGCCCACTAACTGAAAATCGTTCTGTTGGCTGCCTTAAAGTTATTCATCCAGGATAAGCGTGTTTGTGTGTGTGATATATAGGTGGAATTATATAGCTGTATTTACTTGTAACACACATCATAAACACTTTAGTTTACTTTAAATGCTACTAAATAAACATAGTTTGTCACCATTAGGCTGCTAGCTACATGATACACGATGTTACATCCCACATAAAACATTTTACCCAGATAAAATATTCAGATAAATCAAATGTAAAATTAGATTTTTAAAGTACAAGATCTTTATAAGTGTGCCTTTAAATGACCCTTCAGGAGGCAACAGACAGTTCCCAAGGAACATATGCCTTCAAAGACAACAACAGAACATTTATTGATCTTTTTGGTTCAATGGAAGTCATGCTAATTATTTGGTGAAGCAAGTTTTACTTTGGGTGTGCTTTTGAGTGTGAATTGCAACCTGCATCTCAGTGAACCTTTTAATTTTAACACACAGAATAGTGCAAAAAAGTTTTTGTTTTAATTTTTACCA